>CAEFZP010004857.1:0-27141 GCA_903064625.1 Mallotus villosus
TGAACGTTAGAGGAATTTGTTTGACAATTTAGTTGAATATAAGAAAAGGAGCAGCAAGCAGAGTGTGCCACTCTGCTCGCTGCTCATTCGAAAACTCAAGAAGGAGCAACATTTTTAAAGCCCATATAGCAGGTTAACCACCACTGTCGATGAATGGGTACATAAAGCACTCAAGATATGTATATTATTCAAGAAATCTCAAAATGGTGTCTCAAAATGGTGTTTCAGACCAGTTTTGTACGTTTTTTTTGTTAGCGTTAGCATATTAGCGCAATTCGGCGATGACGTCACGTTGGGGAGTCGTGGAGGAGAGTAGCCTCAGTCTAGTACTAGAACTATGGCAATTGACTGGGATGAGGAAGAGGTGGCAATAACCACTAAAATGTACGATGGCCCGCAGCCGTATAATATCGAACCAAATAGACGAGAGAGGTCAAATGAGGATTCAATTGCCTAGACCTGATGGCCGCCGAAAGCCAATTAAATGGATGGTCCGAGGAGAATGAGTGTAGAGTTGGTGAAGTGTCCTGCTGAGTTAGCAACGGCAACGCAGCAAGGAGCGCTGGAGCTTGTCTACGGACAGCAGTGCATAACGACACATTGTTTTACTGTCAGTGAATAGCACCGAGTGAAAGTCAACGTTTTCTTTATATCTACAGTAGTGACAGTTATCATGTCGTTAGTTCAGATAGGTAGCTCTTATGTAGATATAGAAGGCATCATGCTAGCTATGGGCTAATTTACTAGTCCCACCTGTGAAATTCTCCCCCCCAAGTCAATCCCTAATTAAATCTTTTCCCCGACGTTGTAAACACATTTCCGATTAGATATTCCACGTTTTGAGTTCCGTAATAGTCACGTTCTATCGGGAAAGGGGAAACTAAATCAATAAACTAAATCAAACACACACAGTTATGAAAGCCGTTTGATGATCACTCGTGATCCAAACACTAGCCATGGCGCGCTATCTAGCTAGATATGACTAGCTTTTGGACATAGCTACTTAAAAACAATTTAGTTTTGGTTCATATTCATGAGTCACGAAATGTGCTTTTCTAATGTCATCGTATCTTAAAAGCTCCGTGTACCCCGTCCACACTACTACGCGTATACCCGGCGTTTTCAAATGTCTCCGGTTAGGGGAGCGTATTCGAAAAGCTCCGTTTTCAGTGTCCGAATTCTCCGTATTAGTGTGGCCGGGAAGTGCAAACGGAGACATATGTATGCGTTTCTAAATGTACCCGGGTTAGTGTGGACGGGGCCTCAGACTTTTCTAATGTCACACTGATTATTACTGTAGTTGGGGGGTTCATGTTATGGGGCTAGCTAACGTGCACTGCAGCTTGTAAACATTAGCCTGAGGCTTACCGTTGCCAGCTCTCGCTTGCGGCGGGCGGCACCGAGCTTTTCAGTGCTTCTCGGTCTCGGGCCAGGGCAGACAGAGAGTTTGTCACCCCCCACAAACACAGTAGTTTACCATTTTTCCTACCTATACATATGTCTATCTAGCTTTATCTCTATATCTATATATATAGGCTAGTACTAGTAGCTATTTATTTATCTAGTGCTAGCTATGCTATGCTATCTGGCTGTCTGTCTATCTTTCTCTCTATATATATATATATATCTATCTATCTATGCTATCTATATATCTATCTCTTGATCTTTATATCTATGCTAATTATATATTCTATCTATGTATTTATCTATAAACTATCTACTGCTGAACACTCTTTCGTTAATCTCTCTCGTTGATTTCAATGGGGCTTTGGTCTATCGTCTCCCCAACGTGACGTCATGCAATGCATTGTGGGGGAAAGAAGAATCATTGCAAAAAAGTACCTACTTTTTCGTATTATATTACGTTTAGTGACACCCAACAACATCAAATACAATAGATAACAGTTAAAATGTTTATAACCAACATGTAAATAGCGCAAATTCGTTGGAAAAATCAACCTGCTATATGGGCTTTAATGTATTTAAAACTGTCATAATTCAAAAATTGGCTGAATATTTAAAAAAGCTGAATCATTTGGAAATAGCTGAATATCTTGTGAACATTTTAAAGGTTGGTGTCTCTAGCTGAAAGTATGCTGAAGTAGTTACGTTTGAAAGAGGAGGAAAGCTTTTTAATGAATATAAAGGATTTACCATTACTTTTAATGGGAGATTAATTAGCACAAAAACCTTAATTATTTAAAAAGTATAAAAGTGAGAAATACCAGAAGTCATAGCCAACATCTCCTTAAGGAGCTGAACGTTTTGATACCACAATTGTAGGAATCGGTGAAAGTATGCAGGACTAGTTAAAGGCCAAAAAACGGCAGAATAACTAAGAAGTTGGAGGAATAAAGAGAAACAGGAAAACAATATTGAGAATGCTTAACAGCATTTTCACAATAATAAATATACATGTGAGATAACAAAGGTTGGCTCTGGCGAAGCCTAGAGCACACCCAATAAAAAAACATATACATTTATGTAACCGGGTAGCTTTAGGACCCAGCAGCTTCTAGGTAACTCACAGCTGGCGCTCATTCCTAATGAGGCCTGCGATAGTTTAGGTAGTAGTAGTATTGGAGGCAATTGTTTGCTGTGTGGGTCATAGGTAACCTGATGCTTTAGGCATCAGCTCCAAGGACTCAGTGACAGCCTCCTTAGCGGGATATTGACGGTGGACATCGAGTTGCGGGGTCTAAACGCATCAGCGGTCGGTGTTTAGTGCCTGCCACTGTTTTTCCCACATTTTGGTTTATCTTTTGTTTTCGAGTTGTTTTTGTTTTGAGGAGCTGTTTGATGTGCTTAATGTTATGATGGTTTACCTTGTGTGCTTTGGTCGTGTTGGCTTGCCGTGAATTATTTTTATACCTTTATATTATGAATACCTTTTGATTTTACTACTGTGTGTAAAATAAAACGTTGTATTTTTTGATACCACCGCCTCTGTACTAGTTCATTTAATTGGACAGGACACAAGTCTTAGATATAACGCTAGTATTACCAACTGAGGGTCTCACACCCCATCTGTGAGAGTGGAGTAGTCAAGGCACCCCGCCACATTTATAACAATATAGAGTATACCCATATACAGTCTATATATATCCAGATTTTATTTTGTAATATTTGTACTTTTATCCCCTTAAAAATGCCTGCTATATAAAAATACAAACTGTAAATTGTTACAAACATGATTAAAACTACTTCCTGTTTAGATGGGGGGTAAATAGATGCATTACATTTACATTTATGCATTTAACAGACGCTTTTATCCAAAGCAACTTCCAAAAGAGAGCTTTACAAAAGTGCATAGGTCACTGATCATAACAACGAGATAGCCCCAAACATTGCGGGTAACCAAAGCATGAAGCATACATTGTGAAAACTAAATAAGTCCCAAAGGGAAGAACCATAAGAGCATGTAGTTAAACAATATACAATTAAATAACATGAACCACCAGACGGTTGTCAGAAGGTGGGGGTGTAAGGCTGGAGCATAGACTTGATGTAGTCGGGTGCAGTCCCGTTCACTGCTCGGAAGGTCAGTACCAGGGTCTTGAATCTGATACGGGCCGTGATGGGAAGCCAGTGGAGGGAGATGAGGAGAGGGGTAATTATTAGGGGTAAGATGCAGACAGTATTGACAGACGGGTGATCAGATGTTAGAAGCAAATCTAAATTGAAAGAAACAATGATAGGAGTTAATGTTAAATGTAGAATATTGACTCTGTTGTTTTACCTCAACACATTTCTGTTCATGTAAATTCGAAGCCAACCGTTAAGAGCTATTTATTTGATTGCAAAATAACTATATAAAAAAAACTCTCAAAATTACGTAATCAAAAGAAGGAATTAATGCATGTACGGTATAATGGTTTATCTACAAATGCAGATTCAACACTTGACATGCAGCATTGCTGACAAATTACACAAATTACATTTCATGAGAAATGCACAGACAAAGTGTAAAGAATATATATTTTTCATTAAAACGTTATATTTATGAATAGTCATGTATTTGTACAAGTCACAGCACATTGATTTAAATGGCAACTCACAGGTCATGATGAGTAAGGAATTGTGTCTGCATGTACAAATATCGTTTGAGAAAGGTTTATCCAGCCCACACACATGTAGACACACATGCACACACATTAACAAACAGATATGTGAAAGAAAGAGAGGGAAAGGGTGGGAGAGGAGAAGCAAGGCTAAATTATTCAAAGGTAAACAAGCACTAAAGGGCTGCCAGTCACTTTCTGAATGAAGTCTACAAAAAAAAACACACAAAAACAAACACACATACCTGTGCATCCATTTCACAGGAAGAGACACCTATTGAACAGAGAAAGGAGGGAAGGTGAAGTCTGAGGGTTTCTCTGGGGACTCTTAAAAGCTACCGTGAGACAGCTTCACTATGATGTGATGGGGCTGTTACTTTAAAAGCTGCTAGTCACCACTGTGAGAAAGGCTTCACTCCATGGTCAATTGCAGTTTGGACATGAAAAACTTGCACTATTCTATTCAGGGAGATGGAGGGAGGGAGGGAGGGAGGGAGGGAGGGAGGGAGGGAGGGAGGGAGGGAGGGAGGGAGGGAGGGAGGGAGGGGAAAAGACAGGAGGATAAGAGAGAACGAAGGGGGTGTCTTGTGGGCAAACAGTGATAGCAAGGAGGAAAGTGGATGACTGTTGGTCTGTGGTGACCGAGCAGTTTGTAAGGACAATGTTTTATGAATCCCTCCGTTGGCTCACACCCGAGTAACACAATTGTTGTGAATGTGAGGGTGGATTCATTTAATCATAACTGAAAAACTAAATTTAGAAAATAGATAATGGGAGATAGGGGATTGTGGATGTGATCAATAAACCATCCAGTGTCACAAACAAACTCATACATTTCATTTGTACAGTCTGGGCTCACTCCATTGACAAGCGTTGACTTCCTTGTAGGCGGGTACTCTGTTGAAGTTTAAAACTATTGGATCTGCCTACAGCCACTCTGATCTGCCATAACCAATCGCTAGCGTTCGCCTTACCCAATTCCTTCACCAATACTGTAAGAGAGCTATCTGCCATAGCTGGAAAATTAAACTCTTCCCAAACCCCGTGGGGAGGAGGGCCTCAACATCATGGCCACCAACAAAACTCAGCAAAACTTGTTCTTGCTCCGGCTTTAGCTTATGGATATTCGGCAGCGTTGTCACAACGGACAGAATCTTTCTCCGCTGCCATTACGGAACTACAACACAAACTAGCGCACAACATCAACGTCATCGTTCTTAGCCACTACCGCTCTGTTCGCTGATTGGCCGGTAGAAAATTAACCTGAGACATCTGACTTACGTACCTCATGGCCAGACCTAGTACAGAAGCAAAATGAAAATTGAAGTACGTAGGAGGGCAGAGCCAGGCTAACAAACAATGGCCATTGACATGTCCTCAGAGTGTGTGTGCTGTCAAAACTGTTCCCCCTGGATTATATGTTAAAATGTCACACACTTAATGGGTCGCAACATTAAACAGATTAAGTGTTAAGTACTTGTATATACAAATTCTAAAATTACTGTCAAACTGACATGGACAGGACAAAAATGTCCTGAATGTAAGAGCGAACAGATACTGTTCAACAATTGTGTACTCTTTTTCTGTTTCTGTATCAATCCGCATATTTCGTTGTGTGCAGCCTAAGTAAATAAAAGCCCCGGCCACTATTTGAGGATTTACGGTATGCAATATGAGTAGGCTAAATGCTTGAAAATATCACTAGAAGGGGAACACTTAAGGTGACGGACCCATCTGCAAGCAAGCACACCCTACAATTTCCCCAGAAATTGTACCCTCTCTAGTTTTGATTCAAATAAAATAACAACACAAGTCCTACGTATTATATTACTGTAGCCTGGCGAAATAAACCAGCACAGGACACAAATATATTTTTGTGGTGTTTATTCTGGACTATAAAAATGGTGTTCAGATAGATCATTAAAATAAAACAAAAGCAGTATAGACCAAGATACTGCAATAGTATTATTATAACATGTACACTATGCGTTTCTTTTTACGTAAGACTTTAGTGTGCAAAAATAACTATAGTGACTCCTGTATACACAAAGATAATTCACAATTAACATGTGTACATTGATAAACAAGTAAATAAATGTATTGAGCTTAATACACATAATTTATTAACCTGTACAGATCCATATCAAAGAAAATAATAGTTCAATCAGGAGAGACCTGGGATGAGTGAAAGATGTTTATTACAGAATGATAAATGTACTACAGCGTTTGGAGCTTAGACCCCACGGGGAATTATAGATCAACGGTCGCCTGCCCAACATCCGAAGAAGAATCCCCCACGGATATGGAGGACTAAAAGTGCCACAATGAATTAAATAAATACACCATTAAATAAATAAATACACCATTCAATAATTACTTAAATGTGTCATTAATTAATTAAAATAAGGATTAAATACATACATTTTTTATTAAATGTGTCATAAATTAATTAAAATACCAATTAATTTTATGTGAAATACATTTAAATTTACAAAACGCTGAACAGCGCCCCCAGTCGATTGCATAATACATTTACATTTCACAACAACGTGTTGCAGTGCTTCGTGAATTGTGATATCTGTCAAACTCGCCCATCAAAGTCAGTGGGTGGGGCTAGCGCGAATCTAGTCTGATCCATTGCGTTGGTCTGAAGTAGATTGCCTGGATAGAGAGACGATGGAGTTGGAACTTCAATAAGTTCCTCTGCTTTACTCGCTACATGCTCTGGGTCAGCAGGTCCTCCACATCCTCAGCTAAGTCTAAAATGTCTTTCACCAACTCCCTAGAAAGTTAATGAAGATCCTCCACCGTCTCTCTATCCAGACAATCTACTTCAGACCAACGCAATGGATCAGACTAGATTCGCGCTAGCCCCACCCACTGACTTTGATGGGCGAGTTTGACAGATATTACAATTCATGAAGCACTGCAACCTGCAACACGTTGTTGTGAAATGTAAATGTATTATGCAATCGAGTGGGGGCGCTGTTTAGCGTTTTGTAAATGTAAATGTATTGCATTTGAATATTGTCCAAATAGGACCATGAAATACTTCATAGTGAAATAATTAAATATGTATTTTACATAAAATTATCTGGTATTTTAATTAATTCATGACTCATTTAATAACACATTTATGTATTTCATCCTTATTTTAATTAATTAATGACACATTTAAGTAATTATTTAATGGTGTATTTATTTATTTAATGGTGTATTTATTTAATTAATTGTGGCACTTTTAGTCCTCCATACACAGAGTCCAGACACTGGTGGCGGTGGCGGCAGCCGACGACCAACGAGTCGAAGAGCAGAGACGAGGAACCGGGTGGCGACGGGGAGGTGGAGGGTTGCGCACTTGATAGCATGAACAAACTACACAGGGAGAGAATCGTATTTAAAGGCACGGGATCATGTGACAGCGTTAATTGATAGACTGGAGCGCTAATCAAACTGAACCCCGATGACAGCCCGACATAGGAACAGTGGAGCGTCCTTAGCGGGGGGAGAGAGTAGTTCATAAACGAGTATGCCTGGGTGCAGGGATCGGTCTTGCCTGACTGAACTTGCGCTAGGCTTCATTTCTCAGCCATGCGGCTAAATCTGGACAATGTCTGCATACAGTAGCCTATCTGTTAACATCCGATGAAACACTAACATCAGTTTACAACATTTTCGTAATATATAGGCCTTCATTACAATAAATGTTTACACATTGATATTTTATGCCATCAATCGACAAAATATACATATTTACCTTTTAACAGAGAACCCAGACAAATGCGTGTAGGAGTCAACATAGCTTTGCGCTTTGCTCCAGTTATTGCTCCAGTGAGTTCCTTGCCCACAGGTGATAACAAAATTCTGACAGTGCAATCTGGTGGCGTTAATAAGTATATACATTGTCCCATCTGGCTACATTACATTAAGCTTTTTTTGTGCGCACATTTTTGCAAAATAAAATGGCATAGAGTGGGTTAGCAAGGGAAGTTTGTATAGTACATTGTATTGCACACTTCCTGTACGCAGCAAGCTTGGGATTTTTTTTCAAAGGAGTAGCTCCAATGAGGGGCCTGTGTTCTCTGTAGAGTCTGGGTGTTATTTAAATTTTCAGAAAATTAACTCTCAAGTGTTGAACATTGTCCAACGTACGGTCTACATTTGTATTGCTGAGGGAACTTCAGCTGGCTTCTCAGAAGTTTATCAGTGATATAAGTTTAATAGTGAAACCACAATAAGAACTTGATTAAGTATCCAAACATGTCGTTCTTTTTGTAAACATTTCAATGTCTTAAATATCAGAACAGTACGTACAGGAATGTATTCACCAGAAAATGGTTGTTCAGTCAATTACCACATGCCTCCACTTCACACACACAGACACATTGTATACACACACCACACACGTGCTGCACATACACACAAATACATACAGGTCATTTATAGCCACACTAGCCTAAGGTGATTTGATACATTGTGTCTGTTCCCCTTAAGAGACAGCTCTGTGAACAAACATATCCATTTTCCACCAGTGCCCAATCTAGAACCAGTTCTTTGCATTTAAATAGTGAAAGAACTGGCTCCCAAGATGGTTTTAGAACAACACCTTACTCTTCCACTTATGTCAGGGGCTTAGGGCGGGATTATAGTGACCAACCAAAGACCAACTGAATTTGTGACCAAATTGTTTTTAAACATAGTTTCAGCAAATAATTTACATGGATCGTGCTTCTTCTTTGGCTTCTGCAACAGCATGGATGTCAAATCTGAACTGTGATCGATGGAGGAGACAAATGGTGTCCTTGCACTGTGGTCCTCAACAGAAAGTTTCAAATTGAAGTTGACCCCAGCGTTGCTGGGAAAGCGTAGTGATATGGAATTGTAGGCTGTATGTAAAATAAAAGTGGTTTAAATGTGATTTGATTTGTAAACTTCTATGTTGGGTTTGGGTTGTTTTATTACCTGGGGGAAGAAGCTTTGATCCAGGAAATGGATTGTGGGGAACTTTTGTTTCAACTGTGATTGTTTCAGATTGTGTTTTTTCAGGTTGCTTAGAAAGACCAGATGCTTAACAAATTTCAGGATATTCATGTCAAAGCTGAAGATGTTGTTGATGTAATGGTTGTGCTGTGTAATGAAATATGATTTTGTAATTCATCCAACTGAGTTTCACTATTGATTCTCTAAAAATGTCCAGCACAGTTGACGCAGATACATACATTGACATAATGACGTAGCTTGTGGAAAAGCAATATTCCAGAACCAGGTTTATGTTTGTGGAAAAGGGTTAACAGAGGTAGTCCTGGTTCAATTAGGATAGAAGAATGAAGAGAATAATTATTGAGACCTGTAGGAAAGGAGAGAGAGCCAGGGATGGAGAATAAGAGAGGCATTGAAGTTACAAACCAATTACACCACACAATCAAAGAAGGAGAATCAGTAAGCAATAAGGATCATTACTTCAATTGGCAACAGGCCTATCATTCATACAGTGCTTGAGTGAGCAAGAATGATGTACACTAAAGGTTTTCCATATATTTGCCTATATATTAACATCCAAGCTAACTCTCGGAAATATATGTATATTTTTTATTACAATTAATCCATCTAGAGAACCATTCTCTTTAACCGTCTTTCTACAGAAAAAAATAGAGTGACAAGTAAGAAAAAAAGAACGAAAAAGAGCCACCATTTCACAAATGACCTTTATGTAAGAGTGGTGGCATGCTTAAGTGTCTCAAACTGGAATATTTATGCGAGTTGACAATGTATCCGGCTGCATTAAGTCCAGAGGGTACAGAGACTATGCCTAGGCCTGTATAATGAGAGGGACTAGAGTCTGCCAATGCCATCAAGACAGACAATCCAAGGGTTTTAACACAGGCAGGATTATTAAGTAGGCTGAAATAATAGAAAGAGATCACTTGAAGAAACCATATCAGTAAATAGATTTGATGAGTAGAGATGGTTGGGATGGGGCTGGGACTCTGAGTTACCAAGTTGCACAGTCATGCCACTAGTGCAATGTGATGATGTGGAGAGGGTTTTAAGTCGAATATTAAGATGAATATGAAGTCATGGGGTTAGGGTAGCTGACTTTAGGATAAATCAGGGTGCCATTTTGTAAACAAGTGAGATGATATTATTCTTTGATAGCAAATCAACAAAAACGTACCAAAACAGGAAGTACATCTGATTGTGTACTTCAGCATTACAAATTATAATAATAATCTAATAATTATAGTAGTTTAATCAAGTTAATATAGTCCTGTAATCAAAAAACTACTTGTGAATGACTGCTAACCATGCTAGGTTGTTGTGATCCATGAGCAGAATTTGCGAAGGCTCATGGTAAAACAATCAACTTCATATGCCGAGCCCTTAATTTACAGGATGAACTATCACTGTGGTGACAGTCCCCGTGGTGACTGTCTCCTTGATGACTCTCAGCAGGTAACCATCACTGGTGTGGTGTGACAGCAGTGGGTCAATGCTGGGCCAGCCACTGTGGTGTCTTTACATTTGATAATTTTAGTAATTTTAATCCAAAGCCACATACACATTTGACATATTTTAAGTACAGCAGAATAATCAAGTATCAAAAATGCACAGCTCTAACACTACTTCAGTTGTTAGAGTTGTATTTCTACCATATATTAACAATAACATCATCTAACATCATCTTTACCATACAGTTATTGGACTCTGAAGCGTGACCATACACAACTGTTTACCAGCAGGTTGTCAATAGCCAAGTTCAGACTAAGAGGAAATGTAGAAGACGAAGTTAAGCTCCTCCATTCTACAACAGTTCAGATATCATGAATCTGCACTCCCTCGACGACCTGCACACCTTTAGGACCTTGCGGCGAGCAAGGAAGGATTGTGGCGAGCAAGGAAGATTGTGGCCGACTCCTCCCACCTTGGACACACACTGTTCCAGCCACTCTCCACCGTCAGGACCACAGGAACAGTTTTTATCCAACTGCAGCTGGCCTCATCAACAAGGCCCAGGACCCCCAACTGCCACTAACTCACACTGAGCGTGTGAATTAGTACTGAGCGTGACATTAACGCTCCTCTGGCACACAGCCTTACGGCACTCTTTTACTTCATATTTTATTATATTATCAGACTCTCCATGACCCTTAGGGTGCATGTCACACCTGACATGTTTGGTCCGTTTCAATCGGACCATGGTCCGTTTTTTCTGAAAGTCCGGTTTCGTTGGGAGAGGTGAGAACACGCATTCGAACTCTGCAGCAGACCATGGTCCCCCTAAAAAGACGGGACTCGGTCCGGTTCCAAGTGAACCATGGTTCGGTTCGCTTTATGTCTGAACGTAATCAGACTTAATATTGACCTATTCCAGGAAGCAAACCAAAATGTAGTGCATTGTGGGTTGAAAAAGGAATTGACACTTGGCGGAGACAGCCGTGCCACTCATTAGCAGAGAAATTAGTTGATGGAAAACGTGGGGGAATGATGAAGTGAAGGAACAGCAAATATGGGCTGATGATCATATTCCAGAGATACTTGTGGAGACACATAAGAGTAGCAAGGTATTAAAATTATTTCGTGATATACTGAAATAAAGGGTCATCATTGCACATAGGACCAATGTTGGTTGAAAGTTTTTTTTTAAACATACACAGCTAAAAGTGCGTGATATGGAAAAGTGGTAGCTTGTCGGACATTTTTTTTTCTCCCATGGTTTGATAACCTGGATATAATCCTGAGTAAAAGACCAACGAGCAACCCAAAAAACGTGGTCGTGCAACACCAAATCATAACAATTCGCAATACGCTGCCGTTGTTCCATTGTTGTTCGTGACAGGGAAGTGATTTTCACTCACACATTTTCTGTCCAATAGATTAACAACCTGTACGACCGCGTGTCATAGGTTTTTACAAAAGTCATTGTTTTTGTACACATGTTGGTTCGCTTAAAACAGGACCGTGTGAACACTAACATCCCGGTATTCCCGATGGCCAGTCCGCCCCTGGCCCAGGCTAACTCTTTTCATGGTGGCATGTTTTTCAGTTACAGTTAGTCACTCTTGATCAAGATCTTTCTAAAACTGCTGTGCTGAGAGGTGGAAGGGTGGAAAGACTTGAACTTTCCTCATAATTGAGATTCATTTCACCGTATTACAAAGTGCCAGCATATTAAATGATTCGGTCTGGGTGACGCTGCGAATATGACATGTCATGACGCCAATTGGGTTTTGATTAATGTATTTACCTTATGTTCTATCATCGTCACCACTCTATGAAATATACCCACTGCAGGGTCATTCATTTATTTATTTAGCATTCATATCTCACTTTGCATCCCTCGACTATTTGAAAAAGGGAGTTCCACCCCCCCCAGACACCTTAAATGCAGGACAGTATAGTTTAACAAGAAAAAGCTGTCCTGAGTGCGACACTTCTTTGTTCAAATTTATTTTACATTCCTGACGGTCATCTGTCACCCTCAAATCACTCAATGTTGCGATGAAAATGTGATGTGATTCTTAATTATCCACACACCACAGTAGGTCACAATGTATCACTAAGGCGGCAGTCCTTTTTGTTAGTTCTTCTTGTGACTGCCTCTTGGGGGTATATACAGAGAGAAAAGGAGGGAGAGGCAGGGAGAGGGCAGGACTAGAATACTTTGCTGCTCCACCGATAAAGACAGTTGTCAAGCATTTTCCGGGGGTCTTGTCAGTATCCAAAAGGTTTTAATGGAACTGTGTTTTGGAATTTGCTCACAGCTCGGGTGTTTTAAAGTATATGAGTATAGAAGGTAGAGAGAAGCAGAAACACATAGAGAAAGAGAAGGCAAAAGGAAGTTAGAGAGAGAAACAGAGTCAGTTTGGCCTTTCATTTACACGAAAAAGGTTTTATCACGGAAAACGATAATTTCTAAAAACTCAGGCCAAAGATTACCAAAGATTTATGAAAACTTTTAGGTTCTCAATCGTCACAGTATGCGATTAAAAATGCATCACGTCATGTGAGCGTCCTGTTTGTAGTAATGTAATAGGGTCATTTATTTGTGAATTGCGTTTCATTTGTGAATCACGAAATACATTTGTGCATCGCGTCATTTTGTGAATCATTCAAACAAATGAACCTCGTGCCTGAAAGGTAAAGGAAGTCGATCGTGTTATTCGTACTTGTTGTTGATTTTGAGAATTCTGTTTGGTTTGCATGGCTTTATCCTTCACATTACACTGCCGCCTACAGGTTTGGCATAGTTATGATGGTGTTGGGGGCGTATTTATGCGGGTTCATGTAAACAGATTTTTTTTTAATCGATCTTGTGTGTACAACGTTATTGTTTAAAACGGAGGGGCAGAAATATTTGTTTCTGTCAATTCCCGGCTATATGTAAACGTGGCCTGAGTCAGATAGATAGAAACAAGCCTGCAAGAGAGAGCTCTTTTAGTGTCAAGCCGCTGAAACAAGATGTGGCATCCAGTCTCCCTGACGTCCTCCAATGATGCATGCCTTTTACACACACAATCAAGATGCAACGCACCCAGTCAGAAGCCCTCCTGTCTACCCTCACTCACTAAGGGTGCTTTCACACCTATTAGTATGTTTGCTTGGTCCAAATCAGTGGATGAGTTGCTACTTTGTTGCATTTTTCATTAGGTCAGGTTCAGGCCCGTAACGGAAACACATGAGGCCCCCCGCAGAATAAGCCTGAAAGCCCCGTAATACAAATACAAATGTAATACAAATCCCGACGGGACGAACAGGACCCCGACGCGATCAACTGAACTTTTTGAAACATTACGAAGAGCCGTATAATAAATGCAACAAATCAAAACTCAAGCTTGTCTTGTGAGGGAAATGTATTCAATCAGAAAAAAACGCTCAAACAGAGAACAAATGTATGTATTCCAACAGAAAAAAAACATAGGACTAGAATACTTTGCTGCTCCACCGATAAAGACAGTTGTCAAGCATTTTAGAGCTTAAAAAAATCGGATTTTTAACATCCGGAATATCAAGAACAGGTAGAGCACACTAACGTGTGAATAACGACAGAGTAGCGTTTTGCTGGCGTGTGGGTTTTATGGTCAAACGGGTATAAAACACTGGAAAATCAGTGGATTCAGTTGTTGAACAGCAAACATCATGCTTCTGCTACTACCGAGTGAGTTGTTCACTATAGCGCAAACGATGAATAACAACCTAGTAACTCTAGGGTAACGACTGACTAACGATGCATGCAACGTTAGTCAAACGTTCCACAAACGTTCTTCAGCGTTATCTAGCGTTAACAATTAAACGTTGAAGATTACCAGTCTCCGCCGATTACCAGTCACCAGCATCCACACATCGCTCTTCTGGCGATATTTCAGCCACCATGGACGACTACCAACATTTCCTCTAACGTCATAGAACGTCGACCAGAACGTTATGGTGTGACGGTGCCTTAAGATCATTCTAGTCTTTACAAGACAACCCTATGGTGTGAGGAGAAGGGCCAACATCGACACCACTTTCCAACGCCCGTAGAAGAGAAAATAACTGGGGGGGGGTTAAAAAAACAACTTTATAGTGATATTTGTCAGAGGATCATCCTCCCTGAGCGCTGTCTGGAATGGTGTCCATAGTCAGTGTCATTATGCTCCTCTGATGAAGAATGGCCACCCTGGCTGGCTGAGTCCTGTTATAACATTAGGAGACTGATGAATAGGCACCGGGGGAGATCTCATCAGACTAATAAACCTGGAGGGGGGAAATTGGTGGCGGAAACACCACTCAATACATCATAGATGGCCTATGTTAATTAGATGCTATTATGTAAACTAGCCATGTGAGGAAGAAAAAAAGTGAGGGATGAAAAATAATTTGGCCTCACTTGGACGGTGACGGCCTTTATCTAAATTTTGCGGGCGATGTACTCACTTTGTTAAGTTGTCAGGGGAGCCATCAATTAAATATCCCTCAGCAAAGTTCCTGGGGGAAAATAAGAAGTTTTCCCCGAAGGGTTTATCTATGTGCCTTGGGGCACCTGCTTCTCATTGTGGGGCAAACCAGGATCCTATATCTTCCCAGTTTAATGTCATACATTTTTCATCTGAACCAATATAGGCTTGAGCCTGGTGGACATTTTGGATTTTGACACAAAGAGATAGAGAGGAACAGAGGCAGTAATAGACAAAGAGGGAAAGAGACAAGAGGAAAGGGGAACAAAACATCCATGAACGTTATTGCTGCTTTTCTTTCTCTTCTGAGGCCTGTTCCATTAAGGCTGCTCAAAAAAGTTAGACTTAAAGTCCCAAACCTGCTCACGCACTCTTACTAATTCAAGTCAGATTTAAGTTGTCAAGCTAATTGCGCGTGCACCCTATTCTTAAGCAGCCCGAGAGGTAAAACATGGATCGTACAATCCACCACGGCAAAAGAAATGCACACGGCCATGTGACTTCTTCCAGAAAGAACATTCCCTTTAAATCGTGTACAATGACAGCTCCCTCATCCACCGCTTCATCAAAATAAAATTACACACCATGATTGACGTGAACGATAGACTACGTAGGTCGAGGACCTTTTTAGACCTGTACTTCGTTGATGAAAAAACAGACACCCTCTAAACACATGTAAATTGACTTTTTAAACATTGTTTAAAATAAATAGCTTACTATTAATCAATACATTATCCAGTAGCCTAACTTTTTAACATGGTTTTTGTGTTGGGGAAATGGAGGTTATGGATTTAGGTTTGTTTTGCAATTGTAGGCAAAATTGTAGATTTAGAGATATAGGCCTATGCCTGATAGCCTGGGTGCCAGCCCTTACACGGTCTAAGCCTGGCAATTAGCCTGCCCCGGACCAGGCTAGTTTTGAAGCATAAGTTACCATCGTAACCGAGTTTGAACTACATTGAGCTAGCTTAATGGAATCAAATGAACTAGAAATGAGTCAGACTAACTGACATACATCTGTCTTATTCGGTAAACTCGCTTTATGGCCTCTGGTGTATTTGAGTTCTTAGAGTTAGTTGAGCTAAGTTCTATGCACCCTGCTGAGGTGGAACTTGGATATCTGAAGACATTTGAATGAGTCTCCCATTAATCAATTATCAGTTCTACAACATCTGTGTAGTAAAGTCAAGTAAAAAAAGTGTGTCTTTGTTTTGTATGTGACAGGTGGGAGGGGGATAAATCAGTGAGCCACCTGGTTCTGTTCACGTGACCACGTTAATTTCAATTAAACGCAGGTAGATGGCACGCCACAGGTAGTCTTTTGTTTTCAATCAGAGCTGGCCGGCGGTGATTAACGTGAAGCGGTGCCCCGTGTTAGAAATACATTGTTCCCGTCTGCAGTCTAAGACATCGGCACAGGCGTACAGGAATCATTAGTAGCCACTGTTTTTCCCCACCGTATATCTTACGAGATTAATTATTTAAAACCATAGGCCTATATATACGCTGTTCCTGGGCAACTACTATAGGACAGCAGCTCAGGGCTTGCGGTTTACCGTAGTGGTGGGGGAAAAAATCGATTCTGTTCAGTATCGCAATATTTTGCCACGCATTATATAGATACGTCGCAAAGTATTGCAAATTTATTATAATTATGTGTTTTACTTTCGGGTTTTCTCTGAGTTTACTCTGATAATATTACATTTGCATATTAAATCCACAAGGTAGCGCTTGTTGCGGTGCTTTGTTGACGTGCATTCTACAGCAATTCATAGTTTTCAGTCACGTGACATGCACGATTAGCTGGAGGGCAAAAAGATGCTGGCGATAGTGGCTCACACCGTTGAGACGCAGCAAAAGCCGACAAATGTACCTTCCCACGTTTATTTGGATCACCTCTCAGCTAAAGAAAAGTAAAGATATGGACACAAAGTGCAAGTGTCGGCGTCTGTAAAGAACTGATGTCCACTCAATAAGTATAAGTGCAAAGTTCTCTATTGAACGAACTTGAAGGTAACACACAGGCAGGGTAAATCCAACTTATCAGTTTAGCATCCACATGAGACTCAAGTATCTCGCGTGATCTCATTTCCGGTGACATCACATATACATGAAACCATTATATGACATCTCCCCTTTTCAGCTTGTTTCTTTCTCTCAGAACAAAACAAGACAATTACATTTCCTGACTTAACATTCAGAAGATGCTGCTTTCATTAAATCAGCAAGACACTGATATTACTTAGCTTATCAAACACTAACTTATCAAAATAAAAATCTGAGCATTTTATCAATTAGATCATTAGCTCATTTCACAGCTTCAGTAAACTTTTCAATTCACAGAATCAACAACCTTATTGTTTTCTTTTCCCTCCCCACAGTCCATAGCTTAATTACTGAACAAAATAGCAACATACAGCACAGTGAACATGTGACTTTTTTTTCCCCACAGATTCAGTCTTTCCCCAGGTTTACTCTGGCTGCCAGACCGAGTATGAAACAGTCCATTCTGTGGGTCTGGTGGTTTGACACTGGCTGTTGGTGAGGTATTGTCAGTCGAAACTGGAGGGTCGGGCTGCTGTCCAGCAGCTCCCTGCTGTAGTCCATTTGGAGCTAAAGGGTGTGCAGCTCCAGCTGTTTCAGGAACATGTTGCAAGTGACGGCGGTTGCGTCGCAGTGTTGCACCCTGGGGTGTTTCAATGACAAAGGAGCGAGGTGTGATGCCTTCTACAGTGACAATTGCGGGTGTTTTCCAGGACTTCTGATGGTCCAATTTCATGAGGACCGGATCACCTGGTTTTAGTGGTGGTAGGGGTCTGGCTCCATGGCGCTGATTAAAGTAGAATGCTTGTTTCTGTTTTTCCATTGCATCCTTATTTCTGACCAATTCCAGATCAGGCCATCGAGGCTGAAAATTTGCCTCCAGAGTCGGAAGAGTTGTTTTGATCTTCCGGCCCATAAGCAGTTCTGCTGGGCTCACGCCTGTGGTGGCGCAAGGCGTTGACCGATAGCACATAAGGGCGAGCAGAGGATTTTTCTGCTGTAGGATTGTCTTTGCGGTTTGTACTCCTCTCTCAGCATGTCCGTTCCCTTGGGGGTTGTGTGGACTGGAGGTGATGTGCATAAAGTCAAACTGTCTTGCAAACTCTTGAAACTCTTGGCAGGAGAACTGAGGCCCATTGTCTGAAACGACCTCATCTGGACAACCAAATCTTCCAAACACTCCTTTCAGCTTTAAAATCACCTGTGAAGCAGTGGTTGTTGGCAGGTGAAGTATCTCAAGGAACCGGGAGAAGTAGTCTGAGACAACAAGGTAGGTGTGTTTGTTATGGTCACACAGGTCAATGGCAAGTCTCTTCCAGGGTCTATCAGGTAAAGGGGTTGAGATTAGGGGCTCCTTTCGCTGTGCGGGTTTCATCTCACGGCATACCTGACAAGACTGGATTTTGTTTTTAATTTCAGATGAGACGCCGGGCCACCACACGGACTCATGGTCCCGCTCTCAGCACTTTGTCAGACCTTGATGTCCGTCATGTATTCGATCCAGGATGTCTGCTCTCATGACATCAGGAATCACCATGCGGTTTCCTCTAATGATGATCCCGTTGTGTTCAGACAGTTCATTTCTGATGGGAAAGTACTCTTTAATCACTGCTGGAACATTGCCTGTATACTCAGGCCAACCTGATCTGACATACTGCAACACTAACTGCAGATTGTAGTCAGCTGCTGTAGCGGTCTGTATGGCCATCAGTTTATGTGGAGTAGCTGGCATATTATCAACAATTGCTGCTATGTAACACTCTACATCAGAGTGAGTGTCAGCCTCTCCTTCTACGTACTGTAGCGGACTTCGCGAGAGTGTATCTGCCACTGTCAATGTCTTTCCAGGTGCGTATTCAGCTGTTGGTTTAAACCTCATCAGTCTCATGAGTAGCCTTTGGCATCGTATTGGCACATTGGACAAGGTCCTTTTTGTTCATAAGTGGCACCAAAGGTTTGTGGTCTGTTACCAACTTGAAGTTTTCAAGGCCACAGAGGTACTTCTCGAATCTCTCACACGCCCACACACTAGCCAAACATTCTTTCTCGATTTGGGCATATCTGGTCCCGGCCTCCGACAGACGACGCGAGCAGAATGCCACTGGTTTCCAGTCCTTGTCGTGCAGCTGCAGCAGTACCCCGCCAATGCCATAGCTGCTGGCATCAGCTGATACAGCAGTTGGTCGGTTCACATCGTAGAATTTCAGGACTGGAGCGGTGGACAGAATGTCTTTCAGGCGCTGGAATGCCTCCTGTTGAGAATGGTCCCACGTCCAAACTGACTCTGATCTTAACAGTTCATATAGTGGCTGGCCCACTGTTGACAGGTTTGGGATGTATTTCCCTAAGTAGTTAAACATACCCAGGACACGCCTTAGGTCATTCACATTCTGTGGTGGAGGGAGCTCACGGATTGCTTTGACTTTATCAGGGTCCGGCCTCACACCTGATTTGTCAATTACCTGGCCCAGGAAGTGAAGCTGAATTTAAATTTTTCTTTGTTCAGCTTCAGTCCGGCTGAATCTATCCTCTCCAACACCTTGCTGAGACGCTGGTCGTGCTGCTCAGAAGTGTCCCCATACACTAGCACATAATCCATAAAGATTGCCACGCCTTTCAGGCCGTTTAGCGTCTCCGTCATCTTGCGCTGTAAAATTTCAGGCGCGCTCGTGATACCAAATGGGAGTCGTTTGAAGGCATATCTCCCAAAGGGCATTATGAAGGTGGTTAATTTGGTGCTTTCTGGGTGGAGAGGAATTTGCCAAAAGCCAGAGGCGGCATCCAAAGATGTGAACATGGTTGCGCCACTGAGCTTTGCAGTGATTTCCTCTGCGGTAGGAAGGATATATTTCTCTCAACGTACACCTTCATTTAACCTCTTCAAATCCACAGATACGCACTTTTCCATTTTTTCGTGGGACTGGCACCATTGGTGCACACCAGTCTGTAGGTTCAGTCACGGCTTCTATCACCTCATTCTCCTCCATTCGCTGCAATTCTTCTTTTACTTGCTGCAACAGGGGCAAAGGGACGCGACGGGCCGTGTGCACTGTGTATGGCTGTGCGTTCTCTTTAACAGGATTTTAACAGGTTCTGTTTTCAAAGTTCCAAGTTCACTGACTGCTTTGTGAACTTCTTCGATGCGCTTCACAAGCCCCATCGATGTTGCTGTGTCTCTGCTCAGCAAGTTATTTGCAGTTTTGCCACTGATGACGTACACAGGAAAAGTGTATAGCTTCCCTTTGTATTGTGTGCTAGTTAGAAATGTCCCTAAACAGTCCAATTGACCACCTGGGCTACACAGTGTGATATTAGACGGCTCTAATTTCTTCTTGGGGGTTAATTTGTTAAAGCCCATATAGCAGGTTGATTTTTCCAACGAATTTGCGCTATTTACATGTTGGTTATAAACATTTTAACTGTTATCTATTGTATTTGATGTTGTTGGGTGTCACAAAACGTAATATAATACGAAAAAGTAGGTACTTTTTTGCAATGATTCTTCTTTCCCCCACAATGCATTGCATGACGTCACGTTGGGGAGACGATAGACCAAAGCCCCATTGAAATCAACGAGAGAGATTAACGAAAGTGTGTTCAGCAGTAGATAGTTTATAGATAAATACATAGATAGAATATATAATTAGCATAGATATAAAGATCAAGAGATAGATATATAGATAGCATAGATAGATAGATATATATATATATATAGAGAGAGAAATAGATAGACAGACAGCCAGATAGCATAGCATAGCTAGCTAGCACTAGATAAATAAATAGCTACTAGTACTAACCTACATATATAGATATAGAGATAAAGCTAGATAGACATATGTATAGGTAGGAAAAATGGTAAACTACTGTGTTTGTGGGGGGTGACAAACTCTCTGTCTGCCCTGGCCCGAGACCGAGAAGCACTGAAAAAAAGCTCGGTGCCGCCCGCCGCAAGCGGGAGCTGGCAACGGTAAGCCTCAGGCTAATGTTTACAAGCTGCAGAGCACGTTAGCTAGCCCCATAACATGAACCCCCCCAACTACAGTCATAATCAGTGTGACATTAGAAAAGTCTGAGGCCCCGTCCACACTAACCCGGGTAAATTTAGAAACGCATACATATGTCTCCGTTTGCACTTCCCGGCCACACTAATACGGAGAATTCGGACACTGAAAACTGAGCTTTTCGAATACGCTCCCCTAGCCGGAGACATTTGAAAACGCCGGGTATACGCGTAGTAGTGTGGACGGGGTACACGGAGCTTTTCAGATACGATGACATTAGAAAAGCACATTTCGTGACTCATGAATATGAACCAAAACAAAACTGTTTTTAAGTAGCTATGTCCAAAAGCTAGTCATATCTAGCTAGATAGCGCGCCATGGCTAGTGTTTGGATCACGAGTGATCATCAAACGGCTTTCATAACTGTGTGTGTTTGATTTAGTTTATTGATTTAGTTTCCCCTTTCCCGATAGAACGTGACTATTACGGAACTCAAAACGTGGAATATCTAATCGGAAATGTGTTTACAACGTCGGGGAAAAGACTTAATTAGGGATTGACTTGGGGGGGAGAATTTCACAGGTGTCACTAGTAAATTAGCCCATAGCTAGCATGATGCCTTCTAGATCTAGATAAGAGCTACTTATCTGAACTAACGACATGATAACTGTCACTACTGTAGATATAAAGAAACGTTGACTTTCACTCGGTGCTATTCACTGACAGTAAAACAATGTGTCGTTATTATATGCACTGCTGTCCGTAGACAAGCTCCAGCGCTCCTTGCTGCGTTGCCGTTGCTAACTCAGCAGGACACTTCACCAACTCTCCACTCATTCTCCTCGGACCATCCATTTAATTGGCTTTGGCGGCCATCAGGTCTAGGCAATTCCTCATTTGACCTCTCTCGTCTATTTGGTTCGATATTATACGGCTGCGGGCCATCATACATTTTAGTGGTTATTGCCACCTCTTCCTCATCCCAGTCAGTTGCCATAGTTCTAGTACTAGACTGAGGCTACTCTCCTCCACGACTCCCCAACGTGACGTCATCGCCGAATTGCGCTAATATGCTAATGCTAACAAAAAAAACGTACAAAACTGGTCTTAAACACCATTTTGAGACACCATTTTGAGATTTCTTGAATAATATTCATATATTGAGTGCTTTGTGTACCCATTCATCGACAGTGGTGGTTAACCTGCTATATGGGCTTTAAGATCTGGTCACGATCATTTGAATGGATATCTAGGAAAGTCACAACTGAAAACCATTTCTGAATTAGTATCACTTAAAGCCAGGTGCAAGACCTGGTCTTTTCTAGATGTTTCAATAACACACAGGGGGCTGCAATGGATCACCTTCAAAATATTGGTTGTAAACACGCAACAGCTCAGGATGCGTGACATTATGCCTCTAACAACTGGAGTTTCGATACTGAAAGGTGTTGGCCAAATGGTTTAAAATCACTGACAATGCCATGTACACGGGAGGGCCCCATGAGGACAAGACTAGTTTCCGAGAAGAGTGTGTGTGAAGTTAAAAGGACCCCATGAGGACAAGACTAGATCCCAAGATGTGTGTGTGAAGTTTAAAGGACCCCATGAGGACAAGACTAGCAACCAGGTGTGTGTGAGGTCAACTCCCTCTGAATCAAAAATCCAAATCCATGCCCAGAGCCCCATGAGGGCTAGACTAGAAAGGAAGGTGTGTGTCAGATTAACCCTGCTCCCTCAATCAGAGGTCTACCGATCACTCAAAACGAGGGACCCTGCTTGAAAAGCTCTACCAGAAACGCAATGTGAACACCTAACTTTCTTGATCATGGAAGTCCATAGAACAGGAATAAGCCATTCTGGTCCTGGAGGTTAAAACACTTCTGGTTTTCCTGTTCTACATGGCAGGTGATGACATTCACCTGATAATCAAGCTCTGAATCCCTCTAGTCAGAAGGACGGAAACCAGAAGTGTTTTGGCCTTCCAGGATGGGAATTGCCTATCCCAGACAGACTGCACAGGTCACCGACAGTCACAGTGTGTGACAATGGTGACTGTCTACATAACTCCCTTACCTCTGGGCTAGCATCATTTGCTTCCTTAGCGTCATCATGGGAAGTTGTAAGGCACGCCTCAGTCTCCACTGCCACAGAGGGAGCAAGTGTGTTTTTCACCTGGAGTTTTAGATTAAAAAAACAAGAACTAATAGATCAGATCATAGAGCTGAGCGATCCCATGGATATCCACATACACATATAAAGAGTTATATATTTTAATTGTTGTTGACTTCCTTTTACCATTGAGAAAAATACATATTTGCTGGATTAGACTATACGTGTTCAAACACTATAAATGATCAAAATATGCAACCATATCTTATCTAATCACTCACTTTTTCACGCCATGGCCATTTTGAGTCCCCATAGTTGTAATTTATTTCAGTTCCTGCTTCTATATTTTGTACAGCAAATAGGCACAAATGTGGCATGCCATTTACTATGATTTTTTTCATTATGCAGTTTGGAGATTTGTGGTTGTCATTTACTAATCTTCCAAGAGATCCATCTTCCTTGGTTGCAATAATACTAAAAAGGTAAAAGAAAAATATCCATTAATTGTTTTAATAGCCATTTAAACTACGTAGCACATTAACTGTGACTGCATGACGTGATGGGAGAATGCTATGGTTTAGATAAAGCTCTTCCCATTAACCTAAAGTATCAATACTCAATCTATGATTGCTGTTATAATCAAAAGCTGATTCACTAAGCAGGTGATTCAAATATTGTTGGATTCATTTTTAACTATTCAAACCTTTGTTTTAGATCTGAACTACTTAAAAAGATGTCCTTGATGTCTACAAAACATTTAGCTTCACATGCTTACCACCAGTTACGTTTCTGCCATTAAAACTCAAACAGAAAAGTACACTCTGTCTGTGAGTAGTTTCTTGACTGGCATTCTTCCAATGATACAAGTTTACCCCTGTACTCCAACACGAAAATGGGCTGGGTGGTGAACACTCCTCTACCTATAAGGTCACAAATGTACATGGCTCTTTGCATCATGGGTTCGATCATGCTCCAAACACATACAAGCATATAGTTACAAGCAACAACTTGGATTCCTCCTGAAAGTTGCGTACAATTAGAAAATTGACATGGTATAGATCAAATCAAATCAAAATGTATTTGTATAGCCCTTTTTACACGCAAGCATGTCACAGAGGGCTTCACATACGCCCATAAAAACTGCCCCTCAACCAACCTAAACCCTCAAGGAAGACAAGGAAAAACTCCCAGAAAAACTCAATGCAAGAGAAAAAATGGAAGAAACCTCGGGAGGAGCAATTCAGTGAGGGATCCCCTCCTCCAGAAACGGTTGGTGAAAGAGAGGAGCAGAACACAGGCTAAACATAGTAATACACAGGGAAGTGCCAATGGGTTTAGAAACACCAAAATCCATTGTCCAGCTTGGTAGATGTAGGAAGGGATCGGGAAACTCGCTGTTGCCCGTCACGGAGACTAGTTTCCGGTTGGTGAATAGGTCCAGCGTTGGCGGACCGATGACCAGGCAGGTGCTGACAGCTCAAAACCCCCCACACCACAGGGGATGTGTGGAGGGGGGACAGAGAGAGGAAAGCAGGGATTAGAGAATGCCAGGAGCAGCTAATAGTTACAATGATATTAGAATGAGATCCCCACCGGTCAAGTGTGGACTAATGCAGCGATTTAAACAAGGGTATTTGGTGCAGCCTTAGACACTAAGACACCGCCAGCCCCCCTCGGTTGGAACATAAAATCTGTTCCAGGGGAAAGAACTCTAAAATAAGTTATTAATAGAATAAAGGTGAGAATGCCCCGTCCCCCGTCGACACCACACCATAAGTTTACATTGAAAGTACATACACACACTTACCTTTACATTGAAAGTACATACACACACTTACCTTTAGCAGCCATAGATTTGACTAAACAGGAACGTTTTTAACCTGATTTTGAATGTCGCAACAGTATCAGCCTCCTTAATTGAGATAGGTAATTTGTTCCAGAGAAGAGGTGCTCTATATGAGAACGCCCTGCCTCCAACAGTTTTTTTTTAAAATTTATTTTGGGAACCACCAGATAGCCAGGGGAATCTGTTCCAGGGGAAAGAACTCTAAAATAAGTTATTTATAGAATAAGGGTGAGAATGCCCCGTCCCCCGTCGACACCACACCATAAGTTTACATTGAAAGTACATACACATACTTACCTTTACATTGAAAGTACATACACACACTTACCTTTAGCAGCCATAGATTTGACTAAACAGGAACGTTTTTAACCTGATTTTGAATGTCGCAACAGTATCAGCCTCCTTAATTGAGATAGGTAATTTGTTCCAGAGAAGAGGTGCTCTATATGAGAACGCCCTGCCTCCAACAGTTTTTTTATTTATTTTGGGAACCACCAGATAGCCGGCATCTTGAGATCTAAGTGACCTTGTGGGGCGATAGGGTGCAAGGAGACCAGAGAGGTACAGCGGTGCTAATCCATGCAGAGATTTGTAGGTTAGTAATAGAACCTTGAAATCAGCTCTGGCTTGGATAGGAAGCCAGTGTAAAGAGACGAGAATAGGAGTTATGTGATCCAACTTTCTGGTTCTAGTCAATAGTCTAGCAGCAGCATTTTGTACCCGTTGTAAATTTTTTATGTAGGTATTTGGGAGGCCAGAGAACAACACATTGCAATAGTCCAATCGGGATGTAACAAATGCATGTATTAGTTTTTCAGCATCATCTTTTGAGAGAAATTTTTGTACTTTGGCAATGTTACGTAGATGGAAAAATGCAGTTCTAGTAATTTGCTTAATATGGTACTCAAACAAAAGGTCCGGGTCCATTGTGACTCCAAAATTTTTTACCAGTTGGCTTTGAGAGACTTTGATGCCGTCTAAAGTTAGATTGGATAAATTATTTCTGTATTTTTTAGGACCAAAAATTTGAACCTCTGTTTTATCCGAATTGAGAAGAAGGAAATTTGTTGCCATCCAAGCTCTCAACCCAGAAACACATGTTTCCATAGCAAATGGTAAATCCCCAGGCTTTAAAGACATATAAAGCTGAGTATCATCAGCATAACAGTGAAAGTTTACCCCATAGCTTCTAATTATGTTTCCTAAAGGCAACATGTAGAGTGAAAACAACAGAGGGCCAAGAACTGAACCCTGTGGTACTCCGTATTTTACAGTGGAGCACCTGGATGAGCAGCCATCATAGTGGACATATTGTGATCTATCAGATAGATAGGATCTAAACCACTGAAGTGAGGTACCAGAAATTCCAACATAGTTCTCCATACGTTCCAGAAGAATCGCATGATCCACTGTGTCAAAAGCTGCACTTAGGTCCAAGAGAACCAGCACAGAGATAGAACCCGCGTCAGAGGCCAATAGTAGATCATTGACTACCTTAGCCAAAGCAGTTTCAGTGCTGTGGTGAAGACGAAATCCAGACTGGAGAGGTTCATAAAGCTGATTTGAGGAAAGATGCTCAGTAAGCTGTTGTGCCACAGCTTTTTCTAAAATTTTTGAGAGAAATGGCAAATTTGAAATTGGCCTGTAGTTGCTGAGACAACCTGAATCAAGGTTTGGTTTTTTAAGAAGGGGCTTAATAATTGCTTGTTTGAAATCGTCAGGGACTTGGCCAGTTACAATAGATTCATTAATAATACTAAGCATGGCTGGTCCAATAATAGGGAGAAGTTCCCTATGAAGTTTGGCAGGAAGGGGATCGAGAAGGCAACTGGTAGGTTTCGATGAATCTATCAACTTGATGAACGCTTCGATAGAAATAGGGTTAAAATGAGAAATAGGGTTAAAATGAGTGAGAGCCTCGACATGTAGCGCGCTGGGTATAGAGGAAGATTCAGTGTCGATGGCCAATTTGTCCCTTATTGCATAGATTTTTTGGTCAAAGAATTCCAAGAAATCATTGGGAGAGAGAACAGTATTAACACAGCGTGTACTTTTCTTAGTGAGTTTTGCAACAGTATCAAATAGGAACTTAGTATTGTGTTTGTTCTTACTAATCAACTTAGAGAAATATTCTGATCTGGATCTGA
>CAEFZP010004861.1:0-2500 GCA_903064625.1 Mallotus villosus
TCTAGCATCACACATGAATCTTTCTCTACACTCACCATTTCACCATCTTAAAAATAATATTTTTAAAAGTCACATGTTCAGATCTTAAACTGCCATAGGTTATGGTGTCCATACATCACACTTGAGGCTTTCAGCTCCTTCAGAGGACGCATGGAGCAGTCGGTCTCCTGTATGCCTTCTGATTAGTCCTGTCTGTTGCAACTTTCATGGCCAATAAATCCCTTTCTGATTCTGATCCATCCTCGCTGGTGTCCTGATTCTTTTTTGCACATACAGACTTGTGATCATCTCACTCCCCAGATGGCCCTGTGGACCCATTTTGGCTACAACAACACACGTTACCAATTCCCCTTTGGTTCATCAAAACGCACAAGTGTTTTTATTCCAACCCTCATTCCTGTTTCCTCCTTTTGGCCTTAGACACTACTCTGTACATTCAATGATTCACTATACTGTGCCACCGGCCTCTGTACCCAACAGTGTGTGTCTGAGTCATCCCGATTTTCCATCAGAACATCTGTTGGCAACCTTCCACTTTCTGTCACAGTTCCCGCTTCCTATACTAACTGTAACTGTATCTATAATACCTCCAAAACTTACTGCAGCTGCCGGGAGTAAGCCTTCCCTTGTTAGGCCAATCAGAACGGGTGATGTGTACCGGTGTGTGCTACCCCGCCCCACATAGCCAATCGCCTTCCTCCCATCCATGTTAACGAACCAAAAGCTCTGCCTGTGGCAGGTCATCTTGTAAAACATATTCTGGGTCAATATTCTGATACCGCTCCCCTTGGCCTGTGAGTATGGTGCATGTTTTAACTGAACCCCGAAACATGCCTCTCCGCTCAATTGTGGGATAGACCTAAACACCCATCAGAGCACTTTAGCTAAAGTATTTCTGTAACCTTCCCGGTAGGAAGGAACTGCAAAACAATAATTTTCCAATCTACACTGCCTTGATCCACGCATTTTCTCTGTTCTTCTTTTTTCCAAATGAAAAATTCGGCCGATTACGTTAAGGTTGATCATCTGTCCATCACTCGTATACACAGCCCTCCCTGACAATTTGATTGGTCCGAACAGCTTTGACTTTTTCGGATATCGTTTTTCCCCCCAATTCCCCACCTGCTAAACCCTTCTCGCTTTTTTCTTTCTTCTTTTTCCCCACCGAGCTAAACCCAGACCTACCCTAGCCGTCCTAACCAGACTCCTCTCGTGAACTTTCATTTGTACCATAGAAGTCCTGCTCACACTCCTAGACGAGCGTGCCGCTGTCCGCGTTTCTTCCGCATTGTTGTAGAGGCGGGTACGCTTCTGAGCTTTGAGTTTATAAAAACAAAAACTATTTTAGGTTGCCTATCCCTAGAGCCACTGTGATCTTGGAGGCCATACAAACAAAACCAAATCGCTATCTAGCGTTCTCGCCTTAGCGATTTAGTGCCTATGATTGAAATGGATAATAAATATGTGGTTTTATATTTGACTGCTTGGTAGTAGGTATTTTTCCTTCGTCCTTGGGTCCTCTTCTCTGACTCTAGCACGCTGACCCAGTGTGTCATTTCTAAAAATCTCTAATCTATCTATCTGTCTCCCCTCTCCCCTCGCTCACACACCACGATCCCTCCAAGCGCCCAGCACCTACAAGCCTTCCATGATTCATCAATCCCTTCAACCTGCCCTCAACTGGTGCCTGTGACTACGTGGTTCGTACGCCTCGAGTTTACAACTGCTTGAATACCAGTTTGTTCCATTCTTTTCTCTTTCTTCTCTATTCTTTCTGTTCCCCTTTTCTTCAATATTCTCTTTCCCATGTAATTTGTCATCTCTTTCTGTTCTTCTTTCTTTCTTCGTTCTCTGCTTATCATCCTCCATTCTATATCAATGTATTCTAATCCTCATATTCTATCATCCCCAGCCTCCTTGGCGTGGGCTAACAATGACGGAGTGAAGGAGATGGGAAAAAGAAGTAGAAGGAGCAGTAAGATAAAGGTCGTGGGTGAATAAAAAAGAGATGAAATGAGTAAGGAAATGAGTTGGGGGAACAATGAGGGGAGAGTTGGGAAGGGCACGGAAAGAAAGGGGATGGGTTGGGACGAGGGGTAGCGGGGTAGGCTGGGTTTAGTGGGAGCTCTCGGTCTCATCGTCTTCTCTCTCCTTCTCTCCGCAGGCCCTTTTGTGGTCCCGCAACTCTCCCCCTCAATCTCAGTCTCCTCGTCGACTCTCTCTCTCTCTCTCGTCTCATTCCTTCTCTCGGTCTCTCTCCTAATCCTTCTCCACGCCCTTCTTTTTCCCTTTTTTCTTTCCCCTTTCCTTCCCCTCTCTTTTCCGTCTTTCCTCTTTTTTTCCTTTTTGATTCCTCTCTTTTCTCCTCTCTTTTCCCCTCTTCCTTTCCTTTCTTACCGTTTCGTTCTCCTCCCATTTTTCCCCTCTTTCTTTCCTCTCCTTCTCTTTCTTCTGTGTTTCTGTCTTTTGTTTCTGTCTTGGGGGGGCGTCGCCTCCCCTC
>CAEFZP010004861.1:7500-159775 GCA_903064625.1 Mallotus villosus
AGCGACGCCACCTCTACTCTGCACCTCTAACCCTCCTCCCTCCCCACAGCAGCAGGCGTTCACGCCCCCGCCCCCCCGAGCGGGTACCCTCCTACCTGCAGCGCGAGCTGGGCCGCTTCCAGCCCACCTACCCCTACCTGCCCCAGAGCCTGATCGACCTGCCCCCCACCATCTCCCTGTCGGACGGTGAGGAGCCCCCCCCGTACCAGGGCCCCTGCACCCTGCAGCTCCGAGACCCCGAGCAGCAGCTGGAGCTCAACCGCGAGTCAGTCCGCGCTCCCCCCCCAAACCGCACCGTCTACGACAGCCACCTCCTGGACTCCTCCCCTGCCCTCCAGGCCCCGCCCCACCTGCACCCGGGGGGCGGCGGCGTCATGGCGACCACGGCAGCCTTCGGCGGTCAGGGCGCGCGGGTGCACGGAGCCCCGCCCACCTACAGCGAGGTGATCGGTCACTATTACCACCCTTCCTCCATGCCCCCTCACCCACATCAGACTGGCGGGCCCCCGCACCCCCCCTCGCTGCTGCAGGGGCTCCTGCCCCACATCAGCCCCCCCGCCGGGCAGCCTGGAGAGCAGGAACGCTCGCAACTCCAAGGAGAAGCAGAAGCCCCAGCAGGTGTGACGCGCTCGCGTGCCTCTCTCCCAACACAGCCCACACACACTTCCTGCTTCCTGCTCTTCCATGCGTCAGCTGACCTCTTCCAATGCGTCAGCTGACACGGGGATGAGAGAGCAGCTGATGTCAGGTTTGAGGTGGGAAGGGGGGGGAAGCGGGGGGGTTGGGGATGGGGGGGGGGTGCAAGAGCACAGAGAACCGAAATGCGCCCCCTCTCCACTCCCCTTTCCCACTCTGACACCCCCCTCCCTCCCCCCTCAGCCTGACTGACTTTGTAAACATATTTTCCTGCTTATTTACCGTCTCAGTGCTCTCAGATTCATTTCTATGGCCACACACGGAGAAAACGAAGAAAAAAAAACGTCATCGCAGACCGTTCTCTTCCAAGTATTTAGGTTTATCTTTTGTAATATTGCGCTTGCTACCAGCTGCATGTGGCTAGTTTCCCAGACTCAAGAGGGCGCAAGGACTGTCTGGACCGTCTGGACTGTTCTGGTGTGGTCTGGTTCATACCGGTTCAAACCGAACCTCGCAAAGATGAGATGATGCCAGCACTCCGACCCTAAACCAGGCTGAGGTGTGTGTCATGCTAGCGTTAGCCACGTTAGCATCCGAAGTGTTCATCTCTTACTCTCTGAATTAGTTTCCTTCATAGTCCTGAAACATTTAGTCCTGTCTGGGCCATCCTGGGCATAGATTAGATCCGATTTTACATTGCTGACCTGTTCTCAAGAGACGTTTGCACAAGCTTCCAGACTGTTGCTATATATGGAAAACCCAGAAACTTCTTTGCAGTTTGGTAGAGGACAGGGAGAGCAGGGGTATTTTTGTAAACCAATGGATTCTAAAGAGAAAATATGTTTTTGTCTGCGCTAGAAAAAAAAGAAGTTAATTGCAAAGTGTTGGGGTGCCAACTGAAACATGTTCTACTATGTGCTCCAAACGCATATACAGCATCCCTGTGCATATGTAGAAATGTGTCAATATACCGTAGATATGTACGTATATACACACATATATGGAAACTTAAAAACAAACTTTAAAAGAGTTATTTATATAAATGTTGAAAAGAATTGCACTATTTTTTAATGTAAGGAGATGAAACGTAAAATGATATCTCCAATCTATAGGAGGATTGTATGGACGCATGAGAAAGCCCTGGAACACTTGCTCTGGTCTTTGTTTCCAGGGGACAAACCAGGGGACGGACCTATTGCTCTTGTTGTGATGGTGCAGTGTTCAGTAGCCTACAGCATTATGGGGGAATCCTGACTTACAGTTTGCTTTCAAACTGCTCAAACTCCCACGTCAATCTTCCATTAGCATCATGGCAAGATTCACGCTAACGTTCGAGTTCAGCCAACAAATCACACAAGTCAGAATTCCGCCCGAGAATCCAATCAAATTCTCCGATTCTCTCTCCCAGCCCGAGACTCTGACCGACAGCCTAGCCCACGTTCACGACACAGCTTTGTCACAACTTTGATCTTGACAAACTACCTCAGCCAAGAACTACTCAAGCACACCGTGTGGAAGACAACCTTCACCTGACCTGCCTGCCATCCACCTCCTGGCCGGAGACCAGGAGCGAGCGGGGTCTGTGCTGGAGTGTAGAGAGACTGAGGTCAGAGAGACCGCTAGGGAGACATGACGTGGTGTCTAAGAGGTGTATGGTTGCAGGTATCTGTTCGCTGCACCATCCTGTCCCAACCTTCCCCCATCCTACCCTACACTGTCCTACTCTATCCTGCCCTACCCTGCCCTACCCTACAATAACCCTACCCTACCATACATTTACCCTACCCTGCACTTCCCTATCTACTCCACCCTACCATACATACCACCCCCTAGCCTCCCCCTGTCCCCAGCCCTGGTCTCTTTCCTCCAGGCATCTCTGAGCACTTTACTGAGGAAGGAGAGCCACCATCTCCCTGGGTCAGCACTGGGGCACCTCCCTGGTGGGCTTATGCAACTGCTTCCTCTGAGGAGAGACCTCCAGACTACCACAGGCAAACATAGCTGATATCACAGCTAGTAGAAAGAGAGGATAATCCCTGTTTCTCTCTCTCTTTCTCTCTCTCTCTCTCTCTCTCTCTCTCTCTCTCTCTCTCTTTCTCACTCTCTCTCTTTGTCCTGCTCTGAATTGTAATGTTTACATTTGATCTTTCAAAGACTTTTAACTGAATCAGAACTAGATGTTGAACCTTTAAACAGCCAAAGGATAGACCTCGGGGGCTGGGTTAGTCACCCTTGAACCCCAAAGGGCTTTCAGCCCGGTCCACGTTCAGCCCTGGCTGCCTTCCCAAGCGTGTAAACCTCTGAGGCTGTAGATCCAGTAAGATCGGTTGGGTTTCAGCGACATGGTGGAGACTTCTCCCGGTGGATTCTCCCGGTCTCCCAGGCAAGTCTGAGGAGAACCTCCACCGAACCTCCACCATGGTGCCTCCACCCATCCTGCTTCTACTGACCTGAGGCCTCCAAGATAAAGGAGACAGGAAGTGAGGCACCAGGAGCTTGGTGGGCAGCCAGGGCTCGTCAAGGGGCCTAGTCTCCTGTGTGTGGTCTGGTCCTCTCAGAGAGGAGCATGGGTAGGGGCCCTGACTGGACCTGTCCTGTCCGCTACGGGATCACCAGTGCTGACCAACCCGACAGATTGGGGGGTGGGCGGGGGAGCTTTGCAGACACACCGCCCCCTCCTCAGGCCAGGCCTGGCCTGAAGCAACACCTCACTGGTGTGGGGGGGGTGTGGGTGTGGGGGGTGGGGGGGGGTGAACTCCCTCCTTCATCCTGGAGACTCCTGGAGACATTCCTGTTGGGCCCACCAGCTGCTCTGTGTAACAGTGACGGGGGCGGAGCACTTCAGAGAGCGTTGACACAGGGGTGAGGCTGTGGAGAGGGCAGGATGGGCCGTCGCCCCGTGAGTGACCCTCCACCGTCTAGACGAAAGATAAACACCTCTTAAACTAAACAAACAGTCCTCGGTTTTTACCCTGATGTGTCTGCAAAGTTGGTTCCTACCTTCCACCCCCTATCCACTCCCCCCCCCCTCCCCATCCCCAGTCTGAAATGAGCTCTTCCTGTTCCCTAGAGATGCCTGTGTCCAATGACAGAGTTCCATACAGATCAGCCCTTCTGCCATTGGCTGGCTCTATGTCTCCTTGGAAATGTTCAGTGTTTTATTACGTGTGCCTGCCTGTGCTGAGGCAAATGATAGGGCTGTCTGAGCTGTCAATCACTTCAGACCACGCCCTTGCTGCCTAATACAGACACAGATTTGAGTGGATGATGAGGATGATGATGATGATCTTGAAGATGTTAGTTTTGATAGTGGTGTCGCGGAGAGTGTTGCAATATACCTACTATTTGCCTTTTGATAACGTAGTTTTTGTTTAACCTAGAGAAATGTAATGCTTGTTTTTTGTTGTTGTTATTATTGTTGTTATTATTGCTGTCTTTCTTAAAAAAACAAACAAACAAACAAACAAACAGGTCATTGTGTTCTAGTTCACACACACCAGGGTGGGCTACAGAACAGTTTGAATGCTCAGCTGCAGTCTGCTGGGTGTCCACCAGGGGGCATCAGAGAGACTGTCCGCTAACCAAGGGGTCAGCAGTGGAGCGCTGATCCAAGATTTGTTTAGTCTATTAGATCAGCTTGGATGAGATCACCTGAAAGCTTAATCCATGTCCCCCCCCTCTCTCCCCCTTGAGTCCCCCCCCTCCCCTCCCCCCGCCGTCTCTGTCCAGACGAGTGCCTTCGAGGGCGGTGGTGGGTGACACTCTGGTGACACTCTGGTGACACACCGCAGCCGTAGTGCATTTGGAGGGAATACCCCGTCGCCTTTGTTTTTGTTTTTTCGATGTAAATCAACCTTTGTTTTATTATTTTACCAAAAACAGACGACCACCCATCCTCCCCCTCCCCTCCCACTCCGTCACACTCTTACCTTACAGACACGTGAGAAATATGGAAACTTGAAGCACTAGAGTTAACCAAATGGATGCAGGTGGGCTGACGGCGTTAATCGGTCACATGATCTACTCAGAAAGTATTCGAAAATCATTGAGATCATAATTGATATAATAAGCGATAACAATTTAGATAATAAGAGATAGTAACTGAGATAATAATCGCATGTTTGATTTGGGCTCGCCGTGATCATTCAGGGGAGTGGTCAGACGCTTTTATTTTCAAGATCAAGAGCACCCCCAAGTATCGGACACTTTGATAGTAACAGAACACAGAATCTCTGGTCGCTATAGCAACCTGTCCATTCCTGGAGTAGTAGCTGTGTGTCTGGATGACCTAGAGGCTCTCTCTCTCCCCTGGCTTGGGGTCACAGTGTAGGGGTCAGAGGTCAGAGGTCAGCGTGTGACCTGAGGAACGGTCCTGTCCTCGACTCTGGAGAGAGTTGCCGAAAGGCCGAACGACTCAAACGTTGTTTCTTTTCTGTTCCCTTCTCTGTGTTCCGTTCCGACGCTTGTTTCGAACCCTGAGAATCAGCACTGTGCCGCAATCCCATACCCGACACACGTGACACATACTCCTCTGGAGACAGTATAAGCATATTTATAATACTTTATAAAGCAATCGTATACTAAGTGTAATGGAAAACCCCTCTCCTGATAATGACTGTTTTCTGATGTGTGTGTGTGTGTGTAGGAGAACAAATGTTGTCTTGATTTTCTCTTTCTGAATCAGTTCTTCTTTACCCGAGCTTGGACCATGCCTGGCTGTGTTGCAGTAAATATATAGATGCCTACTATCGTTGACAATAACTGCTTTTGTGTATCAAACATTGTTTATTACTTTTAATTTATATTGGATCCTTAAGTGTTACTGGTTGTGTTTTCTATCTCGTATGAGTTATCACGGAGAACATGCTATCAATCTGACACATTTCAGTTAGTCTTATGTTAAACAAATAAAATGTTTTATTAAAAAGTCTGTTTCTTTGTCTTTTATTTTTTATTTTTTACAATTCTATAACTCCTACATTCTATTCCGTAATAGTTTTAACATTTAAGAATTCACTTCACTGCAAGTCTTCATCATCAACAACTAAATCAACAAACCATACAATAAAAACGGAACAGATGAATGGCCAAAAAACGACAGCAATAACTCGACAATGTTTCATTTATATAATCGCGCAACCGGCACTGAGCCCCACGCCATTATAGTCAGAACATCATGTCGTTCATAAATGGTCTTTGTGCTGGCATCTTTGCATGCAATACTGGTGCCTGACACTAGGTGGCAGTCACACACACAGCTGCAGAATCTGGGACCTCAGTGACGCTGCTTGCTTCTCAGAGATGACTGCTCTAGGCAGGTGTGGGCCAGCGAGGGCTGTTCAGCGTTCCTCCCACCAGGTGAAGCTCTTGTTTCAGTAAAAGAGTGTGTCTACATTGGCCAGGATGCAGGGCGATGCGTCTAATATCTCATGAACTTACCTCAGAGGTGGTACCACACGTTCAAAAGTGGTGGGGCAAAATTTGGGAAGCATCTACACCGACTCGTTTTTTAATACAGTATTTGCTCGATAGCGTTAGCAACCATGAGTTGTTGAGAGGGGAGAGGAGAGGCTCCGCCTCTGGGGCCGGATTGGCTGTAGCTAGGATACGGGGTAGACATTTGGAGAAGTATTTTATCAACTTGTTCAATTGCAAAAAATATATATAATTTTTTTTCCCGTTGCAAACTTTAAAAAAAAGAAGTTTTTAATAGTAGATACATTAAATGCGTTCAATACCCCCCTGCTGAGTCGAAAGTGGTGGGGCAAATGCATGCTCACCACATGGGTGCCGGCGGCCCTGTCTGACCTCCTCGACCACAGGACCAGAGTCCTCCTCCTCCACAGGACCAGAGTCCTCCTCCTCCACAGGACCAGAGTCCTCCTTCTCCACAGGACCAGAGTCCTCCTCCTCCACAGGACCAGAGTCCTCCTCCTCCACAGGACCAGAGTCCTCCTCCTCCACAGGACCAGAGTCCTCCTTCTCCACAGGACCAGAGTCCTCCTCATCCACAGGACCAGAGTCCTCCTTCTCCACAGGACCAGAGTCCTCCTCATCCACAGGACCAGAGTCCTCCTCATCCCCTGGCTGTCCTGTCATCTGCAGCGTGGGTGGATGAGAGACCAGGTCATCACCGTTATCAGATAGGTCACATGGCCAGCCTATCACAGTTATCAGATAGGTCACATGACCAGCTCATCGGCTTCATAAGAGCTTTGAGGGGAAAGTTACATTGTTGAAATGATACGCAACCACTGAGCCTGCTGTGTGTTCGTGTCATCGGTCCCTGCAAGCGTGTTTGTCACAATGATCCATGAAATGTTTAGTCAGTATGGGTGGGATGGTGGTGGTGGTGGTGGTGGGTGAAAAGGCCTGTCACAGATAACACACTCAGAGACAGGCTCTTACATAAGGGCTGCTTTCGCTGGGACTTACCTAGAGGGAGAGAGGGAGGAAAGAAATAGATTGAGAGAGAGAGAGAGAGATAAAGAGAGAGAGAGAGAGAGACAGAGAGAGAGAGAGAGATTGAGAGAGAGAGAGAGAGAGAGAGAGAGAGAGAGCTTCCAAGCATGTCCGGGCAGGGTTCCAGGGATGGTTGTTCTGTGCCAGAGGGCAGCTCTGATCCGGTAACCTGGTTACCCATCTGGCGAGATTCCAGCCCACTGCAGTTCCAGCCTGCATGTCGAGGGGTAAGGCCTGCTGTTCCAGCCTGCATGTAGAGGGATAAGGCCTGCTGTACCAGCCTGCATGTCGAGGGGTAAGGCCTGCTGTACCAGCCTGCATGTAGAGGGATAAAGCCTGCTGTACCAGCCTGCATGTAGAGGGATAAGGCCTGCTGTACCAACCTGCATGTCGAGGGATAAGGCCTGCTGTACCAGCCTGCATGTAGAGGGCTAAGGCCTGCTGTACCAGCCTGCATGTAGAGGGATAAGGCCTGCTGTACCAGCCTGCATGTAGAGGGCTAAGGCCTGCTGTACCAGCCTGCATGTCGAGGGGTAAGGCCTGCTGTACCAGCCTGCATGTCGAGGGGTAAGGCCTGCTGTACCAGCCTGCATGTCGAGGGATAAGGCCTGCTGTACCAGCCTGCATGTCGAGGGCTAAGGCCTGCTGTACCATGTCGAGGGGTAAGGCCTGCTGTACCAGCCTGCATGTAGAGGGTAAGGTAAGGCCTGCTGTACCAGCCTGCATGTAGAGGGATAAGGCCTGCTGTACCAGCCTGCATGTAGAGGGGTAAGGCCTGCTGTTCCAGCCTGCATGTAGAGGGGTAAGGCCTGCTGTACCAGCCTGCATGTAGAGGGATAAGGCCTGCTGTACCAGCCTGCATGTAGAGGGGTAAGGCCTGCTGTACCAGCCTGCATGTAGAGGGGTAAGGCCTGCTGTTCCAGCCTGCATGTAGAGGGGTAAGGCCTGCTGTACCAGCCTGCATGTAGAGGGGTAAGGCCTGCTGTACCATGTCGAGGGGTAAGGCCTGCTGTACCAGCCTGCATGTAGAGGGGTAAGGCCTGCTGTACCAGCCTGCATGTAGAGGGATAAGGTAAGGCCTGCTGTACCAGCCTGCATGTAGAGGGGTAAGGCCTGCTGTACCAGCCTGCATGTCGAGGGGTAAGGCCTGCTGTACCAGCCTGCATGTAGAGGGGTAAGGCCCTCTGTACCAACCTGCATGTAGAGGGGTAAGGCCTGCTGTACCAGCCTGCATGTCGAGGGGGAAGGCCTGCTGTACCAACCTGCATGTAGAGGGGTAAGGCCTGCTGTACCAACCTGCATGTAGAGGGGTAAGGCCTGCTGTACCAACCTGCATGTAGAGGGATAAGGCCTGCTGTACCAGCCTGCATGTCGAGGGGTAAGGCCCTCTGTACCAACCTGCATGTAGAGGGGTAAGGCCCTCTGTACCAACCTGCATGTAGAGGGGTAAGGCCTGCTGTACCAGCCTGCATGTCGAGGGGTAAGGCCTGCTGTACCAACCTGCATGTAGAGGGGTAAGGCCTGCTGTACCAGCCTGCATGTCGAGGGGTAAGGCCTGCTGTACCAGCCTGCATGTAGAGGGGTAAGGCCCTCTGTACCAGCCTGCAGTCTAATCTTGTCTGTAGAGTCAAAGTGAAAAAGATTTATTGTCACTAGCACAGTATAACACCAGGTCGCTCTGGACATTCCAATTCTTGTGACATGACAAGAAACAGCTAAGTATAAGCATACAAAGAAGTGAATGTGGAGCTATTGTCAGTGCGGCCTTCCACCGGTGCACTGAGACACAGGACTAGGCCCACTGTACCAACCTGTTCAACCTGCTTGAACTGCCTAACCTATCCCCTAGCCTCCTAACTACATCTCCTTAACTCCTCGTTTCCTAACTGACATATTTTGGACCGTCTCTCAGTTCGCTGGAACGCTTTGTCCCATCGTCAGCCAATCACAGCCCAGAATCTGGCAGTTATCACTGCTGACGTCCAATGAGGGGTTAGTGTCCGACTCTACCCCCGCCCCCTGATAACCCCTGACCTCAGTGCGTAGCAGCGTGACGCCATCTCCCACTGGCTATCTCCCTCCGCAAATATTGTTGGGATCCCTCCGTCTCTCTTGCATAAGAGAGTTGATCTCCTGACCAGGAAGAGGTGTAGTGATGGGACACAGACGTCACCAACCCCATGAGCAACAGGAGAGCACAGCAGGAAGACAGGAGGACAAACAAGCCTGAAACATAGTAGATTAAAGCAGAGTATAATCGAGTACAGTAGAGTATAGTCCTCCTCATCAAGTATATTTTTTGTATACTCTTTTTTCGAAACAGCAGGCTCCAGATATGGACTCCCACCCAGAATATTCCTTCACCTCCCACCAGCGCTCCATGTATGACAGAGTAATCTCACTCTTAGAAAGAGTAGAAAGAGTAGATTGTTATGACTTTATTGATCTCTTGGAGGTTATCACACTAATTCTTACTGGGGTAAGAGCTGTGCAGGAGCAGCGGACAGAGCTGACAGACGTCCTCTTCCGGGCCTGTCCGAGGAGGGTGTGGCAAGCCGATTTGATCCAGTTTCAAAGGTCTTCCCTGGGTTTATCCCACCATCTGAACATTTAGTTTGTACTGGAAGGAGCTGGGAGATAAGGCAGAAAGAGATTGACAAATGTATTCCAGCAGTAAACTCGAGTCACAGGCACAGTGAGGGCCAGGTGAATGGAGGCTGGCAGGATCTTGGTGAGGGAGACAGATATTAGAACTTGACACACTGGGTCAGGTCAGGTCAGAGACAAGCGAAATACCTTTACTACAAGCATGTCATAAACACATATTTATCTATCCATCCATTCATAGGCATAAATCGCTAAGGCGAACGCTAGCGATTGGTTATGGCAGATCACAGTGGCTCTAGGGCTAGGCAGACCCAATAGTTTTAAACTTCAACAGAGTACCCGCCTACAAGAAAGTCAACGCTCGTCTATGGAGTGAGGCCAGACTCTCTGTACAAATGAAATGTACGAGAGTCTGGTTAGGACCCGGCTAGGTCTGGGGTAGCTCGGTTGGGGAAAAACGATATCCGAACAAGAGCTGTTCGGACCAATCAAATTGTCAGGGCGGGCTTTATACTATGATGGACAGATGATCAACAGTAACGTAATCGGCGCATTCATTTTGAAAGACGAACAGAGAAATGCGATCAAGGCATTTGTCGATGGAAAATATGTTTTTGCCGTCCTTCCTACGGGATTAGGTAAAAATTAACATACTAAATTGCTCTGATTGGTTGTAGGTCTATCCAATTGAGCGAAGAGGCATTTGTTTTCTGGGTTCAGTTAAAACATGCCCCATACTCACAGCCCAATGGAGCGTTATCAGAATATTCTGACCAGAATGATGTTACAAGATGACCTGCCACAGCAGCTGTTGTGTAACATGGATGGGAGGAGGCTATGTGGGGCGGTACACATCACCCGTCCTGATTGGCTAAAAGGACGGCTACTCCCTGCATCTGCATTACGTTATGGAGGTATAGTACAGTACAGTATATAGGAAGCTGGAACTGTGACATAAACTGTTGGCAGGTTTGCCAACAGATGTTCTGTGAGAAATCGTGGACTCAGACACACACTGTTTGGTACAGAGCCTGTGGCACAGTCTAGTGAATCATTGAATGTACAGTAGTGCTCTATGCCAAAAGGAAACATGAATGATCTGGTTGGAATCCACACACTGTGGTTTTGATAACCAAAGGGATTGTAAAGTGTGTTGGTGTAGCCAAATGAGCACAGGGCATCTTGGGGAGAATGATCTACAACGTCTGTATTGTGCAAAAAGAATCAGGACACCAGCGAGGATGGATCAGAATCAGAAAGGGATTTATTGGCCATGAAAGTTTGCACAGACAAGGATCTAATTCAGAAGGCATACAGGCTGATACCGCTGCTTCCACTTCGTCCTCTGAATGAGCTGAAAATGACCTCAAGTGTGATGTATGGACACCTATGAACCCTATGGCAGTATAGATCTGAACATGTGACTTTTTAAAAATATTATTTTTAAGATGGTGAAATGGTAAAATTCTTCTTTCTAGGTCAGGGTTGGACGACCCTGGTCCTCGAGAGCTGCTGTCCTGCATGTTCTAGATGTTTCCCTGCTCCAGCACACCGCTGTCCTGCATGTTCTAGATGTTTCCCTGCTCCAGCACCCCTGTTTCAAATTAATGGGTTGTTATCAAGCTCTGTGGAAGCCAGGTACTAACCATTCAGTTAACCTTTGTGTGTCATAATACATAAAAAAACATAAGATGATACGTTTTTTTTCACATCATAATGATAGCATTTATGTGGACACATTTACAATGTCCTTTATCGTGTGTGTGTGTGTTATTCACAGTCCTGTTTGTCCCTAGATAGACTGCTTTGTGGTCAGAGGTGTTTCAGGTGGTTGGTTCCCACTGGTCAAAGACATCATTATAGAGCCAATCAGTCATGTTTTTCTTCCCCATGGCAACAGCTGATAGGAACTTTAGCTCACCTTCGCTTTTTTATAAAGTCGTCTGTTCTGGCGGTGTGGAAGCCATAAAACACATCTTCATCCAAACTGACTTTGTGTTAGTAGCTGTTCGTCTACATGATCCTTATGTGTAAACAGCAGTTAGCTGTAAAATACTCTGTCTGTTTGCATGTTAGACATGTCTTATGTTTCCTCATGAGGTTGCAGCTGACTATGACTGAACGATACTATAATATTACGGTGTCAAACAGACAACCTGGAACTGTAGCCTGCATCCATGTTTGCGGACCACAAACTGGGAACAATGAACTGAAGTCATGGCTACCTTTTAAATAATCTCTCTTTTAATTGGATTTCAGTCAAACAATACAAGAAAACAGCACAAAATACAAAAATAACTTAATAACATCATAAAACGCAGTCCTATACATGGATAGAGGTGGACCCCCCGTTACCATGACCACAGCCAGAGACCGGTTCCATGGCGACAAGGACCCCCCTGTTTAAAATCCTGTTCAGAGCAGGAAACTGTTTTTTTAATGTAAATATAATAAGTTAATGTTAAATAATAAAGACAGATGATTTAGGAATGTATCGCATTTCTTCAAAGTTACAGAGATGAGCCTGATGACTACATAAGCTGGCACCCGTATTGTTCTTTGATGTTACTGCTACTCTACCCATCTCCTGGTTCAGGAGGGGCTGCCCTGTGCACGCGACCTGGGAGAGGAGCTAGGCTGGAGTCAGGAAGGTTCCTGGCAAAGAAAAGTAAATCACAAAAAGAAAACGAAGAATAACCAAACATGTTTTTCTCCCTCGTGCCCGACTCCCCCAGGTCAGCCGGCTAGATCAATTAGATATTCTAGAATCATCGCTCTGCTACGTCGCAAGTGACTAGAGGTCAAAGGCACTTCTCTCTCTTATTCTCTTTTACTCCTCTCTCTCTCTCTTTCAGTCCTCTCTCTCTCCCCTCACATCTGGCGGACCCGATGTTGCAGCATCTCCAGTTGCCTGGCGACCTCTTCGGGCAGGTCGTCGTTGACCTGCGTGTCGAAGTAAGCCCTGACATCATCCACCTCCTTCTGCCAGAAGGCCTGGTCCAGTCCGAACAGCTGCTCCAGGTCCAGGCTGCTACCCAGACCCTGCAGGTTCAGGGAGCCCTCGCAGGGCAGGTAGCCCACAGTGGAGGGCATGGCTCCAGCCTCGCCGGACAGGCGGCGGAACATCCAGTCCAGGACCCGGATGTTCTCTCCGAAGCCAGGCCAGAGGAAGCCTCCGGTGGTGGACTTGCGGAACCAGTTGACGTGGAAGATCTTGGGTAGTTTGGCGCCGGGCCGGTCGGCCATGCTCAGCCAGTGAGACAGGTACCTGCCGAAGTTGTAGCCGAAGAACGGGCGCATGGCGAAGGGATCGTTCATGATCGCCTTGCCTGGACAGGAGAGGAGGGAGGAAAGCGAGAAGGAAAGAGGAGAAGGAGTTAGCAGTGGGGAAAATATTTTTCGGTGTACACCATGTTTGTAGCCATTTCATTCTGTGGTGTGGAGGTCAAAGTTCAGACTCACCTCTGTATTCCGCTGCAGCGGTGGCCTCCGACCTCATGGACGCTCCCACGAACACGCCGTGTTGCCAGTTGAACGCCTCGTACACCAGGGGCACTCCTAAACACAGAAGAAGAAAGAGTTAGGAGGGAAGGTTCTAGAACACAGCCCAGAGCAATCTAATCTTCTGTTCCATTTCATCCCATTCTATTCCATTCCATTCTATCTATTCTGAATACATGATGATGATTCAGGCTCCCATCTCAACGCTACTCCACACTGCGCTGTGGGTACAGAACAGCTCTAGAACCGTGCTCACCCTCTGGCCTGCGTCCTCCGAAGATGATGGCCTCGATGGGCACGCCCTCGGGAGACTCCCACTGGGGGTCGATGATGGGGCACTGTCCGGCCGGGGTGCAGAAGCGGGAGTTGGGGTGGGCGCACGGCTCACCTGGAGAGGAGAGGGCAGAGGAGAGGTCAGCTTATACAGCTACTGTACCCGCACTGTCACATTTCAACATGTGTAGGAACGATGGAGGGAAAGGATTCCGATTTGTTCATGAACTAAAACAGAACGCTTGTGCTTTCGCCCCGTCCACTCATTCAAGTTGAGTCCAGCTCGTCATAAATGCTTCACAAGAATGGTATATAGAATGTTTTTTGAACGTTTGAGGTACTGATGGATCATAGACCTACCGTCCTGTGGGGTCCAGGGCAGGTTCTTCCAGGAAGTGATGGACACCCCCTCTGGTAGTGCCTGGTCCATGCCCTCCCAGTACACGCCCCCGTCGCTGGTCTCTGCGACGTTGGTGAACACGGTGTTCTTGCAGATGGTCTCCATGGCGTTGGGGTTGGTCTTGGCCGAGGTACCAGGGGCAACGCCGAAGAAACCGTTCTCTGGGTTGATGGCGCGCAGGTTGCCTTGGTCATCGAACTTCATCCAGGCGATGTCGTCTCCGACACACTCCACCTTCCAGCCGGGTAGAGTGGGGCAGAGCATGGCCAGGTTGGTCTTTCCACAGGCGCTGGGGAAGGCGGCCGCCATGTACTTCTTCTGGCCCGCTGGGTTGGTGATGCCCAGGATCTGCATCAGGAAGACAGAGGCTGTTACCATGGCGTCCGCGTACCATGTTTTTTTTTCTCAAGGCCCAGGTGGTTTGTAACTCCTGGTCCTGCTACTCTCGAGAGGTACAACTCCAATGAGACATTCGCGGCAAGACGGGCTGCTGTGCTTTCCGTTCGTCTAAACCCTTGTGTGACCCCTCAGTCATTGTGACCCCCCCCCACGTGCTGCGACAACTTTATCTCGTACAAAAATAAAGTGAAGCATCAGCCCAGTCGAGTTATCTGAACCTCCCCCCCCTCCACAGCGCAACGGTAAAGATTTGTTTTTGTATTAGGTAAAGTTGTCGCAGCACAACTATGGATCATTGTGACCCTCTGGCAGCACAAGGGTTAAGGCTTGGTCTTACCAGCATGTGCTCGGCCAGCCAGCCCTCCTCCTTGGCGATGCGGGAGGCGATGCGCAGAGCGAAGCACTTCTTCCCCAGCAGGGAGTTCCCTCCGTAGCCGCTGCCGAACGACACGATCTGACGGCGGTCGGGGATGTGGCCGACCAGAGTCAGCTCGGGGTTACACGGCCAGTTATTCACCAGGGGACCTGAGGGGAGGGGGGGGGATGAGGGGCAGGAGGGGGAGGGCAGGAGGGGGGGTGGATAGATGAGGGGCAGGAGGGGGGGGCAGGAGAGGGGGCAGGAGAGGGGAGGTTTTGTTTAGTTGCCACTACAGATTCATATTGACAGTACAAGGAGCGTTGGAGCGCTTTACTGCGAGGATTAGAACGACAGGAGAGTGTCTGATTAAAGGTGTTTGTCTTTGCAGATTAGGGCGAGCTTAACTTACTTTTGAGAGGCAGAGGGCAGCCAACGGAATGTAGACAGCGTACAAAGTCCCCCCCTCCCAGGGCAGTTAGTACAGCCTTGCCCATGCGGGTCATCACCCTCATACTGGCCACCACATAGGGAGAGTCGGTCAGTTCCACTCCAATCTTTGACAGGGGGGAGCCCACTGGTCCCATGCTGTAGGGGATCACATACATGGTACGTCCTGAGAGAGAGAGAGAGAGAGAGAGAGAGTTACTACATTGTTTGTACAGGCAGTACTGGATATATCTAGCTACGGCTCAACAGTTCTGTTCTGATGTTAAGAATGCTACCAAACAGCAAGGCAGGTTTTAGACTGCCAGACGACAGACTGAAGAGCCGGGAGCAGAACATGCAGTATTTGTACATCGCTTGAACACTAAGCTTCTGCTAACCCATTGCTGCGTCACACGTCCTCGAGCGTTAAGGCTGGCTTAGGTATTGTTCTATAGGCGTGCGTCAAACCCCTCTGTGACACTGCTCATAACAAAAGGTCTGTACAAAGAATAATGTGATTTTGTTTGTGTACCTTTCATGCAACCAGGAAAGCGCAGTGTCACGGCCTTGTCAAACTCCTCCTGGGACATCCAGCGGCCCAGCTGGCTGACTCCGCCTCCTCGCGGCGAGGGCACGGTGTCCCGCTCGTTCTGGGTGACGATGACGGTCTTGCTCTCCACGCGGGCCACGTCTCTGGGGTCTGTCCTGGCCAGCCAGCTGAGGAAGGGAGAGGCACAGGGAGTCAGGAGGGGGAGGCACAGGGAGTCAGGAGGGGGAGGGACAGGGAGTCAGGAGGGGGAGGCACAGAGGGTCAGAAGGAGGAGGCACAGGGAGTCAGGAGGGGGAGGCACAGGGAGTCAGGAGGAGGAGGCACAGGGAGTCAGGAGGGGGAGGCACAAGGGGTCAGGAGGGGGAGGCACAGGGAGTCAGGAGGGGGAGGCACAGGGAGTCAGGAGGGGGAGGCACAGAGGGTCAGGAGGGGGAGGCACAGAGGGTCAGGAGGGGGAGGCACAGGGAGTCAGGAGGAGGAGGCACAGGGGGTGAGGAGGGGGGGGAGTCAGGGGAGTCAGGACCCTGGGTCTCTGGTCTCAAACAGGGTTTTAGCATGACTGGACTGCAGACGCTGATTAGATTAAAGCTATGATCTGGTACGGTGAGCAAAATTGTGACATTAACGGTTTTGACCTGAACATGGTCTCTTTTAAATCAAATACTTTTTTGGTGGGAGTCTATTCCTCCTCAGTCTAGCAGGGATTTCTTTACTTCATTCATTCTTTCATCCTGAGGCTGTGGCACTAAAGAACCATCTAAATCACTGCTAAGGCGTTAGTTAAGTTCCCTGGGCCTGTATCCCTCCCCAGCTGTGGCGGGAGGTGAGCTTCATCATGACGCGCTGACCTACCAGTTCTCATATTTGGTGAGCTTCTTGATCATGCCCTGCTCCTGCAGCTGGGCCAGGACGCTCTGGTTCTCCTCTTCGGACCCGTCGCAGATGTGGAGCGCATCGGGCTTGCACAGCTTGACGTTAGCCTCCACAAAGTCCCTGACGGCGGGGCTGAGCTCGCTCAGGTCCCCCTGGAGCACCCGGGGGACCAGCCCGGTTCTGGGATGGGAGCTGAGGTGCCATGGTGCTGATGGTGGATATGGTAGAACGAGGAGAGTGGATGGGTTGAGCCCTGGAGGAGAGGAGAGAAAGAATGGCGGAGAGGAGGGGTGAGGAGTGCGGGGAGGAGAAGAGAACAGAGAGAGATATGACAGGAATGATCAGAATGATTTCCGAGTATCATTCTGTTTACATTCTGTAGATTGGCTCATAAAGACTGAATGTTCCAAACAAGCAAAGCAAAACAGGATCACCCCATGCTAACTATGTCATGTCTCTCATACATGGTGAATAGGATTGTCTATGGAAGTCTGGTTAATGCAGAACTTATAGATAACTCTGTTATAACAAATCTGATCTCTTAGAGAAACACATGCAGAGGGTGCAACTAGTGTCAGGACACTGTGTAGTCAATCTGAATGCTAACAATTCAGCCAAATAAGAAAAAGGGCAGACAATTGTCAATTACCTTTTCTTCTTTCTTGTTCACAAGGAGTCAGATGAGTTTCTTCAACGTTGTTCAGTTCAGAGACTCAGGTGATCGTCTCTTCCTGCTGACTTGTGTCTTCTCTAAGACGATCTCTCAGCCTTTATACTCAGGGATGCCCGCGGGGAGGAGGCGGGACAGTGGGGATTCGAGCTCCAGGACATTTGCATAAACCTTATGTATCTGTTCTGGGAGAACACTCCGTCATTCACTAGTCAATTATTAATTACCAATATTGCGTCGTTTGACGGAGTTAATCAAACAACCGCGAGTATTTTGTTCTTTCTAACTAGAAAATGATTGTCCACTGTTGCGTGCGCAAACGAATACGTAAAGCACCCCTAGAGCTAACTTTGACCCACAATGTAAATGTTGAAAGAGTGAATCTCGGTGCATCAGTCCGTGACGTGTTGGTCTTTGCTTGCCTCGTGTGATTGGCTTGACGTAAGGGGCTCGCTCAAGATGATCGAAGATTCCAAGAGATCTGGAGACGGAGAATGCTGAGTGTGCAGTTCAGTGCAGTTCCGAGCACCAAAATATGAGTATTTTTTACAATCAAGCAATTTAAGAAGCACTTAAAAAGTTGTTATTTATTTAACTTTAAATAATATAATGTTACATTTAAATTCATTTTAAATCAAAGTACATTTTACTACCCCCCAAAATGCCTTTATAATCTAGGAATGGGATGTGTGCTGAAAAACTCATTCTCTTTTACATCTGGCATGTTGAGTTGATCCTACACTTACCATGACTGCTATAAGCACATTGGACACACGTGAAATACCTTAAACACTTTATTCCTGAATCCTGTACCCAATATCTGAGTCGTTCTGTATATTTGGTCCCCATGCACAATCTGTTTGATCCAGAGCATAGTGGGATCTATACAGTGGCAGAGAGTGTATTGTCTCCTGACCATCATGGGTCTCCCTGTCAACAACACTGTCAGCGTGGTCAATAGGCCTGAACCAGCCATGCCCTGCTGGGTGTCATATCAGACACTTCGACCCCTCCCGTCAAAGGTCCTGTTTGTTTTAAGCTGCACCGTGTTCTCTTGTAAGAACCTAAGATGATACACTAGTAAAAAAATAACCGTGTCTGCATAAAATCACTGTTTCTCCTTGTGTGGCCTGTTCGTTATACTGTATGTGGGAGACCATACTGTCAAAGAAAAACATGTTTGTTATCTTCTATCTCCCAGAGGCACATTGCCTAACAAAGGCTCGTTTACTGGTTACAGAGTGAACATAAATAGCAGATAATAATAAGCCAACCGGATGAGTTTCATGACCATCTTGCTCAACAACAGATGATAAGTTATGCTTGTCTTTGAGATCGGTAAGTTCAGACCCAGGTGTTGACATTAGCAGGCGCTCTGTACTCTGTACGGATCAGGCCAGCATGGAAGTCTGGACCAAAGTAAATTCTATAAAATAATCTATTTTCTATTCTCCATGGGCGTATCTAGCCCTATTTTAGGGGCTAAAAATATATAATAACAAATATTTTTTTCATATTTTAAATCTAAATGTGTGAGTTTCTCTTCCTAAAACCCACTAGAGGACACTATTTAAAAGGATATTTTCAGAAATTTCTTCTGGGGGAACATGCCCCCAGACCCCCCTAATTTTGCTGGGTCACAGGAAAAATTATAGGGTTTTATCTATAGGGGCTAAGCCCCCCCAAAAGTGGAAACTAGATTCGCCCCTGCTATTCTCTAATACAGGGTACTCAAACCATGTTCCAGAGTTTTACTCCAGTAGATATTCGCTCCAATGGTAGTTGGAACTAGACGGTTTAGTTCTGTCAATCAGCTCATCAAATAGAAGTTAAGTGTTATAGGACTGTAGAAAGCATGTACAGAGTTGGAGAGCCAAAATCCAACACAACAAGAGTTAGTGGTGTAACATTTACTTCAATTAAAGAAAACTTTAACTTTCTTCTTCAATAATTGAAACACAGAAATGAATATGTGACTGCATGCCATTTTCACATAGAATAAGTGGGAAAAAAAAGAATAAATTAGAAGGAGAGTGTTTGAAGTTTCTAAATGTGATTGCAGTTGCTCATACTGTAAGTCATGTCCTACAATCTGTGTTTTGCTTTCTACACGACACCAAAATTGCATATTTTCACTTAAAAGAAGTGTTAAACGCTTTTAAAAACGTTATTGTCTTGTGCTATTTTGTTTTTGTTCAGTCAGTTTTGTTTGATCAGTTATAGTTCTGTTCTCGTATCTCCTCAGAAGATAACCCCCCCCAATAAACCTATGGTAAAAAAAGGGCCTTGCCACATGTTTATAGACTGCTAAAAACAGATATCGGATGAGTATACGAGCTATGCTGAATATGGGTCACACGTAAACATTAACACGTTTGCTCTGAGCCAGGGGCGAAATCTAGGTTCCCACTTTTGGGGGGGCTAAGCCCCTAGATAAAACGTTTAATTTTTCCTGTGACCCAGCAAATTTAGGGGGGTCTGGGGGCATGTTCCCCCAGAAGAAAGTTTTTAAAATATCCTTTTAAATAGTGTCCTCTGGTGGGGTTTTAGGAAGAGAAATTCACACATTTAGATTTAAAATATGAAAAAAAACTTTAAAAAAACGTTTTCTTCTATTTGGGGGGGCTAATGACACTTTTTGGGGGGACTCCAGCCCCCCTTAAAATAGGGCTAGATACGCCCATGCTCTGAGCCCCTTACATAGCATACTGTAGGTGCACTGGTATACAGTGAATCCACAAAACAATATGTCTCAAACGATGAGAATGGTCTCTTTCGCAGCTCAGAGTGTTAAGAGAAGTGCTTAACAACAGGACCTTATTCGTGATTGTCCATGTCGGTCGCATACAGGGTTGTTGACTACGAGACCCATAATCGGGACAGCATTAGGGGCGGGAATCAAATTAATATAATTGGTGAATTTACATTAATTTGCTAGAAGACTGAATCGTGATTCAAATCTAAATCGATTTCCCCCCCCACCCCTAGACAGCTTACACCCTACAGCTGTGTGTGTACATCATAGACATAAGAGGTGTACATTACCCAACTCACATTGCTCATTTGGCATTCTGCACATTGCCTTTATTAGAGCGCTAACTAGCGGATATTCCTAGAATTACTTGTTTGTCTTCCACTGAGACTTTTATTTTGAAACCTGAATTCCTACTCGAAAGCGCTAGCTGAACGGTACTGCAGTGTTCCGCGTGTTTACATGGATGATGCGCCATGAGCGCTGACAACTCTTGTGAAGACCTTACGGTTCCTTTACGAAATCTCCTTAACTCTGTTCAGTGTGTACGAGACAGAGTCAAAGGTATGATAAACCCGCCAGCTACCTAGCTGAATAACAGGCGTTGTATAGCCTTAAACGTTGGGTTGCTAGCTAGCTCTAGCTGCTGTAGCTAGCTAGCTGCTTTTAGAACACAGTTTCACTCAACGACGTTAGCCAGCATGTTGACATATAAACTAACGTCGGGTAGTGCAGTGGATGGCTAAAGTTTGGCTAGTAGCCGTCGTAGTCTAGATCTGTGTGCGTCCGATTGCGGTTGATGTTTGTGCTTTCCTTTCATGTTGCCAGAATAAGCACAAGTCATCTCGCCTCCTTTCTCATTGTCAGGACAGGTTAGCGTTAGCAGTCTATCTGTCAAGCTGTAATACACAGGCCAATTTATCATCAATAAAAGTAAATCATTTTTAACACAGTACGTGATGTTTCTGTTTACAGATGGGGAGTCCAACGAATCCAATGGGGGGTTCAATCTGGGCAAATTTCTGGGATACGCTGAGTTGAGTAATTTCCCACGTTTGCAATGCGGGCGGTCAATCACCGATGTTCTCATCAATAGGCCATTCTCTCCACCTCACCGTCATCCCGTCATCTTTTCATTCTCTCTCTCGCTCTCTCCCTTCCTCTTCAGATCAGGCTGCAAAAGCGGTTTCTCAGGAAGCAACCAAACTAAGCCTTGTCTTCTCAAAGCCCCCACTGCCCTCGCAAGATGTAAGACTAAGTCATTTGTGATCAGTAGCTTTTCCCTCTACGCTACCTTATAAAGTCCATTTTGTCCATGATTTTTATGATCATAAAGATGCAAACTTGTGAGGCAACATCAGACACTAAATCCTCTCTCTCCCCACTGCTCATCTGGCCAGGCTGTGGAGATACTGGCCGGGTCGATGCAGAAGAGTGTGCTGTCTCTGTCCACAGTCTACTACTGGCTGCCTAAGAGCCAAGGTAAGCTAACCCAGCTGCTTCCTGACAAGCTCGGTCACATAAATAGTCTTAACACTGTCGATGCCCAACTGGTTCTTATGCATTCAGTGTAGAAATGACCATGCTCCAGTGGTGCTGTCAATCACTCCTGTGCTGTTCTCTCTTTGGTTCATTTGACGCTAATCCCCGCCCCCTCCAGGCATATCTCTGCGCCGGTTGGTCAGGGACGCCACGTTGGACGGGTTGGATGGAGTGATCCAGTTGGTGGAGGTGCTGCTCAGCTCTCCTCTACAGAGGTAACACAGAAACACACACACAGTGGCCCAGATCAATACCCTCATACACTATGGAGAATTACTATAGATCCCCACCCCTCTCTCTGTCTCTCTGGCTCTCTCTATCTGTCTGTCTGTCTCTCTCTGCTTCTTTTCTCTCTGTCTCTCTCTGCTTCTTCTCTCTGCTTCTCTGTCTCTGTCTCTCTCTCTGTCTCGTCTCCCTCTCTTGTCTGTCTCTGTCTCCCTCTCTCTCCCTGTCTCTGTCTCCCTCTCTTTGTCTGTCTCTGTCTACCTCTGTCTCTCCCTGTCTCTGTCTCCCTCTCTGTCTCTGTCTACCTCTGTCTCTCCCTGTCTCTGTCTAGTCTTTCTCAGGAGCAGCTGTCCTCCACTGGAGGCGTGTGGTTGGCCTGTGACCAGTTTGCTCACCTGCCCAGCGGTGAGTCCAGAACAGCTACTGCTGCTGCTGTGTCCTCACAAAACCAGAGTAATGACCGCAGGCAACCTGCAGGTGGCGACGGTAGAGCAGAGATGACAAGACACAGCTCCCTTTTAACAAGAGTGTTTGTGTGTGTGTGTTGCTCACAGGCATGCCAAATAAGAGAGAGTCACACCGGGTTTAACGCCAAACAGTATGATTTTATTTAGCAACTAGGGTTAGATTGGCGCAACACGAGCAGTAGGGAGCAAGGTTTCCACCCGCATCTCTCTCTCTCTCTCTGAATCTCCCTGTGAAATCCGTGGGCGGTGCTCTTATGGTAGCAGACCCAGGTGTTCCCAATAACGAGCTGGCCACACCTGCGGGCATCTGTAACACAAAGACATGTAGCTCTCCCAGCAACCAGAAGAGGCGGGGTCGTCACAGTGTGTGTGTGTGTGTCCTAAACAGACAACCAGGCGGCAGTCGGGGGTCTGTTGTCCTCTCACCTAGGGGGTAGTGAAGGACGCCATCGAGGAGATGGAGCAGGTAATGTCCACAACTCTTAATAATACCAGACCTTCATGAAGCTTGTTTCCTTATAGCTGTTAATACCATCCTTGTTTACACCATCACTGTTCCTTACACCTTATCAACCCTGTTTACACCATCACTGTTCCTTACACCTGTTTACCATCCTTGTTTACACCATCACTGTTCCTTACACCTTATCAACCCTGTTTACACCATCACTGTTCCTTACACCTGTTTACCATCCTTGTTTACACCATCACTGTTCCTTACACCTGTTTACCATCCTTGTTTACACCATCACTGTTCCTTACACCTGTTTACCATCCTTGTTTACACCATCACTGTTCCTTACACCTGTTTACCATCCTTGTTTACACCATCACTGTTCCTTACACCTGTTTACCATCCTTGTTTACACCATCACTGTTCCTTACACCTGTTGTACCATCCTTGTTTACACCATCACTGTTCCTTACACCTTACCATCCGTATTTACACCATCACTGTTCCTTACACCTTACCATCCTTGTTACACCATCACTGTTCCTTACACCTGTTTACCATCCTTGTTTACACCATCACTGTTCCTTACACCTTACCATTCTTGTTTACACTATCACTGTTCCTTACACCTGTTTACCATCCTTGTTTACACCATCCTTGTGTCCCCTGCTCCCAGGCGCGGACGGAGAACGTGGACCCCCTGAGTAACGAGCTGGAGGACGAGGACGAGGAGGAGCCTCGGGGGAACATGGACACGTACTGGTCGGAGCGTGACCGTCAGGTTCTGGCGCCGTGCGGGGGGCTGATGAAGACGGCGGCCGCCTGCCTGAGGAAGCTGTCGACCGCGGTCAAGGCCAGCGGCAGCGTGGCCACGCCCCAGACCGTGGCACAGCTCGATGATCTGGCCGACGTCACCAAGATGATCAGCCCTGGGTGAGGACCTACCTCCCCTCCCCCCTGAGGTTGAACTTCCCTGTGTGTGTGTGTGTGGTGTGTGTGTGGTGTGTGTGAGCATTGTGGTCAGAAAACTTTCTTAAGGGGTGCTCCTGGTAACTCACAGGATAAGTGTGTGTACTATGTAGGGCTTACCGCAGTGGCCTGGGGTTCGAATCCAGCCTGGGCCCTTTGCTGCATCTCTCTCCCTCTCCCTACCTATCCTGTCACATAAAATACAAAAACGAATTATATTCATAAACACATATTTTTGCAGTAACACTATATTTAACGAGCACAATTTCATTTTGACACGCTTGTTTGTGTATATGTGCGTGTGTGTGGTCTTGTGTGTGTTTGCTGTGACAGACAGAGATGTGCGTGTGTGTGGTCTTGTGTGTGTTTGCTGTGACAGACAGAGATGTGCGTGTGTGTGGTCTTGTGTGTGTTTGCTGTGACAGACAGAGATGTGCGTGTGTGTGGTCTTGTGTGTGTTTGCTGTGACAGACAGAGATGTGCGTGCGGCTCCAGCTGCAGCTTTAAGGAGTGCACATCTGGTTGTTCCTAAGGAGTCTCACACCCATTCACAACAGTTAGACGCACCCACACAGACGCTAGGAGTCACCAGGGCATAATTATGACGTTCCGATCAGCCAAACCCAAAACAGGAAGTCTAGGAAGATGATCCCATGGGAACCAGATCTCCATACCTGAACGCACCAAATCACCTTCGTCACCTGTTCACCTTCTGTAACTCAACAAGTTGTTTTTGGCACGAAATGTGCTATTGCATGCATGCATCCCTCATGGCACAGCTATGATGCAACCCCGAGGCTGGTAGATGGTTTGTTTATATTCAGCTCAGCTTATATGCAGCGGTCCATAACTCATCTCTTTCAGCTGTGACCACTGTAGGAATGTGGGTGTGACTGGGAGTGTCGGTGACAGATCCAGATAGAAAGTGGTGATTGTCAATGCTGACGGAAGAGTGATGACACAGAGAAACTGATGTTGTGCGTGTGTGTGTGTGTGTGGTGTGTGTCTGTGTGTGTTCGTGTTCCAGAGTTGATGACCTGGCCCTGACTCTCTACCCCCCCATGGACTACTCTGGAGTGGGAAAACAATGTAAGACCCTCAGTCAAAACGGAGCAAGAAGAAGACGAAAAAGAAGAGGAGAAGAAGACGACGCAAAAGAAGAGCGAACGAAGACGCAAAAAGAAGAGCGCAAGAAGAGGCAACAGCAAGAGCAGCGGAGGCGAAAAACGCGGCACAAAGCGCGAGCCGACGCTGCGAAACGAAGCACGCACAAAGGGCACCTGAAACTCGCTACTCCTCATAGCACACCTCAGCTCGCTCTTCCAACTCCTCTCTTCCACACTCAGCTCTCCTCCTCTTCCACCTCTCTCTCACTCCTCTTCCACCTCCTCTCTCCTCCTCTTCCACCTCCTCTCTCCTCGTCTATCGCCTCTTCCTGTCTCCTCCACCTCTCCTTAGCTCTTCTCCTCCCCCTCTCCCTTCTCACAGCTTCCTCTCTCTCCCTGTCCCACATACACACGTCTTTCTCCCTCTGACTCTCTCCTCTCTCACTCTTCCTTTTTCTCTCTCCAGGCCTGCCAGCTGGCATCTATACTAAAGAAAGTTCTGGAGATCATCAGGTATGAACAAAAAAACCTGATAAACAGGCCACTAGAGTAATGACTTGTTAATGTACACACACACACACACACATATATACCAAATTGCACTTTAATAACTGCAGCACAAATACAGAAGACAAAATTAGAAGACAAAATTAATATACAAGACAATATTCATATAAAAAATATTGGGTTCGCAAGAGTTCTGCACGATACTGTACACACACACACACACTATGCATATTGTATTTATACTGTAATACACAGATGCACTGTATCCCCCATAAATGTAACCATACACTGCACAGGTCCAGCCACGTGTGTCACGAGGCTGATCTGACCTGGGTTCAGTTTCTAGAACGTGCTGTGGAGCACAACCTGCACAAGATCCAGGACCTTGTACAGGTCTCCATCTAGCAGCACTGTGGGTGTGTGTGTGTGTGTGTGGTGGGGGTGTGGGTGTGTGTGTGTGGTGGGGGTGTGTGGTGGGGGTGTGGGTGGGGGTGTGTGTGTGTGTGGACTTATGTATGTATGTATGAATGGGAACGACTTAGATAAACATAGCATGAGAGAAAAATGAGTGAACCCTTCATCAATCTGACAGTGGAGTCTATGTCCCAAGCAACGGCAGAATAAACTTGCTAATGGCCCACTCGCACTTTCTTTGTGCCAGTATGTTTATGGAGTGATCAGTTCTCTTCTTCCAAAGTGGTGTTGCATGGCTGAAGAATGCAGAATGCAGTGCCAAGTTCTGACACGAGCCGCTGAGACCGAATGAATTTGTGTCAGAGTGCAATCTGTGTAACTGGCTATGAATGTAGTGTATTAACAATCATTTCGAAAGATTCAACCTTCCGTCTGGTATTCTGTGTCTGAGTCTTGCGATGGACGGAGCAGTCAGACATGGAATCTCAAATCCAATCTTTTCACATCATTCTGTACTTACTCTACTCATGTTCCAGATCACAGCGATCCTCTTTGTCGTGCTCATGTTTGAGGGGGTAAGGAAAGCACCGTGTGTGGACCTGCCCTCGTGACGCTGCGACGCTTGGGTGACATCACAACAAGGAAACTCTTGTCTTTGTGGTTGGATTCTTAGAAGTACAGGTTCTTACACAACGTTGCCCAATGAAGGACATACCCGGAGGATTAAAATGATTGACGTGCTTGAAGTTTCTGACTGGTAGCGCTGGGTCTAGCTCAATGTGCTGCCTTGGTTGTGTGAGAGAGAGACTATAGTGTTTTTATGGCATCCATGCGGTGTTATCGAGTCTTACCTGACACAGTTTTGTATTTGGTTTTGCTGAATAAACAGGTTGTTGTCACAAGATGGCCGAAGTCTTTTTTGCGGTCTCTTGGATCTGTCTCCTCTGCTCTCATTGGAGGATTTATCCCTCCATACCGGACATGAAGTCAACAAAAAAGCTTAAACGTTTCGATAGGATCGCTTCACGGACTAAACATTCGTTTTTTTAAGGTGCTCTTTGGAATGGGGACACCCGTGGACTAACTTACAAAAAACACAAAGGCACTCTCTTTAGAAAATACCTTTACTGTCCAGGCATGCTCATGATAAACCTCTAGCACTGATGCTTTACCACTGGGAGTCGGGTGGCTGAGCGGTTAGGCAATCGGGCTAGTAATCAGAAGATTGATGGTTCGATTCCCGGCCGTGAAAAATTAGATTGTGTCCTTGGGCAAGGCACTTCACCCTACTTGCCTCGGGGAGAATGTCCCTGTACTAACTGTAAGTCGCTCTGGATAAGAGCGTCTGCTAAATGACTCAATGCATCAAGCCTTCAAACAAAAATGCTTTTATCATGATCATCAGAATGGAAGGAATGGAAACACTTTAGTTTGGAAATGCTTCATTTGGTTTATGGATTCTCCACGAGCAGTAACATATAACATCTCCAAAGCAATAATAACATATACATCTCGAACTTGTGTGCATGTGAGAGAGTAAGGATGTGTGTATGAGAGAGAGTGTGTATGTGTCTGCAATATCTAAAATACACACGTAAAAAGTCACATGACAAATGGCTAGTAAAGCCATACAACTGAGGTCCAGATAAATATACAAATCACAAAACTGCAGACTGGAACACGCCACTCTTCTCCCACAGGCCAGTGTTGTCTACCTCCCTTCACACCTCAGGAAGGGCTGAGGCCAGTCTCAGGCGATGCGGCCAAAGCTGTAGCCGAAGCGGTTATAAGGAGCTACGTCAACGTTGCAGCTAGCCTTGATGTTCCTGAAGGAGTTGCAGTTGAAGTTCACCACCAGCTTCTTCTGCCCCGACCTGTACGGCGTCACGGGCACCTGCACGCGGATACGGTGACTTGGGGACAACGAGGCCAGCCTGGGGAGACAAACACACCTGTTGAAGTTCATCAGTTCATCCCCTGACCTCTGACCTGCTCACCTCTGGAGGTGAGTTGCATGGATCTGATTTGGGTGGAGGAATTCTTTCTGAGAGTTCTTAGCAGAGTGCTTCCACCTGAGGCCTGTGTGTGTGTGACAGTGTAAGTCTAAATGTGTGTCTAAGACTGTGGGTGTGAGTTTGTGTGGAGTGCATGCGAGAGTGTTTGTGTGTAAGAGAGTGTGTATGTTAATGTGTGTGTGTGTGTGTAAGAAAGTGTGTGTGTAAGAAGGTTGGGACCTCTGACCTGGCCTCCACAGAGCTATGCAAAACTCCGCTGCTTGTCACTGTGATGGTGCAGTCTGTCAGAGCTTCATCCAGGGGGTTCATGAACACCACCTCTGCCATCAGCTCACGGTACTGCTGTGCTGGGCCCACGCACTGCAACACACAGGGTCAACAAAGTTATCCTCAAGACAGACATACACATAAACAGACAGACATGCAGTCAGACAGACAGGAGAAAGGAGACCCACAGTGATGGTGAGGGCAGGGTCTTTCGGTATGATCTCCGTTTCCGTCAGGTAAACGTTATTTGGGTTCTTTTGGTCCGTAGCCAACGCCGACACCCTCAGACTGTTGTTCTCCAACATGTGTTCTCCGTACACGGAGAACGGAATCAGGATGGGGACAGTTAGCTCTGGAAGACACAAGCACGATATAGCGTCAGTAACAGTTCTACAGTCCTACATGCACTGGAAGTGTGATTGCACTATTAGGGTAGTGACAGACACAAAGAGTTAGACCGAGGCAGGGTTATACAAAGGCAGCGAGGCAGGGTGGCTCCAGTACCTTGCCCTGGGGCCAGCTGGAGCTGCTTCTCCTCCGTCTGCACCTGAGAGGTGGGGGTGCCGGTGTACTTCATGGCCTGGACGTTGATGTGCAGCAGCAGGCTGCAGGGGGCGCCAGCCAGGCTCCGCACCACCAGCTTTAGCCTGATGTCGGCCCCGCTCAGGGGCTTGCCCTCCACCACGACCTTCATCGCTACGTCCCCCGGAGCCACGGGCTCGTTAGGCGTTCCATTGGTGTTTGTGGTGGTGTTGGGTGCGGGGGTGGGTGCGGGGGTTGGCCCGGTGGTGGGTGCGGGGGTGGGTGCAGGGGTGGGTGTGGGGGTTGGCCCGTGGGTGGGTGCAGGGGTGGGTGCTGGGGTGGGTGTAGGTTTTACAGAGGGTTCCTTGTCCTCTTTGGGCTTGAGACCGCTCACAGCCCGGTTGAAAGTCTCTCTCTCGACCGTGGTGCCTGGAGGACGGACATGCAAGAGACCAGGTGAGACATGACTGAACCTGTTTATCGCTGATGTTGCAGCTGCCTGAGATGTGTGTGTGTGTACTGACCCTCTCTGTGTTTGTAGTTGTTAGTGATGTTCTGTCTCTTGTCGCTGCCCACGCTCTTGGTGCTGATATTCTGTCCCACGGAGATGGCGTCGGAGAAGATTCTCCTCTTGGATCCGTCCCTCGCCACCAGCCACGTCACCTGGTCGGCGTTGACCTCGGCGAATACGAAAGGGGCGTCATAGAGCACGTCGGTGTGGCCCAGGAGGATGGCCTTGACCGGGGTGGGGCCACAGCAGTACACGCCTGGGGGGAGGGGGAGGTGGCGGAGAAGGAGGTGGAGGGGGAGGAAGAGGAGGAAAATGAGAGGGAAGAGGAGGTGGAAGAGAAGGAGATGCAGGAGGAGGAGGAGGAGAAAGAGGAAGAAGAGAAAGATGACATTCCATGTAGTGATAAGGGCTCTAGAGTAAATGATTGTGATGCTCATATTTTTGGACCGTACCACCGCTCTTCTCCTGAGGGGTGGGGTCCAGCACCTGCCAGCCGTCGTACACAGAGTCATCTGATAAGTCGGGACGCTTCATCCAGGCTTCCACCCACACATGGTAGTTCCTGTGAGGACAACAAACAACCACATTCTACAACACGATTCTACCACAGCTGTAATCAAGGTGTGTTTACAGATTAATAGGCCAGCAGGCCCTGTTCCCCACCAGATACTGTCACCACTCTGCTTCGTCAAGACTCCGTAGTCTCCGTAGAACTCATCCACCGTCAGGCTGCCGTCCGTGTCGTGGGCCGACTGGAAGTTGCTGACGATTCGACACGGGATCCCCAGACATCTCAACACTGGGGGGAAGGAGGGAGAGGGAGGGGAGGCATGTGTGGAAAGATGGTGAGAGAGGGACGGAGGGAAGGAGTGAAAGAGGGAAGAGAGGAGGGATTGCGAGAGAAAGTGAGAGGGAGGATGAGGGACCGTGGTGGAGATGAGGCTGTGGGGGTTTTGCCTCCCTACCTGTGCACATGACGCCGGCAAACACCCAGCACTGCCCGTACTTGACAGGGTTGCAGTCAAACTTCCGCCAGCGCCGCAGGATGTCCACACTGCCGTTCCAGTGGGTGGGGCTGACCCCTCCGAAAAACGAGTTGCCCCAGTTTCCCTTCACCACCCCGCGGTCATCGTTGTAGTTTATCTGATGGTCAGAGAACAGTCGGGTCACTCTAGTGGGGTTTCTGGGATGCACGAAGGATGAAGTGGTGTAGATGTAACCGGTGTGAACTAGTGAAACTCACTTCTCAGGTATGTAAAGGGACACCCGCGTCAACGAATAGCTAGCTTTTCTTTGGCGTAGTTGGTAGTGGTCGCGCTTGGCAAGTCAGAGGTCATGCGTTCGAGCCCAGCGAGTGGGGAACGACACCTTCTTGTGAAGGAGCGTGGCTACATCCGTTACATACCCGTCACATTGGTGCCGTGACCCGGATCTCACTAGGATAGTGTTAGCTAACCGCCGGAATGAGTTTCAGAGGGGTGAATGTAACCGGTGTGAACTGGTGAAACTCACTCCTTAGGTACGTAAAGTGCCACCCGCGTCAACAAATAGCTAGCTTTTCTTTGGCGTAGTTGGTAGTGGTCGCACTTGGCAAGTGACACTTACCAGTGTTTCATGGTCAAGGAACAGGCCTAAGTTACCATGGTGCTTGGCGCTTAGTTACCATGGCGCTGATCACCCGGCCAACGTAGATGGGGTTGCAGCGGGCGGAGAAGTCTTGCGAAGCGTCCTTCAGACACTTGGGGTTGACATCCAGCAGCTTCACACAGATCTCGACCATGTCCTCCTCAAACTGTAGGGTCAGGGTTCAGGGTTAGCACAGATGAGGAATTAGCCGGTTACTACAATTATTTGTGTTTTATTAGTTATCGTTGCGTGGGTTTCCTCCGGGTACTCCGGTTTCCCCCACCATCATAAAGACATGCATCATGTATGAATGTGATTGAATGCTGGTTGAATGAATGTTGGTGGTGGTCGGAGGGGCCGTATGGCGCTGATTGGCAGCCTCGCTTCCGTCAGTCTGCCCCAGGGCAGCTGTGGCTACAATTGTAGCTTACCACCACCGGTGTGTCTGTGTCTGAATGAACACTGGACTCTGTAAAGCGACTTTGAGTGCCTTGAAAAGCGCTATATAAATAAAATGTATTAATTAAAAATGTATTAATTAATCGTTAGTTATAATGTTGTGTAACGGTGTGAAAACCGTGAAACTCACTCCTCGAGTATGTAACAGACCACCCGCGTCAATGAATAGCTAGCTTTTCTTTGGCGTAATTGGTGGTCACACTTGGCAAGTTGGAAGTCGAGCGTTCGAATCCCGCGAGTGGCGAACGATACTTTGTCGTGACGGAGCGTGGCACCATCTGTTTCATACTGTAATATTGGTGCCTTGACCCGGATTCACTAGGTTAGTAACCGCTGGGGTGAGTGTAAAGTGTGAAAACCGTGAAACTCACTCCTCAGGTATGTAACAGGCCACCTGCGTCAACGAAGAGCTAGCTCATTGGTTCCCAGACTTTCTGTGCTGGGCCCCCCTTTGGTACATAAGAACATGTTCGTGCGCCCCCCACCCAAACATAACAAAATGTTTTGTCTTCAAGTGGCGTCTTAGCTTGTGACAGCTGGAAGCTAAGACGCCACTTGGAGACAAAACATTTTGTTATGTTTGGGTGGGGGCGCGCGAACATGTTCTATGTACCAAAGGGGGGCCCAGTGTAGCCGATGTGTATCGGTGAAACTCACTCCTCAGGTATGTAATGGGCCACCCGCGTCAACGAATAGCTAGCTTTTCTTTGGCGTAGTTGGTAGTGGTGGCGCTTGGGAAGCCAGAGGTGGTAAGTTCGAACCCAGTGCGGGACGGTGGCCAGATACCTCTGACGGAACTTGCAAGACCACGTCCGTTGCATACCCGTTACACCAGCACAGAAAGTCTGGGAACCAATGAGCTAGCTCTTTTTAAGCATTTTAAGACAGACAACACACTACGGTCTCTTCTTATTACTAAACCTAAACAAAATCTGCGGATTTTTTACATTTTCTGCTGTAGTTCAGACTGAAAATCTGCGGAATTCCGCTAGCCTTCCTGTTCTTATGTCAGAGCGAACGAAGATATTCCACAATAGTTTGACGCCGAATATGGTCGATTGAATGTTGACAGACAAAAAGTATTGATCCATCATCATAAAGATCGTCTAAAAAATCCCTGGCCCTGTCTATTGCTGTAATTTTGGTTGATAAGTGTTTCCTTGTCAGTTCTTCAGGGCTGAATCTCTGCAATTTTGGCTAACGTTTTAATATTGGCTACAGTAGCCTACAGTAGCTTGTCAAACGTGAAGGGTATCAGTTTCAGGGTTGACATAGGCTACTTCCTTCGATAGCTACAGACCCTACACTGGTGGCAATGGGCTCTGTTTACAGGTTAAATATTTTGAAAGAATAGGGACGTAATATGAGTTGACAAGTTTATTTAAATTTGGCCTCAGACTAATGCACTGTATTTGAAATTCCGTGGGTTTTCTTTGGAATTCTGCACTCGCGAATTACGTTTGTGCCTGTGTAGGCTACAGGTGAAGCCGAAGACAAGATGTGTCTTTGCCTTGGAAGGAAATTGCTTTGGAAGCACATTTGGCGATGCTTTGCGTTTACGTGGGAGCCCCATCAAAAACTTTTCCACTTATGTTAGTAGTAATTTATTTATTGATTGATTGATTCCATCCGCGCCCCCCCCACCTGCAATGGATCAGGGCACCCCACTTTGGAGTAACTGAGCTTGCTTTTCTTTGGCGTAGTTGTTAGTGGTCACGCTTGACAAGTCGAGGTTGAGCGTTCGAATCCCGCGAGTGGCGAACGATACCTTGTCGGAGCGTGGCTTCGTCTGTTACATACCATGACAGTTGGTTATTGTGATTTGATAATTTTATGAAAGGCACTATAATGATTGATGAGACTGTGATTATAGTGTCTTAGTGTCTGCCCAAACACACAGACCTGATGGCTGCGGACTGCTCCTGAATAGTGACCACCAATCCGTGTGTATGTTTGTATTAGTGTTTGTGTGTGTGTGTGTGTGTGTATGTGTGCATGTGTGTGTTTCTGCGTGTGTGTGTGTGCGCGTACCTGTCCTAAGTCCCAGGCCAGGCTGTCGATGTAGTTGTCCGAACCACGATAGATGATGCTCTGCTCTGTCATTACGTACTCCTGCCTCTCTTCCTCCACACCCAGGTAAACCCAGTCATCTGACACACACAACACACGCACACACCACACACCACACAGTCAGCTTCAGATTTACATGACAATGGTCTCCTGATCTCAGATCCACAGTAGCCGGCCTCTCAACTTCACTGTTTTTTATGGACTGTTGAGAGACACTTTATGGAGTACTCCCAGCACCCAGAATGAGAGAAGCTGGTTCAGGCATGGCAATCGGGCAGCAGGCATCATCCTCTCATTACCACACCTGTGTCAGCCAGCACAAGCCCATTGGTCCACGGCCGATAAGACGGCCGATTAAAAGACAGCGCGGATACGCACACGCTCACCCCGGTGGTTGTATGATCAGTGCTGCTGCCGCCCTCCACCATCCCCTTCTCCCCCATGCTGTCTGTATGTTCTATCCATCCATCAGGGGGATTATATCTCTATTGCTCCCTGCCTCATATGTCATGCATGTACTGTATGTGTCGCATCGAGAACGCAGGGAGCGCTTCCCTTAGATCATCCACTCCGCCAAAGTCAAACCTATTCCATGTCATGGTCTCAATAAATGCTCAAATCTAATACGTGATTGTCTTGACTGTTTACGGGCTGGTTTACCTTTACACCAGGGGTTGAACAGCATCAACAGGCTTCCCACGTTGGTCCCGTTCGACTCCCCCATCCTTGGTCTTCACAAACAGGGAGTACAGACCCACGGGGGCGTCCGCTGGAGGGGTCACGGCCAGGGTCACACTTCCTGCCAATAGCACTGACTTCGGGTCGAGCTCCGCCCCCCACGCCGCTTTCCCCGTTTTGCTTTTGGGGTAACTGAACACTGCCCGGGTGCCAAGAGATTCTGAAGCCTGAAGGCCTGAAATGGGGGGGGAGGAAGGTAGGTAGGGGGCAAGGGTGGAGGATAGAGGAGGGAGAGAGGGAGGGAGGGGTGGAAAAAGAGAGGGAGGGGCAGAGAGAGGGAGGCAGATGACGATGTGTAGATGTTGACATTGTTGTTTCAAAGTGGAGGAACCAAGTTGCAAGTATTTCCCATCCTGGAGCAGAGTTCTATCACATACCCGTCTCAGCGGTGAAAAGGAGCGTGTCAAAGAAAGGGTTGAAGGGGCGGGGCAGGCTGAGGGACAACAGGAAGGACTGCCCCCTCCGCAAGATCAGACGCTGCTCGCTGATGTCATTGGTCCGGTGGGCGGAGTTATTGGCCTCGCAGTGGAGGTCCACTTTATCCACAACTAGAATACAGCCCGCACCCACATAAACACAAAACAATCAGTTTACATCAGATGTGAGCTTAAGTCAAAATGAGGATCCACCCAGCCCCACCCATCAACCAAGCAGCTTGACCAGGTCAACTGGATAATTCCGACGAGACCACTGAAAGCCTCTTAGATCCTGTTAAACTGGCAGTTAGCCTTGTTGCGACAGCTGTTACAGTTAAACTAGCTGTTACTGTTGAATCAGCAGTTACAGTTAAGATAGCTGTTACTGTTGAACTAGCAGTTACAGTTAAACTAGCTGTTACTGTTGAACTAGCAGTTACAGTTAAGATAGCTGTTACTGTTGAACTAGCAGTTACAGTTAAGCTAGCTGTTACTGTTGAACTAGCAGTTACAGTTAAACTAGCTGTTACTGTTGAACTAGCAGTTACAGTTAAGCTAGCTGTTACTGTTGAACTAGCAGTTACAGTTAAGGTAGATGTTACTGTTGAATCAGCAGTTACAGTTAAGCTAGCTGTTACTGTTTCTAGCTCTTAATGTGTGTAAACTATAAGGCTCTCAGGAGTGAAGCTCCAAACCCTATGTCTCACTGCAGCCATCCAGCCAACCAGCCAGCAAGCCAGGCAGCCAGCAAGCCGACCAGCCTGCCAGCCAGCCAGCCAACCAGTGATCTGGACAGCCACATGCCACTCTGGGAAAGTATCGGTATGATCTAGGCGTGGAAAATATAATTGTTTCTACTAGAATACAGCAGATGGTTCAAGATCAACCTGTTTTCTGGATATAATAAGATACATGATTACTAACAGCCGTGGGAACTGAGATTGATGAATGTAAAAACCAGTTCAGAGATCTTATTAGAAAAATACTACAACAGTATACCGAACTATACAGTGTAAATTATGGCTGTATACTAACTAGTGCTGAATTGCACAGTAAAAATTCCTAACTAATACTGAACTATAGACTACTTAACTGTTTCCTAACTAGCACTGTACTGCCGGTGGTGTTTTATAAAGAACAAGTGATTAGGGTTAGTATTTTATTTGACCAACAAGTGGTATTTTATTTTTCTGTACTGAACTATAGAAGCTCTTTATTCTAACCAGTACTGTACTTCAGTATAAATTATACCTAGTGCTAAACTACAAAACCTAAAATCATTCAAACTAGTATGAAAACTATGTTGACTCCTACTGTAAGCAACCTTTTAGTCCACAAGAAACTACGGAGCTGACTTACCCAGATCCATGTCAGAAGTCTCAAGCTGAGTGTGTCTTCACAAGGTCAGAAGTCTCAAAGTTGCGTGTGTCTTCACAGGAGGACAGTATAGGCTGGTCTGGATGCTCTCTCTCTCCAGCTGCAGGGAATTAGCAGAGGGGAAGGATTCTCCGGCTCTTAAATGCTTCCTAGAAAAGCAGGTGTGTGACAGAGGGATGGTCACTGAGTCAACCGTTCACACTCCCTCTGTCAGAGAACCTGTCTGGTCTCTTACAAGATGACAGATGAAGTCAGGTCGGATAAGATCAGGGTCGATGAGGAAGACAGGGGCCGCTCTTTCTTCTTCTGTGGTGGGGGGGACACAGCTATGCCTCCATTAAAGTTCAGTGTCTTGCTCATGGTCAGTTGAAATCACCGACCGAGAACCACATTTTCAAATCTCATCTGCTTCCTCATCTGCTTCTTTATTGTCAGGGTTTTAAAACAAACCAATTCACAAGGGGATTAATTTCCTTTATTGAACAACATACCCGCACATGAAGTACTTCTATAACAGTGAGTAAAGTACAGATGTCCAACCCAGTACAGTGAGTTACGGTAACAGAAGTGTTACAGCGCCATCTACAGGCTAAAAGAGGAACATCTTCTGGTATTGTGACAATTACGCAGATGGGAGTTATACGAACTCAAACATGCGACATTACACGTTTTTTTTCTTGACATTATACTTTGTATCTCTGTTATAATGTTTACTATACTATACCATAGGTACTAGGTCAACAATTTACGATCGCTAGCAATAACAGAAGTTGAAATACGTTTCACTGTCGTCTGCGTAGCCAATAGCAGTGAGAGAGAGAGAGATTGAAAGAATATTTGAGAAAAAACGTTTTGAGAAAACTATAATTTTTTTTGTTGTTTGTGAAAAAAAGTTTTGAAAATGTTATTATTTGAAGCTAGGGGCAAAAACGGACCTCAGCCGGCTTTAAAAAAACGGTTTCAAAGATCCAAATCTCTTCTGAGCTTTGAAAAAATATGGTTTCGAAGATACAAATCTTTTCTGCGCTTTTGAAAATCTGGGTTTGCAGTAAAGTTCGCACCCTCTCTATCCCCTGAGCCACAGCTGCCCCAAATCTTTTTGAGCCTAATTTACATCACTTACGCATATTGCACAAGCCGGGTCAACAACTTCCGGTAGCTGGCACTTACGTAGTACCCAAAATTAAATGAAATCGTTTTTTTTAGGAGTTCGGGTTATCTTCCCAAAACGACGATTAACGATGTACATGGGATTCTGTGTTGCTGCCGTTCAAGAAACAGAGAAAATGTGTTCAAATTGTAGTCTCGAGCTACATCGACAATTATTAAGGTAAGGTTTAGGCTATATAAAAGTAAAAGTAGTTCACTATCTATGTAAAGGATTTGAGCAGTAACATTAGCTAGGCTAGTTTGTTAAAGATTTTTAGATACATTGTAATGTACTCTCAATGTGTGTAAACTATAAGGTTGTCAGGAGTGAGTCTGTTCTGTATATCCCAGCATCAAATAATTCTTACTGTACACTGAGGGGACTAATATGAGTAACCAGAGTAGTTTCAGGCATGTAACACTTTCCTAGTCAGAGTTAGCAGGGGGTGCAATTCGTGGCAAGAAGGAATACAAGGAACACAAGGAATTTTCACTGCCATGAAATGCACCCCCCTCTATTGTCACTTCTGTATATCCCAGCATCAAATGATTCTTACTGTACACTGAGTTGGCTAGTACGTGTAACCACAGTACATTTCAGGCATGTAACACTTTCCTAGTCAGAGTTAGCAGGGGGTGCATTGCATTTACATTAAATGGAAAACAAGGCCTGCCATGAAATGTTTTATTTAGTCATTTATTTCATAGACTCCCCTAGACTTGAACAATAAGAGTAAGGCTCAATTGTTTTCCACTTTTCCCGCAGAATATCAAACTTCAAGTGAGTTTGAGAGCAATCATAAGGATTCTGTAAAAAGTCACATGACAAATGGCTAGTACAGCCACACAGCCCAGGTCCAGATAAATATACAAATCTGACCTCAGGACGGAGTGAGGCTAGTCTCAGGCAATGTGGCCAAAGCTGTAGCTGAAGCGGTTATAAGGAGCTACATAGACGTTGCAGCTAGCCTTGATGTTCCTGAAGGAGTTGCAGTTGAAGTTCGCCACCAGCTTCTTCTGCCCCGACCTGTACGGAGTCATGGGCACCTGCACGCGGACACGATGACCTGGGAGCAAGGAGGCCAGCCTGGGGAGACAAACACACACTCAGACCCTGTTGCAGTTCATCCTCTGACCCTGTGCACCTCCGGAGGTCTGAGTTGCATGGATCTGATTTGGGTGGAGGAATTCTTTCTGTTCTTAGCCAGAGTGCTTCCACCTGAGGCCTGTGTGTGTCTGTGTGTGTAAGAGTGTGGGTGTGAGTTTGTGTGTGAGAGGGGTGGGACCTCTGACCTGGCCTCCACAGAGCTATGCAGAACTCCGCTGGCTGTCACTGTGATGGTGCAGTCTGTCAGTGCTTCATCCAGGGGGTTCATGAACAGCACCTCTGCCATCAGCTCACGGTACTGCTGTGCTGGGCCCACGCACTGCAACACACACACACACACACACACCAGGTCAACAAAGTTATACTCAAGACATAGACACGGACATACACATAAACAGACAGACATGAGGAAGGAGACCCACAGTGATGGTGAGGGCAGGGTCTTTCGGTACGATCTCCATCTCCGTCAGGTAAACGTTATTTGGGTTCCTTTGGTCCGTAGCCAACGCCGACACCCTCAGACTGTTGTTCTCCAACATGTGTTTTCCGTACGCGGAGAACGGGATCAGGATAGGGAAAGTTAGCTCTGGAAGACACACAAGCACGATATAGCGTCAGTAACAGTACTACAGTAACTGTCAATGCACTATTAGGGTAGTGACAGACACAAAGTCTTCCTGTCAGCCAGGAGCAGAGAGGCAGATAGATATGGAGGGTTAAACAGCAGGTAGGTAGGCAGGGTTAGACAGAGACAGTAAGTCAGAGTTATACATATTTCATATGGCCAGTGTTTTACAGAGGCAGCGAGGCAGGGTTAGAGACAGAGGGACAGTGTAATACAGAGGCTGAGTTAGACCGATGAAGTGAGGCAGGGTGGCTCCAGTACCTTGCCCAGGGGCCAGCTGGAGCTGCTTCTCCTCCGTCTGCACCTGAGAGGCGGGGGTGCCGGTGTACTTCATGGCCTGGACGTTGATATGCAGAAGCAGGCTGCAGGTGGCGCCAGCCAGGCTCCGCACCACCAGCTTCAGCCTGATGTCGGCCCCGCTCATGGGCGTGTCCTCCACCACGACCTTCATCGCCACATCCTTCGTGGGTGCGGGGTTGGGTGTGGGCTTAAGGCCGCCGCTCACAGCCCGGTTGAAAGAATCTCTCTCGTCCGTGGTGCCTGGAGGACGGACACGCAAGAGACCAGGTGAGACATGACACACACCTTGTCTGCATGCGTGTGTCTGTACTGAACCTGTTTATCGCTGTTGCTGATGTTGCAGCTGCCTGAGATGTGTGTGTGTGTACTGACCCTCTCTGTGTTTGTAGTTGTTAGTGATGTTCTGTCTCTTGTCGCTGCCCACGGTCTTGGTGCTGATGTTCTGTCCCACAGAGGCGGTGTCTGAGTAGATTCTCCTCTTGGATCCGTCCCTCGCCACCAGCCACGTCACCTGGTCGGCGTTGACCTCGGCGAACACGAAAGGGACGTCATACAGCACGTTGGTGTGGCCCAGGAGGATGGCCTTGACCGGGGTGGGGCCACAGCAGTACACGCCTGGGGGGAGGGGGAGGTGACGGAGAAGGAGGAGGAGGAGGAGGGGGAGGAGGAGGAGGAAGAAGAGAAAGAGGGAAGAAGAGGAGAAGGAGGAGGAAAATTAGAGGGAAGAGGAGGTGGAAGAGAGGGAGATGGAGAATGAAGAGCAGGAGAAGGAGGAGGAGAGGCAGAAGGAAGTCAAAGTAGAGAAGGAGGAAGATGAGGAGGTGGAGGAGGAGAAAGAGGAGCAAGAGAAAGATGACATTCCATCTAGTGATAAGGGCACTAGAGTAAATGATTGTGATGCTCATATTTTTGGACCGTACCACCGCTCCTCTCCTGAGGGGTGGGGTCCAGCACCTGCCAGCCGTCGTACACAGAGTCATCTGATAAGTCGGGACGCTTCATCCACGCTTCCACCCACACATGGTAGTTCCTGTGATGACAACAAACAACCACATTCTACAACACGATTCTACCACAGCTGTAATCCAGTGTGTAAAAGGCCAGCAGAGCTTGTTCTCCCACCAGACACTGTCGCTGCTAGCCTTCTCCAACAATCCGTTGTCTCCGTAGAACGTGTCCACCGTCAGGCTGCCGTCCGTGTCGTGGGCCGACTGGAAGTTGCTGACGATTCGACACGGGATCCCCAGACATCTCAACACTGGGGGGAAGGAGGTAGGGGGGAGAGGGAGGGGAGGCATGTGTGGAAAGATGGTGAGAGAGGGACGGAGGGAAGAAGTCAAAGAGAGAGGAGTGTGTGAGAAAGAAAGGGAGGGAGGGAGAAAAGAAAGGAGAGAGGGAGGGAAGGACAGAAGGAAGAAGCGAAACAGAAGAGAGAGAGAGAGAGAGAGAGAGAGAGAGAGAGAGAGAGAGAAGAAAAAAGGAGAGAGAAAAGGAGAGAGGAGGAGGGAAGGAGGGAAGGAGTGAAAAAGGGAAGAGAGAGAGGAGGGATTGTGAGAGAAAGTGAGAGGGAGGGAGGATGAGGGACCGTGGTGGAGATGAGGCTGTGGGGGTTTTGCCTCCCTACCTGTGCACATGACGCCGGCAAACACCCAGCACTGCCCGTACTTGACAGGGTTGCAGTTAGACTTCTGCCAGCGCCGCAGGATGTCCACACTGCCGTTCCAGTGGGTGGGGCTGAGCCCTCCGGCAAACGAGTTGCTCCAGTTTCCCAGCACCACCCCGCGGTCATCGTTGCAATTTATCTGATGGTCAGAGAACAGTCACTCTGGTGCCGTCACATGAGAAGGGTTTCTGGGATGCACGAAGGATGAAGTGGTTTTGACGTTTTAGTCTTGTAGCTGATGCTTTTTTTAAAGCATCTTTAAAGTTCCATAGTGTTTCATGGTCAAGGAACAGGCCTAAGTTACCATGGTGCTTGGCGCCTAGTTACCATGGCGCTGATCACCCGGCCAACGTAGATGGGGTTGCAGCGGGCGGAGAAGTCTTGCGAAGCGTCCCTCAGACACTTGGGGTTGACATCCAGCAGCTTCAGACAGATCTCCACCATGTCCTCCTCAAACTGTAGGGTCAGGGGTCAGGGTTAGTACAGATCTCCACCATGTCTTCCTCAAACTGTAGGGTCAGGGGTCAGGGTTAGTACAGATCTCCACCATGTCTTCCTCAAACTGTAGGGTCAGGGGTCAGGGTTAGTACAGATCTCCACCATGTCCTCCTCAAACTGTAGGGTCAGGGTTAGTACAGATCTCCACCATGTCCTCCTCAAACTGTAGGGTCAGGGGTCAGGGTTAGCACAGATGAGGAATTAGCCGATACTACAATTAGTTGTGTTTTATTAGTCGTCGTTAGTTATAATGTTGGTTATCGTGATTGTAGTTATTATAATTTGAAAGGCACTAATGATTAATGTGACTGTGATTATAGTGTCTTATTGATTGTCAGCCCAAACACACAGACCTGATGGCTGGAGGACTGCTCCTGAATAGTGACCACCAATCGGTGTGTTTGTAGGTATGTTTGAATTAGTGTTTGTGTGTGTGTGTGCATGTGTGTGTTTCTGCGTGTGTGTGTGCGTACCTGTCCTAAGTCCCAGGCCAGGCCGCTGATGTAGCTCTCCGAACCACGATAGATGATGCTCTGCTCTTTCATTACGTACTCCTGCCTCTCTTCCTCCCCACCCAGGTAAACCCAGTCATCTGACACACACAGACACGCACACACCACACACCAGGTCGCAGTTGTAAATGAGAACTTGTTCTCAACTAGCCTACCTGGCTAAATAAAGGTGAAAAAATAAATAAAACACCACACAGTCAGCTTCAGATTTCACATGACCATGTCCTCCTGATCTCAGCTCCATGGAAGCCTGTCTCTTATGTCAACTTCACACAGTTTTTGATGGACTGTTGAAAGACACTTTATAGATCAGTCCCAGCATGTGACAGACTGTGTCTACGGGCTAGTTTACCTTTACACCAGGGGTTGAACAGCATCAGCAGGCTTCCAACGCTGGTCCCATTGGATGCCCATGCCTTGGTCTTCACAAACAGGGAGAACAGACCCACGGGGGCGTCCGCTGGAGGGGTCACGGCCAGGGTCACACTTCCTGCCGACAGCACTGACTTCGGGTCGAGCTCCGCCCCCCACAACGCTTTCCCCGTTGTGCTTTTGGGGAAACTGAACACTGCCCGGGTGCCGAGAGATTCTGAAGCCTGGAGGCCTGGAGGGGTGGGGGGGGAAGGTAGGTAGGGGGCAAGGGTGGAGGATAGCGGAGGGAGAGAGGGAGGGAGGGGTGGAAAAAGAGAGGGAGGGGCAGAGAAAGGGAGGAAGAAGGGAAGGAGGCATGGAGGGAGGGAACAGACACACATTGTTTGTTCAAAGTGGAGGAACCAAGTTGCAAGTATTTCCCATCGTGGAGCAGAGTTCTATCACATACCCGTCTCAGCGGTGATCAGGAGCGTGTCGGAGGCAGGGTTGAAGGGGCGGGGCAGGCTGAGGGACAACAGGAAGGACTGCCCCCTCCGCACAATCAGACGCTTCTCGCTGATGTCATTGGTCCGGTGGGCGGAGTTATTGGCCTCGAAGTGGAGGTCCACTTTATTCACAACTGGAATATAGCCCGCACCCACATAAACACAAAACAATCACACAAAAACGCAGTATCCCAATCAACTCTTGTAACATCAAAGCAGTTTAACCGAACCCACAGAATTCCATGTCAGCGTGCTCTTCTGAGCTTGCCAAATAGTCACTGCAGCACGCACACAGAAGTCCAGGATTGAGTTTGTTTTCTAAATGATAGGCCTACCGATCATCTTATTTTGACTAAAACTTTAAACAATATTACATGAAGTTTAAAAAACGGTATTTGCGCTCAAATAAATGCTAAAAAATGTGCTCGCTTGCATTAACTATTGATGTCCCTGACAAAGTTTATATCAAACTTTCGTCCCTGAACTGTTGTATAGTGGGTTAAGCAAGGGGAGTTTCTATGGCCTTGTAGTAGTGCATTGTGCGCAGCAAGCTTGGAAGAAAAAAAGGGATATGAAGAGGGCCTGTGCCCCAGTAGAGCTTTATGTCTATCAATGCCCCTGTATAGACTACTTAACTGTTTCTTAACTAGCACTGGTGGTGTTTTATAAAAACCTCTCAGTCCACAAAAATCTACGGAGCTGACTTACCCAGATCCATGTCAGAAGTCTCAAAGCTGAGGGTGTCTTCACAAGGTCAGAAGTCTCAAAGCTGGTCAAAAGTTTAAAAGCTGTGTGTCTCTTCACAGGAGGACAGTAGGCTGGTCAGAAGTCTCAAAGCTGAGTGTGTCTTCACAAGGTCAGAAGTCTCAATGCTGCGTGTATTTTGAAAGGGTCAAAAGTTTAAAAGTCGAGTGTCTCTTCACAGGAGGACAGTAGGCTGGTCTGGATGCTCTCTCTCTCCCGCTGCAGGAAATGATCAGAGGTGAACGAGTCTCCGGCTCTTAAACACTTGGTAGAGAGGCAGTTAGAGCGTGGGAGAGGGATGGTCAGTGAGTCAACAGTTCACACTCCTTCTGTCTGGGAATCTTTGATCTTGAACAACATACCCACACATTATAATTTCTTAATAATAATACTTCTATTACAGCGAGGACAGTACAGATGTCCAGCCCAGTGCACTGACTTACGGTAACAGAAGTGTTAAGCTCTATCTATAAGCTAAAAGAGGAATATCTTCTGGTATTGTGACAATGACAGATGGGAAAAGGGATGGAATGAAGCAAGTGTTATCTAGAGTGGTCTGCTGATGTTTGCAGTTTCTTTGGGTGTCTTACAGTATTACTCATTTTTCTTGTAAAGGTAGTGTTGAGCTGTATAACCCAGACACAGTCATTCTGTCTATATGTTCTTCCACTATTTGGTTCTCCCTGCACCCCTCCCCTCATCCCTATCCTCCCAGGTCTCACTCCTACGTTGACGGCTAACATCTAACATTCTGCTCTCACCCCTTCACTCCACCATAACCTCTTGACCTCAAAAACGGTCTGAGTAGAGTTGAAGAGGGGTTGAAATGTCTACCGAGGTTTATGAAACACAACTCGATGACATGTAATTAGTAAAGCTCTTACTCAGCTGTGCCTCCCATTTTTGATGTCGGTGAGTGATCCAAAAAGATATTCAGTACATGACCACGTACATTCAGTACACGACCATTACAAGAATCACTTATGACCACAACTGACACATTCAACAGGAAGTGGAGATCATGTAATTGAAGTGCTACACTTAGTTTCATTGTACATTAAACACTTATTGACAACGGCAACTCTGTCCCTCCCAGTTTTTTTATAATTAAATTATACTTGTCAGCCGCATCCTCAATTAAAAAAAACAGTCCTACCAACATTTTAAAACAGACAAAAACAAACCTACGCCCCTGGAATTGACTCAGTGTTCATTTTGATGTATTTACTTATTCTGAAAAATAAACAAAGTTGAGCTTTGAGTGATTTAATGAGTTTTTCAAACTACATTGTACAAATGTGTAGGAATTGAGCTTTGAGTGATTTAATGAGTTTTTCAAACTACATTGTACAAATGTGTAGGTTAAAAGACACCCTCCCCCCACCTTCTGTACGCCAAAGACTTGAGTTTCTGGAAGTGAAGTTACTCTCATGGAGTCAGGAGGATCGTGACTCTAGTAAACTGTGTGTCGAGGGTTTCCTCACCCCCGTTGGTTATTACCATCTTTGGCATGCAGAGAGGTACACGGTGCCAGGTTAAAGACAACCGTTTTCTGTTCAATTGTTCCTAGATCAATGAATGTGTAGGAATAGTGTCCATGACTACGTGTTGGTAGGCTTCTTCTGAGCTTCTTCTGGTCTTGGCATCCTGAAACCTGATTACTACTATTTGCTTTCTCCAGATAGTCTCACAAAGTGTGAATACTTATACTCTCTTGCTTCAGCTCACCACATGCTTTTTTTCAGTTCTCACATTCAGAGCTCATTGTGTGGTTACGGATGCTTCAACGTTATTTCAGTCAGTCACACCAGCCCCCCAGTTGTGTTCACACACTGCTAATGTCTGTCCTTCTGTAACATGGGTCTGCTGCACTCCAACACAGGTCCACTGTTGTCAGCTGTCCTCTTCCTCTGTGAGTATATATTTATATTATAATTTGCAGATATGCATATGTCTGATGCTGTATGGAAACATTGTTTAATTTAAATGTCTTGTTTCAGAAGATGGTAGCTCTGAATGGATGGGTTATTGTTCATCTTACTTCCTGTCTTGTTCTTTAGGTGCTGTTAGCCGTCAAAGGGCTCAAGGTCAGTAAAAATTAATGTTGTTGTTTACATTACAACTATAAACTCACTCTATTTTTCACTTGGCCACCACTTTACAATGACATAAAAGGTTTGGTTAAACTTTATATTAGCTTACATTAACTTCCATGTATGGTAGGAATACATTTTTAGTATGAAGTGTAAGAAGGCACATTATGGGGTAGGTGTGTAAGGGGTAAGTGGATGTTGTAAAGATGCAATCGAAGGTTGATTAACCAAAACATGATCAATGTTAACATTCACTTACCCATGGAAACCTTTTGAAATGTATGCAATGGACATAATTCAACCAATTTAGAAAGTATTGCAATTAACACTGAAATTGGTGTACTATGCATTTAGAATAAGTATGACTCTTTTCTACATTATGCAGTAATGCAAAAAGGTCATACTGCATGTGACAATGTATCTGTGACAAACAGACTATTCCTGTCTTCAGATCTCACAGATCCTCCTGAGCCCAGTCTGACTGTGAGTCCAGCAGCCATCAGAGAGACAGACTCTGTTCTGCTGAGCTGTGTGACTCCATCTTCTCTCTCTGTGTCTGAATGTTATTTTGACTTTGATTGGAAGACTGTCCACACCCAACAACCACCTTGTCATCAGACGTTCACAGGGAAACAGATTCTCAGTTTAACAGGTCAAAGGATTCCAGCTGAAGTGAAACTTCAATGTCATTACAAAGCCAAAGGTTGGAAGTACGTTTCCGTTTACAGTGAGTTCACTCTTGTTGCAATCAAAGGTAAGAGATTTCATTCCTCTGTTCTTACACTAAAATGTACTGCATGAAATGATGTACTGTACCTTGTCATTTGTATGGAATGGACTGTTGAATGGTAAACATTAATATAACAATGGTATGCAAGTTCAAACAATTCTTAATTATTAGATATCTTCCAGGACAAACCTCCATTCCAGACTGATGTACAGTAATCTGTCTATGCTGTTGCCTTATAGATCAGCCCAGAATGACAGTGACTAAGTTAACATTTACGTTTATTGTCATGTGCACTTTGTCATGTATGCAAATGTGCAGCATTTAACCTATTTAAAATAGCACAATAGAAAAAGTGTTGCAATTAACAACAATATTGGTGGACTATAAGAGTGAGTTTTATATATTTTATCTGCAGATGTATTCTATATGACAATGAATCAGTGATAAACACAGATTATTCCTGTCTTTAGCTCTCACAGAAACTACTCAGCATAAACTGACTGTGACTCCAGCAGTCATCAGAGAGACAGACTCTGTTCTGCTGAGATGTGAGACTCCTCCACATCTCTCAGTGTCTCAGTGTTATATCACCATAGAGAACCAGCATCCTCTCCACTCCTGTGACATCACATACACAGGGACTGAGCTCCTCACAATGACAGGTCAAAGGTCACCTGCTGAGGTCACAGTTAAATGTTACTACTACACTGCAGGAAACTCTACTCCATCCCTTCTTAGTGACCCTGTCTCAGTCACTGTTCTAGGTAAGACATTTACCACAAATGTTGATCATTCCTGTCAACAGAGATACAGGGACATAACTTCTGTAGCGGTTTGGTCATTAAAGTGTATCTATTGAGGCCATGGTGATATGTGAAATACATCATTATGCCACAGTTCAGAATATAAACTTGTTTTCTCCTTTGAAGAGAGCTGAGACTGGTAGTACTGATGAGTCATTGATTGTGCCGTTCTCTTTGCTTGGCAGGACGTCCAGTGCTGAGTGTCGATGCTGGTGAGAACATAATCATCATCTGTTCACTTCCTGGATCTGCCCTTACTGACACCAGGTGTAATCTCTACATTGGAGATGAGATTAAGTATTTCCTAACACAACAGATCAACTGCAAACAATCCTCAAAAGAGCAGTGCTTCTGTCAGTTCTTCGTCTCTAAAGATGATCTGCTCAGACGTCTCCAGCCTGTGATGCGTAAAGAGGTGAGCTGTGACTATGGAGTGGGTCCAGAACTCAACTTCCTGTCTCCACGCAGTGATGGATACAACTTAGCAGGTGAGTCACTATTATACCAACCTTGCTCCATATTCCCACTGTGTCAGCATTAGCAGTACTACTTAATATCCCATAATAGAACCATGGCAATCTAATCTGGTTTTAGATATGATGGTAGCTGATTCTCCTGATCCAACAACTGTTCAGACACCAACACCAACATCAGGTAGGAATACATATTTTTTGCATTACTTTGAATGTCAATTTAAAATATTATAATACTGTAAAATATGAATCTATGTTATGATGATTATGTTATATTCTCCTTTGGCTAAATTGCTACCTTAACTTTTCCCTCTGAATATAAAACTTCAAGTGAGTTTGAGAGCAACCATAAGGTTTCTGTTTTCTTAAACACAGATGACCTGTTCATCTTCCACCTCTGATTGTTGAGTTGTGATTATTGTATCTCTGGTGTGCAGGTTTGAATGATGGTACCTCTGATTGTTGAGTTGTGATTATTGTATCTCTGGTGTCCAGGTTTGAATGATGGTACCTCTGCACCCTCTGATACTACTGAGAGTTTTGCTGCTGGTGAGTAGGTTCTTCATCCTCTGTAAAAACCAGAAACAGAACCAGAGAAGCATTATGTTTTGCAGTATGTTTTGGACTCACCTGATACCTGTAAACTAACATCTCACTTTAAAAGGATGGAATGAAGCAACTGTTATTTACACCCAAATGCACTCCAGTAGTGCAAGTGAGTTGGCCCAGTAATGTATAAAGTACAAAGATGTGTGTAGTTCATTGGGTAATCATTGGGGATTACTCATTAGTCTTGTAAAATAATTGTTGAGCTGTATAACCCAGGCACAGTCATTCTGTCTATGTTCTTCCTCTATTTGGTTCCTAATTGCTTGTGGTCTAATGTCAGATCCAGAACCTCAGCGGTCCACAAGAGTCGACTCATCTCCAGGTTCCCATGTGAGCTCTGCTGTGCCCTCTGATTCCACATGGGTCACGATTGCAGGTTACCTGTTTTTTATTTTCAAATGCGCACCTCAAGTGGAAAAACTTTGTCATGTGGCCAACTTTTAAACAATAACTTTAGGGCCAATGGCTTATTATGGTGTCACCATACAGGAGCCCAGATGTTGCTGGTGGTGGTGGTTGTGGCTGCTTGTGCTGTTGGTGTGACCCTGGGGGGTCTGATAGCTGTCTGTGTTCGCTGGAGGAGCAGTGAGTACATCTGACTGGTTACGTTCTCTGAGGAAGATTCTCCAGTTGCAGCTGCCTTTGTAATACATCAGTAGGAAAGCTAAATTAATTGTATTTTTAGAAAAGGATCAATACATGTGTAAATCAAACAGGACTTTTAATGTACATTTCGATCTGAAAATACATGAAAATACATTAATAAATAATAACAAACACTCCGTAAACCTTTATTTAATGCAACAGCTCCGGTTAAAAATCTTCTTTCAATGCCCTTAAATCTTTAGGTGTGTCAGACGAATTAGTGACACACACCAAGTCTGCATGTACACACACACGCACACGTACAAACACACACAAACCATGAGCAAGCACACATGCTAAACAAATCTTTTGTTCAAGATCCCCATGGAGTGAAGGGGAAGGAACTCGACAAGGATGAAGTGAGTACATGTGTATAATCATGGTTGTTCTGGTCATGTTTCGCATCAATGTTCTTAATGTGCTTCATTTAATTGATCAGTTTTGAGTCTATGTACAGCTCTGTAACCTGATGTTTAATATTATCTGTTGTTTCCTCTAGTGTGACACTTCTCATGTGTACAGCTTCATGCCTGATGGACCCACAGCAGCAGCAGACTCAGACCTAACAATAGTGGTGTACAGCACTTTGTAGAAATGCAGAAACCACAGAAGACCTAACAGTAGTGGTGTGTAGGACTCTGCATACACACTGAAACCACTGCCCTGGCTGCGTCCGGTACTCAAGCTTGATCTAAATACACAGCGCGCTTACAAGCTGAGAATAAACTAACCAAACTTGAGTTGTATTGCAGAATTTAAAATCCAGCCTGGTGTTTCTACAAGCCCAATGAAGCTTCTTAACAAACCCTAGAACATGATGTGGTCGTGTTTGTAAGGTTTTAAGGATCAGAATCAGGTTTATTGCCAAGTGAGTTACAAGGAATTTGCTGTCGTGGGTCGGTACATACAATGAACATACAGGTAGAAACAATGTATGATAGGGATAAAACAAGTACTGTAATAAAATTGAACATTTACAGTAGAAAAGTGCTGATCACAGAAAAGGGGCACAGCCCAGTCACGGCATCTACTGACTGTTTCAAATGAACTCAGTCAATCGCAGGTGTTTTAATTAAAGCTCACAAGGTCTTATGGCGACACTAGTGCTGCATGTAGTTTCTATGTATTTGCATATTGTGTAGCTTGTTGCTTCCCTCCACCATCCCCCATGCTGTCTGTATTATTGTCCATCAGAGGGATTTTACTAGACAAAAAAAGAAAATTAATTTTGAACATTTTAAAGTGATGTCACTTGTATGTTCTAACATTATTTGTTATTCTCTAATGATTAAATCCTGGTTAAAGGTAAATCCTGCTCTGTTATAGGCGATTCTAGGTTTTCAAACTCGGGGTGCAAAGGGTAGTTTTTTGCTTACAAAAAACGCTCAAAATAAATAGTAAATCTTAAAATTTAAAATTAATCATTAGAGTAGCCCTATAACAAATAATGATAGAACATACAACTCTGACATCACTTTAAAATGTTCAAAATTAATTTTCTTTTTTTTGTTTACATTAATTTTACATTTTAAATGTGTTTATCCCAACAGCAAATGCTCCCCCTACTCCCGCTGTAAAAATCCCCTTTGATTGAATGTAATGTACATACATGTGCCATCTTAACTTCTCCAAGGCAGGAAGTAAAACAACTTTCAACTGCAATAAATGATCAAATCAATATGTGTGTCTTGATTGAATTTAAAATGCAAAGTCATAATCATTGGTTAATGAAAACTAAGTCTGTAACCAGCATGAGGACATGAAGTACTTGTTACGATCTTAGATCCCATGGAAGAGGACCCATACGCAGAAAACACCGTACACGGTGATGTGTTTTATTTCTCCCAAAAGGACAAGGCAAGAATCGTAGTCAAACATAAACAGGTGTCACAGTTCAGCTCTGCCTCACCACTCTGCACCTGCCTGCTTCAATCTGCCAATCAGACACACCCCTCTCATTAAGCCAACTCCACTCACCTGTGCTCTCTGCTCTGCTCTGGCTGCATTTAAGCTCCAGCTCCACTCTCACTCATTGCCAGATTGTTCTCGATGCTTGCACCAGACTCTCCAGCGATTTTCTGCCTGATCTCCCGGTTCCGACCCTGCTTGCCTCTGACTATCCTGCCTGACCGATCTCCTGGATATTACCTCAGCCTTCTGTCTTCGACCACGAGTTTCGCCTATCCCCTCTTGGTTACACACCTGCTCGGCTCTGCGGCTACACAGCCCACCACTGGACCTGTCTGCCTGTGCTGCTTTTGGGTCCTCACCATACCCGTGACAACAGGTAAGCAAAAACGAATCCAAAGGGCTACGCAATATTCAATGTCTAAGATACGGGAAAGGTCTCTATACTACATGATCTAAATATTGAAATATCTGTAGGCTCAGTACGTCGCTAACACAAACGATACCTCACAATGAAACAAACAAAGGGCCCGACTTAAATAGGCACGCTAACGATTAACAGGTGAAATCAATACAACCAAATGACAGCCAGAACACAGGACATAGAAACAAAATACTAGACAGTGAAAAACCAAAACCCACACAGTACTGTAGCTCATTACCAGCAGGGTAGGATAGCAGGCAGACAGGAAGTGTCCAGTGCAGTTAAGCAGTTTGGCATTTTATCTGCATAAACAGGGACAAGAAGGAAAAGGTGTCCCAGGTAAATCCTCCAAAAGCTCTCAATCATGAAGTCCTAATGTTATATTTCAAAGAACACCAGGACTAACAAGTGGATGACTAACAAAGAGAAGCCAGCTGCTCAGCTTGTGGTGTCTGCTTGTCTCTACCTGTGCTCTCAGACCTGAAGAAGCAGTTGTTAAAGAACAGGGTTTGGTGAGGATGATGTGGTCCCATGTGTGTGTACCTGTGCCAGTCATGTGCTGGTCTTTCACTGCTGCAGCAACTCCAGAGTTCAGCAGATGGAAACATTTATGCAGCTACAACCTTTAGCACCTGGCTCCCTCTCACACCCATCATCCTGACTCAACTTCTACAGGGAAATGGGTTCTACTACATGTGTCTGTCTGGGGATAGTTCAGTCAGGGGAGTATCAAAGTTAGAAGCATCGTAAATTCATAAAATTGTGGATTAGGTTTGCTTTACCCCATATGAATTTCCATGACACCAAGTTACAGGAAACCAGTTTCCTGTGAAAATGTCATGTTTCCAGATCAATACACGTGTTGGACGAATGTCAAGTACACTATCAAGTTTTGGTAGGCTTCTTCTGAATTTAGTCTTCTTATGTTGAAACTATGATGATTCGAAAGGAAATGTAACATTACTGATAGTACACAGAATAAAAAGCGTATTACTACTGCGATTAGGGTTGAGGGTTGAGGTTGGCTGAGGGGAAGTTCTATGGGCGTATGTAAAGCCCTCTGTGAAATTGCTTGTAAAAAGGGTTGTACAAATACATTTGATTTGATTAGCAGAGAGGTTTCTTTACTAGAGCCAGGCACGGACACTGCCACAAAACCTGAAGTCATGTGCAGCTGCACAGGTCGACATATCAAGCTGGAAGGAGGTGCAAGGGAACCCAGCAGTCCATAATAACAAACAGGCAAATATGGCACAAGTGAAAACTAATCATCATCATTTCACTCAAGAGAACTTCTCCGTCTCCTCTGCTGGTGACTGCTGGTTCTACAGGTGCAGGCCTGACAGTGTGACAAAGTGTGAATACTTATACTCTCTTGTTTCAGCTCACCACATGTTTTTTTTCAGTTCTCACATTCAGAGCTCATTGTGTGGTTACTGATGCTTCAACGTTATTTCAGTCAGTCACACCAGCACCCCAGTTGTGTTCACACACTGCTAATGTCTGTCCTTCTGTAACATGGGTCTGCTGCACTCCAACACAGGTCCACTGGTGTCAGCTGTACTCTTCCTCTGTGAGTATATATTGATATTATAATTTGCAGATATGCATATGTCTGACGCTGTATGGAAACAGTGTTTATTTAAATGTCTTGTTTTAGAAGATGGTAGCTCTGAATGGATGGGTTATTGTTCATCTTACTTCCTGTCTTGTTCTTTAGGTGCTGTTAGCCGTCAAAGGGCTCAAGGTCAGTAATAATTAATGTTGTTGTTTACATTACAACTATAAACTCACTCTATTTTTCACTTGGCCACCACTTTACAATGACATAAAAGGTTTGGCTTACACTTTATATTAGCTTACATTAACTTCCATGTATGGTAAGAATACATTTTTGTATGAAGTGTAAGAAGGCACATTATGGGGTCGGGTGTAAGGGGTAAGTGGATGTTGTAAAGATGCAATCGAAGGTTGATTAACCAAAACATGATCAATGTTAACATTCACTTACCCATGGACACCTTTTGAAATGTATGCAATGGACAGAATCCAACCAATTTAGAAAGTATTGCAATTAACACTGAAATTGGTGTACTATGCATCCAGAATAAGTATGACTCTTTTCTACATTATGCAGTAATGCAAAAAGGTCATACTGCATGTGACATGTATCTGTGACAAACAGACTATTCCTGTCTTCAGATCTCACAGATCCTCCTGAACCCAGACTGACTGTGACTCCAGCAGCCATCAGAGAGACAGACTCTGTTCTGCTGAGCTGTGAGACTCCATCTTCTCTCTCTGTGTCTGAATGTTATTTTACCTTTAATTGGGAGACTTTCCACACCCAACAACCACCTTGTCATAAGACGTTCACAGGAACACAGATTCTCAGTATAACAGGTCAGAGGATTCCAGCTGAAGTGAAAATACAATGTCATTACAAAGCTACAGGTTGGACGTACGTTTCCGTTCACAGTGACTTCACTCTTGTCACAATCAAAGGTAAGACATTTCATCCCTTTGTTCTTACACTAAAATGTACTGCATGAAATGATGTACTGTACCTTGTCGTTTGTATGGAATGGACTGTTGAATGGTAAAATTAATATAACAATGTCATGCAAGTTTAACAATTTCTTAATTATTAGATATCTTCCAGGACAAACTTCTAATCCAGACTGATGTACAGTAATCTGTATATGCTGTTGCCTTATAGATCAGCCCAGAATGACAGTGACTAAGTTAACATTTACGTTTATTGTCATGTGCACTTTGTCATGTATGCAAAATGTGCAGCATTTAACCTATTTAAAATAGCACAATAGAAAAGAAAAAGTGTTGCAATTAACAACAATATTGGGGGACTATAAGAGTGAGTTTTATCTTTTTTATCTGTCTATGACAATGAATCAGTGATAAACACAGATTATTCCTGTCTTTAGATCTCACAGATCCTCCTCAGCCCAGACTGACTGTGACTCCAGCAGTCATCAGAGAGACAGACTCTGTTCTGCTGAGATGTGAGACTCCTCCACATCTCCCTGTGTCTCAGTGTTATATCGCCATAGAGAACCAGCATCCTTTCCAGTCCTGTGACATCACATACTCAGGGACTGCCCTCCTCACAATGGCAGGTCAAAGGTCAGCTGCTGAGGTCACAATGAAATGTTACTACTACACTGCAGGAAGCTCTACTCCATCCCTTCTTAGTGACCCTGTCTCAGTCACTGTTCTAGGTAAGACATTTACCACAAGTGTTGATCTTTCCTGTCAACAGAGATACAAGGACATAACTTCTGTAGTGGGTTAGGTCATTAAAGTGTATCTATTGAGGCCACGGTGATATGTGAATTACATCATTTGAGTATGACACAGTTCAGAATATAAACTTGTTTTCTCCTCACAGTTCATTTGAAGAGAGCTGAGACTGGTGGTAATGATGAGTCATTGATTGTGCCGTTCTCTCTGCTTGGCAGGACGTCCAGTGCTGAGTGTCGATGCTGGTGAGGACATCACCACCATCACCTGTTCACTTCCTGGATCTGCCCTTACTGACACCAGGTGTAATCTCTACATTGGAGATGAGTTTAAGTATTTCCTAACACAAACAGATCAACCGCAAACAATCCTCAAAAGAGCAGTGCTTCTGTCAGTTCTTCGTCTCTAAAAATGATCTGCTCAGACGTCTCCAGCCTGTGATGCCTAAAGAGGTGAGCTGTGACTATGGAGTGGGTCCAGATCTCAACTTCCTGTCTCCACGCAGTGATGGATACAACTTAGCATGTGAGTCACTATTTATACCAACCTTGCTCCATATTCCCACTGTGTCAGCATTAGCAGTACTACTTAATATCCCATAATAGAACCATGGCAATCTAATCTGGTTTTAGATATGATGGTAGCTGATTCTCCTGATCCAACAACTGTTCAGACACCAACACCAACATCAGGTAGGAATACATATTTTTTGCATTACTTTGAATGTCAATTTAAAGCATATAATACTGTAAAATATGAATCTATGTCATGATGATTATGTTATATTCTCCTTTGGCTAAATTGCTACCTTTAACTTTTCCCTCAGAATATAAAACTTCAAGTGAGTTTGAGAGCAACCATAAGGTTTCTGTTTTCTTAAACACAGATGACCTGTTCATCTTCCACCTCTGATTGTTGAGTTGTGATTATTGTACTCTGGTGTGCAGGTTTGACTGATGTACCTCTGATTGTTGAGTTGTGATTATTGTATCTCTGGTGTCCAGGTTTGACTGATGGTACCTCTGCACCCTCTGATACTACTGAGAGTTCTGCTACTGGTGAGTAGGTTCTTCATCCTCTGGAAAAACCCGAAACAAAACCAAAGGAGAAGCTTTCTGTATGTTTTGGACTTACCTGATAACATCTCACTTTAAAATTATGGAATGAAGCAACTTTTATAGTGGTCTGCATTGAAAATACAACTTTTTCAAACCAATACTTATTTTTTTAGTTGGTATAATGGTCTAAATTCAGGTAATTCATAAGTACTTTTCAGCAGGTACAACAGCAGGAACAACGTATCCTTCCTCTGATACCCAAACGCACTCCAGTAGTGTCTCAGTCACTGTTCTAGGTAAGACATTTACCACAAGTGTTGATCTAATTTACCACAATGACTTATATTAAGGAAGACGTGCTGTAGGGGTAGATAATTCATAAGTACTTTTCAGCAGGTACAACAGCAGGAACAACATATCCTTCCTCTGATACCCAATCGCACTCCAGTAGTGCAAGTGAGTTGGCCCAGTAATGTATAAAGTACAAAGATGTTTGTAGTTCACTGTGTGTGTTACAGTTTTACTCATCAGTCTTGTAAAAGAAGTAGTGTTGAGCTGTATAACCCAGGCACAGTCATTCTGTCTATGTTCTTCCTCTATTTGGTTCCTAATTGCTTGTGGTCTAATGTCAGGTCCAGAACCTCAGCGGTCTACAAGAGTCGACTCATCTCCAGGTTCCCATGTGAGCTCTGCTGTGCCCTCTGATTCCACATGGGTCACGATTACAGGTTACCTGTTTCTTCTTTTCAAATGCGCACTCTCAACTGGAAAAAACCTTGTCATGTGGCCGAATTTTTAACATTTTAAACAATAACTTTAGGGCCAATGGCTTATTATCATGTCCCCATACAGGAAGCCAGATGTTGCTGGTGGTGGTGGTGGTTGTGGCTGGTTCTACTGTTGGTGTGACCCTGGGGGGTCTGATAGCTGTCTGTGTTCGCTGGAGGAGCAGTGAGTACATCTGACTGGTTACGTTCTCTGAGGAAGATTCTCCAGTTGCAGCTGCCTTGTCTAAATGACAAAGCACAAGCGTTGGCCTGACCTGTAATGTAAATACGTTTTTTGCACTCCATATAGTACTCTGTGCTTTCAGGGATTCATTCTTTTGGTGGTATTTTACAGGGAAAAATCACTCCAAAAGGTACGAAAGTCCCTTTATATCTTGAGAGATCTTGATTCTTAGTTCATGGTAAAATATTTATACAAATATTTCTCCTTTTTCTTTCCCCTGTATATGCTACCACCTCCTGTACACAGCAGTCAAGGTATGCTCCAGAGAATGAATGAATGAATCAATCAAGACTTAATCACAACATTATACAATATACACAGATATTCTGATAAATGTACGATAATAATGTACGACAATATCATACTACGGATAAAATATCAACATACTGTATGCTACTAATGACCACACTGGTTTAACAGACGTGTCAGATATGATATAGGCGAGTTATCGGAATGCCGAGTTTGTGTCCAACAAAGTATCAAACAAATGCTGCTAAAAGTACACTTCCACTTCCTGTTAAGCCAGGCACCACAGGCACGCTTCCACTTCCTGTTCAGGCAGGCACCACAGGCACGCTTCCACTTCAGGGGCAAATTCTGAGAGCTGGTGGTTTAATGACCTTAAAAATGGTTCTTTATGTAAGTGGCACTTACAGAATGTTGTCTTTGTTGTAGATAAAATGTCCATGGGGCCTGTGAGCAGTCAAAGCCATGTAAGTGTGTTACCGTGGTTGCTGTACACTGTTCTTTTGTTGGTTATTTAAATCCAATTTGTTTTAGTAATTTCAGATTGTTAACCTGAGAACTCCATATTAAATGTAATTAATGTTAACATTATAAGATGTATTTTATTTTATTATGTTACAGCAGATAAACTGTCAAATACAGATGAAATCTTTTCCCAACCTGTAGGTGAATCCTGGGAATCCTGGGCTGTACAGTCTGATCACCGCAGTCCCATCTGTGGCTGTGCCCTCAGGTGAGCCTCTCCGTCCTGCTCACTCCCCACCCCTGAGTTAAAGCCCCTGGGTTAAAGCCCCTGGGTTAAAGCCCCTGGGTTAAAGCCCCTGAGTTAAAGCCCCTGGGTTAAAACCCCTGGGTTAAAGCCCCTCATGGATAGTTTTGGAACTGTTGGCAGATGAAATTTGAAAGTTTGAAGATGTATGGAAACCCTGATTGTGGGGTAATGTTCACAAAAACAAACACAAATATGTCTTTGCAAAACACAGGCTCCTCGGGAGAGAATGCGAGGACCTCAGACAACGATGAGGTAAACTGTTTCTTTTCATTCTTTACGTGCCTTGTTGGCTGTATCAGTGTTGAGTGCGTACACCTCTGTAGACGCGTGTCTAATCTTAGACATCTGTGGTTTCCTCTAGTCTGACACCTACCATGTGTACTGCTCCATCCCTGAGAGAGCCATCCCTGAGAGAGCCATCGCAGCTGCCCCAGGCTGACACGTTCTACAGTCTTCAACAGCCACACTGAACCCACAGGATGTCACAGTTCTGTCAGCGCCTTCATCTGCTTCATGTTTTGAGAATAATCTAACAAAACATTTGTATCGATTGCAGTTAAGACTTTAAAATGTAGCTTTGCCTTTTCCTCAAACCTTTAAGATTCTTATGAACAAGCTACTTCAACCGATAGCCTTTGTTGTGAATATTTGAACGTTTCAATTTGCACGTTTCATGTGAGCTGAGACTTTGATGCAGCGGCCTCGGTTCGAATCCAGCTCCGGTAATTTCTGCATGTCTCTACCCCTACATCTGCTGTTTATCTCAACTGTCTTTGTTTAATAAAGGCCATCAATTTATCTTTAACAATTCCCCATATTTTATTGTACATGTGGTTTTACAGGTCAGGCACAAGAGACTGCCTCTGACCATTTCAATGCTAGGGAGGAGACAGCAGAACCTCCTGAGGGTGCAGGTGGGGACCAGAAGCCATCAACCTCCCCTGACTACGAGCCCCTGGGAGAGGACTCACCCAGGTCCAACGTGTCAGGGGTCCCACCTGTCTCTCAGGAGAATGACTGTAAACAAATGAAATACACAAACAATAGGAAAGCTGACAAACCAGCTTCAGATCCAGCTTCTCAATTTTCTCTAATAGTCCCAATGGTACTCTAAAATTACTTGATATTATTCAAATACATTATTTTTGATTAATGGTGGTGTGCCATGGCTAAATCTTTTTGCTGTTTAAGCCGTGATTGCAGATGAATAAACTGAAAAGAGACATGTTTAAAGCTTCCACAGCTAAATAGGTCTGTGATGTCATCAGCACTTCCCATACTAGAGCTCTGCGATAATACCTCTACATAACTCCTCTACAACTGCTGACCGAAAAATAGTGAACTCTACTGTGGTGGGATACATTTGTCAAAACACTGGGGTCCGTATAGAACTCTGTGGGTGAATCGAGGGGTTCCAGCTACGCAGGCCTTGTTAGTGTAGCCAAGAGTTTTAGAAATTAGCTGAATTAAGATCTGGATTGTAAAACAAGGACGCTGGACCATCAATGCCTGGACCAAGACGGCACAACACGTCTAACTTTATTCTTCTCTCACTCTCCAAACCGTCCGAACCACAACCCCCCCTCTCACAATAAAAGCCCACAAGAAAATATCTTACTTTAGCAAAAATTGGGTCTTCCTCGATGATGAAATGATAAGATGTGTGGAGCATGAATTCTGAGGTTACATTTACATGTATTCATTTAGCAGACGCTTTTATCCAAAGCGGAGGTATGACTTATAAGAAATAATACCGTATATAGAAAATGCACGAGTTAATCTGTCTAAACCTAGCATGGAACAGTGCTAGGCTACATTTGGACCATTGAAGATAGGCTACAATAACATCACACTTGTTTCATTAAAATACGAAATGATATGATTGTTTAGTTCTTAGAAATCGTTAAACTTTTGTACTTTACTTAAATTAAGATTCGTATATGTTAAGTGTTTTGCACCTGAGTAGCCTACATTCCGTGTTTGTACAACATAAATGGCAAATAAACCGAATTCTGATAAAGCTCGTTATCCATTGTACTTGCTGAATTGAACAACATAGTGTTTTAAGTAGTTTGAGTTGATTCCAAAATGTGCTCGATTTGAACTTTCTATAGGCTACAACATAATGTAGGCCTATTGCAATCACAGTAACATCTTGTAAAATAATATCCAAAATATTTCAGAAGCAAACTGTAAGTTCAAAATACAAAAGACATAACGAAATAATTGGATGTAAATACAAATAATTAATGCTATTTATAGGCTATTATTTTCAAGTCGGATTGGCATGAGCTCATCAGCACTAAATTGACTAAACAAATTGACAATTGGGAAGATCAAAGTGAAGAAACCCCTCTACTCTGAACAACCACTGAGAAAGTCACTTCATGATGGTGATCCAATTGAACTTCAGGTGCGTTTGAATGAAGTATTGCCCACCTCCAATTTGATTGGTCATCCAATTTGAGCGTGCACCTTAAAGCTGTGTAGAATGTGTATGTGCAGTATGTTGGGTAGGGCGGCGTTGAAAGGTCGTTCAACATGGTGGAGTGTAATTATATTTTTTCCTTCTTGGTACTGACTTTGGGCTGTCTTGTAGCAGTTTCCTATGGAAGTATTAGAGAAGGGCTCACATTTAGGTTAACAAATGAAAAGACTGATCCGACGGAATTCGAAAGCAAATTTCGAAGAGGCTTTCTTCGTCACGCAAATGAGCCCAGATATCCGCCCGGCGTCATAACTAGACACGGCTCTCTTGCCTTTGATTCAGATCATCGGGAGGCTAACCAAATTACAGGCTTGGATTGTGAGTATAGCCTACAGCATCTCTCAAATTGGCCAGCGAGTGCCTAGCGGTTCCTCCACTAACTTGCTTTTGCTATCTTAGCTTGGCACCTGTTAATTAATCACAAACTAAAACGCATGGGACCTACGGTGAGGTGCAGTGAAGATGCTATGACGTTGCGGGTGAAGGGAGGGAAGGCTCCCCATTTTCTGGTTGACAATGGTGAGATCAATTATGCATTTCTGTGGATTTCCGGTTGAAACGGACGGTGGTTTATTTGAGGATCTGCTTTCAGGTTACGGGACTCTCATTCCCTTTACTCGGATGCCTTCTCAGTGTGGATTCTCTGTGAGAAGGTCTCGCAGAGATGTGATTTTTGTAGCTCCATACCAAGGCTGCCATGTTGCTGAACAGGTAATTCCCAATGAAAGCATGACACTGACTAAACGCACTTCTATTTGGTTGAATTTCCGCCAAGTGGCATACTCTTCCAACAGGGTGGTGATCATGTACTACATCTGAAGCTGTGGGGGGAATCCATGACAATGTCTTGTCCACTTGCACCTCTTCGCCCTAAAGTCACCTGCCTCAGGAATGGCATGGTGTTAAATATGGGTAATATTGCAGCAGAGGGACTCTTCGTAAAAGGTACATTTCAGCACTTTCTCATGAGGTCGTTATGAAACATGCCAATCATCGAGGAGCTGTAGTTTGACAACCGTTTGTTAAAGACTAATGTAAACTTGTGTTTAGTCTCCAATGTGTGGGAGCCCCTGCTGTCATCCAGACAACTGTGTGGCTTTACTTTGGCTTCATCACCTAGCGGATTGATGATCAGGGCTCCTTACAAAGAACCCTGCGTCAAGATAGAGGTTTGGTGCCAACTTCTGATCACATGTAAATGGTACCTTGGGGGTCTTCCGCTAATGCTTTTCTGTTTTAACAGGATGAAGTACATGTTGTTTACCTGCTGCTGAATGGACAAGAGTTGGTAGTATCCTGCTCATCGACACCTGCTGCTCCGGAAACCCCTTATCCCCATACGCCAGACCTTCTTCCATACCCTCAGTTTCCTTGGCTGCCCGGATCCCCTCAATATCCAGGGCTGCCGTGGTCCGCCGCACCCCCTTCGTTTCCAGGTTCTCCCGGGTCCCCTTTGTTTCCAGAGCTGCCAGGGCCACCCAGCTCCCCTCCGTTGCCCGTGCTGCCAGGGTCCCCCAGACCATTCCCAACTACTGCTGGATCTTCTGAGTCAGTTGAGCTGCCTCCCTACCCTGTGTTCCCTGGACCGGTCCCCTTCGAGTCACCTCTGTATGTAGGGTTGCCAGATTCCCCCGGGTCCCCTCTGTTTCCAGGGCTGGCAGGGACCCCTCTGTTTCCAGGGCTGCCAGGGTCCCCTCTGTATCCACGGCTGTCGGGTCCCCCCGAGTCCCCTCCGATTTCAGGGCAGGCAGAGTTCCCCAGGTCCCCTCCGTATCCAGGGCCGCCAGGTCCCCCCGGGTCCCCTCCGATGTCAGGGCAGGCAGGGTTCCCTAGGTCCCCTCCGTATCCAGGTCCCCCCGGCTCCCCTCTGTATCCAGGGCCGCCAGGTCCCCCCGGCTCCCCTCTGTATCCAGGGCCACCAGGTCCCCCCAGCTCCCCTCTGTATCCAGGGCCGCCAGGTCCCCCCGGCTCCCCTATGATTTCAGGGCAGGCAGGGTTCCCCAGGTCCCCTCTGTATCCAGGGCTGCCAGGTCCCCCCGGCTCCCCTCCGATTTCAGGGCAGGCAGGGTTCCCCAGGTCCCCTCCGTATCCAGGGCCGCCAGGTCCCCCCGGCTCCCCTCCGATTTCAGGGCAGGCAGGGTTCCCCAGGTACCCTCCGTTGCCCGAGCTGCCAGGGTCCCCCAGACCATTCCCAACTACTGCTGGGTCTTCTGAGTCAGTTGAGCTGCCTCCCTACCCTGTGTTCCCTGGACCGGTCCCCTTCGGGTCACCTCTGTATGTAGGGCTGCCAGATTCCCCCGGGTCCCCTCTGTTTCCAGGGTTGGCAGGGACCCCTCTGTTTCCAGGGCTGCCAGATTCCCCTCTGTATCCACGGCTGTCTGGTCCCCCCGGGTCCCTTCCATTTCCAAGGGTGTCGGAGCCCCTCGGCTCACCTCCGTTTCCAGGGCCACCAGGGTCCCCTCCGTTTCCAGTGTTCCCGGAATCCCCTCGTTTACTAGGGCCGCCAGGTCCCCCCGGGTCCCCTCCGTATCCAGGGCAGCTAGGGTCCCCCCCAGAATCCAGGTTCCCCCCAAAATCCAGGGTCCCCTCTGTTTTCAGGGTTGCCAGATTCCCCCAGCTCCCCTCTGTTTCCAGGGTCCCCAGTTTCCCCTCCGTTTCCAGTGGGGCCATGGTCCCCCGAGTACCCCCAGTATCCAGGTTCCCCCGGGTCCCCCGGGTCCCTTCCCTTTCCACCTTCCTCCAAGTGTTCAGTGGTTGCAGGGTCACCTCCGTTTCCAGGGCAGCCAGGGTCCCCCCAGAATCCAGGTTCCCCCCAAAATCCAGGGTCCCCTCTGTTTTCAGGGTCCCCAGTATCCCCTCCGATTCCAGTGCTGCCAGGGTCCCCCCAGAATCCAGGGTCCCCTCCGTTTCCAGGGCGGCCAGGGTCCCCCGAGTACCCCCAGTATCCACGTTCCTTGAAGTTTTTAGGTCCGCCAGGTTCCCCCATGTCCCCTCCGTATCCAGGCCTGCCAGGGTTCCCCCAGAATCCAGGTTCCCCCCAACATCCAGGGTCCCCTCCGTTTTCAGGGCTGCCAGATTCCCCCAGCTCCCTTCCGTTTCCAGGAATGGCAGGGTCCCCCAGGTCCCCTGCGTATCCAGGGCCGCCAGGTCCCTCCGGCACCCCTCCGTTTCCAGGGCCGCCAGGTTCACCCGGGTCACCTCCGTATCCAGAGCCGCCAGGGTCCCCCCAGAATCCAGGTTCCCCCCAACATCCAGGGTCCTCAGTTTCCCCTCAGTTTCCAGTGGGGCCATGGTCCCCCGAGTACCCCCAGTATCCAGGTTCCCCCGGGTCCCCTGGGTCCCTTCCGTTTCCACCTTCCTCCAAGTGTTCAGTGCTGGCAGGGTCACCTCCTGATCCAAACTTGCCAGATTCCCCTGTGTCACCTCCGTTTCCAGGGCCGACAGGTTCCCCCAGTTCCCCTTCGTATCCAGGCCTGCCAGGGTCCCCCCAGAATCAAGGTTCCCCCCCAACATCCAGGGTCCCCGGTATCCCCTCCGATTCCAGTGGTGCCAGGGTCCCCCCAGAATCCAGGGTCCCCTCCGTTTCCAGGGCGGCCAGGTCCCCCCGGCTCCCTTCCGTTTCCAGGGCGGCCAGGGTCCCCCAAAGTATCCACGTTCCTTCAAGTTTTCAGCGCTGGCAGGGTCACCTCCGTATCCAGGGCCGCCAGGTTCCCCCAGGTCCCCTCTGTATCCAGGCCTGCCAGGGTCCCCCCAGAATCCAGGTTCCCCCCAACATCCAGGGTCACCTCCGTTTTCAGGGCTGCCAGATTCCCCCAGCTCCCCTCTGTTTCCAGGGTCCACAGTATCCCCTCCGTTTCCAGTGCTGCCAGGGTCCCCCCAGAATCCAGGTTCCCCCCCAACATCCAGGGTCCCCTCCGTTTTCAGGGCTGCCAGATTCCCCCAGCTCCCCTCTGTTTCCAGGGTCCCCAGTATCCCCTCAGTTTCCAGTGGGGCCATGGTCCCCCGACTACCCCCAGTATCCAGGTTCCCCCGGGTCCCCTGGGTCCCTTCCGTTTCCACCTTCCTCCAAGTGTTCAGTGCTGGCAGGGTCACCTCCCGATCCAGGCCTGCCAGATTCCCCCGTGTCACCTCCTTTTCCAGGGCCGACAGGTTCCCCCAGGTCCCCTTCGTATCCAGGCCTGCCAGGGTCCCCCCCAGAATCAAGGTTCCCCCCAACATCCAGGGTCCCCAGTATCCCCTCCGATTCCAGTGGTGCCAGGGTCCCCCCAGAATCCAGGGTCCCCTCCGTTTCGAGGGCGGCCAGGTCCCCCCGGCTCCCTTCCGTTTCCAGGGCGGCCAGGGTCCCCCTTTAACTCCACCCCCTACAAAGGCAAGACAAAGGGGCTTAAGCAGAAGGTACCTCTAGTGTACGACAGCATGTTCCAGGATGATGCTTCCCTTCAGTCGAATGTTAAACAGGCTCCAGCAGGGACCCCCAAGTCTTCCTCAACTGCTGGTGTCGAGGACCAGAGAAGGATGCCTGGGTTTGGTTCTGGTAGTAGGGGTGCCCTCCCTCCTCCACCTGCTGAGGACTCGTAGCAAGTGACTCTTAACAAGTGACTCTTAACAATTCTTTTTTTTACTAATACTGTCACTTCTGCACTTTTTAATAAATCATTCTTAACTTTAAACTGACTGGATTGGAATTTGTTGCTGTAAAAAATCATTTCTGTATGGCATGTTTGAGATCATTAACTAGTTTGATTAAAAAATGTTTCAACTTTACTGAGTTGGTGATTTGACATGCAGTTCTGCTAGCTCGATTTGTCTACTCTAATTTACGTTCACAAGTCAGTTGGTAAGACACTATACTAGTGTTTGTGTTTTGTCTGCCCCTCACAAAGGAAGCAGAGCTCTGAAGTGACTTTCTGGAGAGAATGATTGTGTTTCAGAGTGCTACTGTATACATGTGTAGACTATTGATTTTCCATGTAGAGAGATGTTGTAGTTAAAAACTGGGTTGTCTTCTACACCTGTGGTCCTCATCTTGGGTATGCAAAGACCATGGTACTACTAGGTTATTCACAATGGTGTTTTATTTAATGATGTCAGAACTAAGAAGCTTGGTTAGGCTGGATTATGTTCGACACTTCCTTTAGCCTCCTAAAACCGAATCCCAGCTGTTTAATTTTAAGGCAATAACACACGACGACGTGTGATATTGCATTTACAAGAGTTCTACAAGCGAGTTGTCAGCCTGATAATGGTCGTCATACAAGTCGAGTGACAAGTCACGGTGATGTCATCGCCTCTTGTCCAATCAAATTACTTGGTTGGAGCAGGAACTGTTTGACGACAATAGTTCCGATTTCTGTCCGGTGAAGACTTGTATACCTTCCGGTTGTCGCAGAGCTTTTGTTGTAGGCCTACATGGAGTCGGGTCGCTGAGCGGTTAGGGAATAGGGCTAGTAATCAGAAGGTTGCTGGTTCGATTCCCTGACTGTGAAAAATGGTGTCCTTGGGCAAGGCACTTCACCCTCCTTGCCTCGGGAGGGAATGTCCCTGTACTTACTTTAAATCGCTCTGGAGAGTGTGTCTGCTAAATGACTAAATGTAAAAGTACATTAACCTTAATCACACGTGCTTAATCCTAAAGAAGTGTTAATGTGAAATGACAAAGCATCACATACAAAATGAAACTAGATATATGTTGAGACTTCATTATATTTAATTCACCATATTGATTCAAGATGTGACACTTCTTCACTTACACAATAACTATGAGTCAAACTTATTTAGTGCAGTTTAATAAGAAACTTTCATCAAAATGGTTCCACTCTGTGAAGACTGCTGTCATATGCAACCATACACATTTCAGGACATGCAAGGTAAAACAAAAAATATATTTGGTTAACATATTGAACAAAAGTGTCCCATCGCACGCTCTCCCCTGTCTGAGAGCCAGTAACCAGCCATGGCCGCCACAGCCCCCATGAAGATGGAAACTGTAAGCAAACTGTACGTTCAAAAACAGACATGATGACGAAGGAACCACCTCCCGGAATTGAGTCTCTGCAGGTTGGGATGTCTGCATAACGAAATAATTGGATGTAATACATATAATTAATACTATTTATTTTATTTTCAAGTCGGATTGGCATGAGCTCATCAGCACTAAATTGACTAAACAAATTGACAATTGGGAATATCAAAGTGAAGAGACCCCTCTACTCTGAACAACCACTGAGAAAGTCACTTCATGATGGTGATCCAATTGAACTTCAGGTGCGTTTGAATGAAGTATTGCCCACCTCCAATTTGATTGGTCATCCAATTTGAGCGTGCACCTTAAAGCTGTGTAGAATGTGAATGTGCAGTATGTTGGGTAGGGCGGCGTTGAAAGGTCGTTCAACATGGTGGAGTGTAATTATATTTTTTCCTTCTTGGTACTGACTTTGGGCTGTCTTGTAGCAGTTTCCTATGGAAGTATTAGAGAAGGGCGCACATTTAGGTTAACAAATGAAAAGACTGATCCGACGGAATTCGAAAGCAAATTTCGAAGAGGCTTTCTTCGTCACGCAAATGAGCCCAGATATCCGCCCGGCGTCATAACTAGACACGGCTCTCTTGCCTTTGATTCAGATCATCGGGAAGCTAACCAAACTACAGGCTTGGATTGTGAGTATAGCCTACAGTATCCCTGAAGTTGTCCAGCGAGTGCCTAGCGGTTCCTCCCTATATGTAACTTGGTTTTGCTATCTTAGCTTGGCACCTGAATGCTAAACTAAAACGCATGGGACCTACGGTGAGGTGCGGTGAAGATGCTATGACGTTGCGGGTGAAGGGAGGGAAGGCTCCCCATTTTCTGGTTGACAATGGTAAGATCAATGATTAATTTCTGTGGATTTCCGGTTGAAATGGACGGTGGTTTATCTGAGGATCTGCTTTCAGGTGACGGGACTCTCATTCCCGTGACTCGAATGCCTTCTCAGTGTGGATTCTCTGTGAGAAGGTCTCGCAGAGATGTGATTTTTGTAGCTCCATACCAAGGCTGCCATGTTGCTGAACAGGTAATTCCCAATGAAAGCATGACACTGACTAAACGCACTTCTATTTGGTTGAATTTCCGCCAAGTGGCATACTCTTCCAACAGGGTGGTGATCATGTACTACATCTGAAGCTGTGGGGGGAATCCATGACAATGTCTTGTCCACTTGCACCTCCTCGCCCTAAAGGCATCTGCCTCAGGAATGGCATGGTGTTAAATATGGGTAGTATTGCAGCAGAGGGACTCTTCGTAAAAGGTACATTTCAGCACTTTCTCATGAGGTCGTTATGAAACATACCAATCATCGAGGACCTGTAGTTTGACAACCGTTTGTTAAAGACTAATGTAAACTTGTGTTTAGTCTCCAATGTGTGGGAGCCCCTGCTGTCATCCAGACAACTGTGTGGCTTTACTTTGGCTTCATCACCTAGAGGATTGATGATCAGGGCTCCTTACAAAGAACCCTGCGTCAAGATAGAGGTTTGGTGCCAACTTCTGATCACATGTAAATGGTACCTTGGGGGTCTTCCGCTAATGCTTTTCTGTTTTAACAGGATGAAGTACACATTGTTTACCTGCTGCTGCATGGACAAGAGTTGGTAGTATCCTGCTCATCGACACCTGCTGCTCCGGAAACCCTCTTATCCCCATACGCCAGACCTTCTTCCATACCCTCCGTTTCCTTGGCTGCCCGGATCCCCTCAATATCCAGGGCTGCCGGGGTCCGCCGGACCCCCTTCGTTTCCGGGTCCTCCCGGCTCCCCTCTGTTTCCAGAGCTGCCAGGGCCACCCAGCTCCCCTCCGTTGCCCGTGCTGCCAGGGTCCCCCAGACCAATCCCAACTACTGCTGGATCTTCTGAGTCAGTTGAGCTGCCTCCCTACCCTGTGTTCCCTGGACCGGTCCCCTTCGGTTCACCTCTGTTTCCAGGGCTGGCAGGGACCCCTCTGTTTCCAGGAAAGCCAGGGTCCCCTCTGTATCCACAGCTGTCGGGTCCCCCCCTGGTCCCCTTCATTTCCAAGGCTGCCAGAGCCCCTCGGCTCCCCTCCGTATCCAGGGCCGCCAGGTCCCCCCGGGTCCCCTCTGTATCCAGGGCTGCCAGGTCCCCCCGGCTCCCCTCCGATTTCAGGGCAGGCAGGGTTCCCCAGGTCCCCTCCATATCCAGGGCCGCCAGGTTCCCCCGGGTCCCCTCTGTATCCAGGGCTGCCAGGTCCCCCCGGCTCCTCTCCGATTTCAGGGCAGGCAGGGATCCCCGGGTCCCCTCCGTATCCAGGGCCGCCAGGTCCCCCCGGCTCCCCTCCGATTTCAGGGCAGGCTGGGTTCCCCGGGTCCCCTCTGTATCCAGGGCCGCCAGGTGCCCCTGGGTCCCCTCTGTATCCAGGGCCGCCAGGTCCCCCCGGCTCCCCTCCGATTTCAAGGCAGGCAGGGTTCCCCAGGTCCCCTCTGTATCCAGGGCTGCCAGGTCCCCCCAGACCATTCCCGACTACTGCTGGATCTTCTGAGTCAGTTGAGCTGCCTCCCTACCCTTTGTTCCCTGGACCCGTCCCCTTCGGGTCACCTCTTTATGTAGGGCTGCCAGATTCCCCCGGGTCCCCTCTGTTTCCAGGGCTGGCAGGGACCCCTCTGTTTCCAGGGCTGCCAGGGTCCCCTCTGTATCCACTGCTGTCTGGTCCCCCCGGGTCCCTTCCATTTCCAAGGGTGTCGGAGCCCCTCGGCTCGCCTCCGTTTCCAGGGCCGCCAGGTCCCCCCGGCTCCTCTCCGTTTTCAGTGCAGGCAGAGTCCCCAGTATCCCCTCCATTTCCAGTGGGGCCATGGTCCCCCGAGTACCCACCAGTATCCAGGTTCCCCCGGGTCCCCCGGGTCCCTTCCGTTTCCACCTTCCTCCAAGTGTTCAGTGGTGGCAGGGTCACCTCCGTATCCAGGCCTGCCAGATTCACCCCGGGTCCCCTTCGTATCCAGGCCTGCCAGGGTCCCCCCAGAATCAAGGTTCCCCCCAATATCCATGGTCCCCTCCGTTTTCAGGGCTGCCAGATTCGCCCCAGTTCCCCTCCGTTTCCAGGGTCCCCAGTATCCCCTCCGATTTCAGTGCTGCCAGGGTCCCCCCAGAATCCAGGGTCCCCTCCGTTTTCAGGGCTGCCAGATTCCCCCAGCTCCCCTCTGTTTCCAGGGTCCCCAGTATCCCCTCCGTATCCAGGGCTGCCAGGGTCCCCTCCGTATCCAGGGCTGCCAGGGTCCCCTCCGTATCCAGGGCTGGCAGGGTCACCTCCGTATCCAGGGCCGCCAGGTTCCCCCAGGTCCCCTCCGTATCCAGGCCTCCCAGGGTCCCCCCAGAATCCAGGTTCCCCCCGAACATCCAGGGTCCCCTCCGTATCTAGGGCCGCCAGGTTCCCCCAGGTCCCCTCCGTATCCAGGCCTGCCAGGGTCCCCCGAGAATCCAGGTTCCCCCCAACATCCAGGGTCCCCTCCGTATCAAGGGCCGCCAGGTTCCCCCAGGTCCCCTCCATATCCAGGCCTACCAGGGATCCCCCCAGAATCCAGGTTCCCCCCAACATCCAGGGTCCCCTCCGTATCAAGGGCCGCCAGGTTCCCCCAGGTCCCCTCCTTATCCAGGCCTGCCAGGGTCCCCCCAGAATCCAGGTTCCCCCCAACATCCAGGGTCCCCTCCGTTTTCAAGGCCGCCAGGTTCCCCCAGGTCCCCTCCGTATCCAGGCCTGCCAGGGTCCCCCCAGAATCCAGGTTCCCCCCAACATCCAGGGTCCCCTCCGTATCAAGGGCCGCCAGGTTCCCCCAGGTCCCCTCCGTATCCAGGCCTGCCAGGGTCCCCCCAGAATCCAGGTTCTCCCCCAACATCCAGGGTCCCCTCCGTATCAAGGGTTGCCAGGTTCCCCCAGGTCCCCTCCGTATCCAGGCCTGCCAGGGTCCCCCCAGAATCCAGGTTCCCCCCAACATCCAGGGTCCCCTCCGTTTTCAGGGCTGCCAGATTCCCCCAGCTCCCCTCTGTTTCCAGGGTCCACAGTATCCCATCCGCTTCCAGGGTCCGCTCCGTTTCCAGGGCAGCCAGGTCCCCCCGGCTCCCTTCCGTTTCCAGGAATGGCAGGGTCCCCTCCGTTTCCAGGGCCGCCAGGTTCACCCGGGTCACCTCCGTATCCAGGGCCGCCAGGTTCCCCCCAGAATCCAGGTTCCCCCCCAATATCCATGGTCCCCTCCGTTTCCAGGGCGGCCAGGGTCCCCCGAGCACCCCCAGTATCCAGGGTCCTCTCAGTATCCACTGTCCCCCAGACCCCCTCATCCCCAGGGGCCTCCCTTTGTTAACTCCATTCCCTACAAAGGCAAGACAAAGAGGCTTAAGCAGAAGGTACCTCTAGTGTACGACATCATGTTCCAGGATGATGCTTCCCTGAAGTCGAATGTTAAACATGCTCCAGCAGGGACCCCCCAAGTCTTCCTCAACTGCTGGTGTCGAGGACCAGAGAAGGATGCCTGGGTTTGGTTCTGGTAGTAGGGGTGCCCTCCCTCCTCCACCTGCTGAGGACTCGTAGCAAGTGACTCTTAACAATTTTTTTTTAGTAATACTGTCACTTCTGCACTTTTTAATAAATAACTTAACTTTAAACTGACTGGATTGGAATTTGTTGCTGTAAAAAAATATTTCTGTATGGCATGTTTGAGATCATTAACTGGTTTGATTAACAAGTTTTAAACTACTGATTTGACATGCAGTTCTGCTAACTCGATTTGTCTACTCTAATTTACGTTCACAAGTCAGTTGGTAAGACTATACTAGTGTTTGTGTTTTGTCTGCCCCTCACAAAGGAAGCAGAGCTCTGAAGTGACTTTCTGGAGAGAATGATTGTGTTTCAGAGTGCTACTGTATACATGTGTAGGCTATTGATTTTCCATGTAGAGAGATGTTGTAGTTAAAACTGGGTTGTCTTCTACACCTGTGGTCCTCATCTTGGGTATATATTATTTTTATTTTTATTTATTTGTTTATTTAACAGGGACAATGCACAGCACATAAGCAGTGCCAGAGTTAGCTATAAGCTAATTTTCATCTGTAGTCCCTGGACAGGAAACGAGTAATACATCTCTGTCACAAAGGGAAACCTAACTATAAAAACAATAACACACAATTTCACAACAGTAAAACATAACACAATACGACATTAAAATCACAACATTTAGACACCACAACAACATCACAACAGTAAGACACCAAGACAACAGGACGTTACAACATTAAGAAAACAATCTATGGATGATGGGTGCAAAGGCAATGGTACTACCAGGTTATTGACAATGGTGTTTTATTAAATGGTGTCAGAACTAAGCTTAATCATACAGGGCTGGATTATGTTCGACACTTCCTTTAGCCTCCTAAGACCGCACATGACCAGTTCTACAAGCGAGTTGTCAGCCTGATAACGGTCCTCATGTAAGTCGAGTGACAAGTCACGGTGATGTCATCGCCTCTTGTCCAATCATTTTACTTGTACTGGATCTGTTAGACGACAATAGTTCCGATTTCTCTCCGGTGAAGACTTGTATACCTTCCGGTTGTCGTACAGCTTTTAGTTGTAGTCCTACATGGAGTCAGGTGGCTGAGCGGTTAGGGAGTAGGGCTAGTGATCAGAAGGTTGCTGGTTCCATTCCCCGGGCGTGAAAAATGGTGTCCTTGGGCTAGGCACTTCACCCTCCTTGCCTCGGGGGAATGTCTCTGTACTTACTGTAAGTCGCTCTGGATAACAGCGTCTGCTAAATGACTAAATGTAAAAGTACATTAACCGTAATCACAAGTGCTTAATCATAAAGAAGTATTGATGTTAAATGACAAACCATTACATACAAAATGAAACTATGTATATGTTGACAATTATATTTAATTCACCCTATTGATTCAAGATGTGACACTTCTTCACTTACACAATAACTATGAGTCAAACTTATTTCAGTGCAGTTTAATAAGAAACTTTCATCAAAACAATTCCACTCTGTGAAGACTGCTGTCGTATGCAACCATACACATTTCAGGACATGCAAGATAAAACAAAAAATCTATTTGGTTAACATATTGAACAAAACTGGACCCACACAGAATAAACTATCGACCTTGATACAAATCACACCAGATAAAACAGCCTATACAATTGTGACAATCGTGTCGAAATGGCCACCTAGCATTTCCTTTCACCAATAAAAATACAAAATGGCCTTTTAGATTAGGGTCTTTTCAGAAAACGTCCCATTGCACGCTCTCCCCTGTCTGAGAGCCAGTAACCGGCCATGGCCGCCACAGCCCCCATGAAGATGGACGTGAACACCATGTCACCCTTGGCAGCCAGAGTGGCCAGTGCACAGAGCAGCACACCAAAGAACATCTGCTGTAGAACCTCCACTTCCTCCTCCTGGAGGTCCTCAAACAAACTTCTCTCATGGTCACCTGGTGAAGGAGGAGATCGGTGAGGCCAGTTGTGTTCATGGAGACTTACTGCTCCGTTGGAATGACAATGCCAGGTGTGTGTGTGTGTGTGTGTGAACACTTACCGGGCCTTCGGTTGTAAACGCAGACATTGTTTTTTCTGCTGAGCCCCTCAGCACAGTCACATCTGAAGGAACCCTCTGTGTTGGTGCAGAACTCATCCAGTCCTGGGCAAGCCAGCACTCTCTCAGCACACTCATCTGTGTCTGAAATTCAGAGTCTAATAAACACACACACGCTCGCTCTTTCATTTAATCTGTCTCTCTCGCAAACGTTGTCTCACGCGGCACACCTACCTAGACACTTAGCTCCTGTAAGTCTGTATCCAGAGGCACATCTTCTGCAGCGGGCAGACCCCCCGCCCATACAGCCCACACACGCAGGGTCACAACCTGGGGGAAGGGGCAATTGGGGGGGGGGCATCTTTGACAGTAAGTTCACCGTACATAACAGACCAGTCCTTAGAAAGGAAAGACAAAGTTATTGAAGGTTTTGGTTCTGAGTGATGACATCACGTATGTACCCAGCGGTCATTATGGGAGGAGCTATCCTGAACAAAGCAGCACTGACCTCGGCACTCGTAAGCGCCCTGGGCGTTGAGACAGTAGGTGTTGTTGGGACACTGTTCCAGCTCTGTACCACATTCATCAACGTCTGAAACACACGAGGAAGAAGAGACACACATACAGAGAAGTACACGCTATCATATTTTATCAATGCATGGACATGTTCTTTTTGATCTCCTTTTTTTTTCTTCAAATGACTGTTTCCCTACACACAGACGAACACACATACACCTCGCTCACCTACACAGGTGTTACCATGGAGAGTCCAGCCTGCTGTGCATTCCAAACACAGATCGTGTCCTGGTCCTGAGCATGTCTTGCAGGTGTCCGGGCAGCCCTGCACCTGACCCAGCTGAGCCAACAGCGAGTACAGCCCTACTGCCAGCAGGAGGCGCCAGCGAGCCGACATCTCACGCTCTTCTCTCGCCCTCGCTCGCTAGCCCTGCCACTCTTGTACTATTGCACTAACGGTTTTTGTGGGGCGGACAACCAGTGAAGGACCTGACTGACGTAAATTGGAGCACTTTTCAGTTACTGTGTCCTATGGCATAATAATTGGGTTTTGATTTTTTTTTATCCTTTAATTGTAAGAAGCTTTTTGAATATTGCATATTTACCTTAATAGATTTAATTTAAAATGTGGGCTATTCCTAAATTATCGTAAGCATATGTTGCCTATTGAAATAGTTTAAAATCTAAGTTGTCAATGGTGTTATGCTTCATTAGTAGCATGGTTTTCAAAGTTGTAGCATATTGTAAAAACTGGTTTTATTCCCGCGAACAACAATCTATAATAAATCACAGTTGCACACAATTTGAATGTATGATAATTACCTTTCAGTAAGCTAACGTCGTTTCAAACTAATTCCGTGATTTGATTTTCTGCACCTTGCTAAGACATGACAGAAGTTTGCAGCGCCTGTTGGCTCTCTTGCAGCTCAGTTGTACGTATCGTTAATATGAGTCTCCAAGCGCGCCGGTTATGCGGAGTTCCACCTTCGGTCATCATTCTTTAGCAGACACTTCCAGACAGGCGCAACAAGTGATCTCCAACAAGCAACCCCTTCGTTGGGTCTGCAATGACACTGAGCTGCACCAATTGAAAAACGGGGTGACCGTGCGCGACCACGCTGAAAGACGGCCAATAAGAACCCAAGACACCACGTGGACAAGAACATTTATTTTTAGCCTTAGAGGGACATGGTATCTTTGTTTCAAACTGATATCGTGTCACATGCAAACAAATCAATATAAACAGGTAGCAAAAAGTTTTTCACCCCCCCCAAAAAAGTGTGCTACTAAAACAACATAAGAACTCTTTAAACAAGTATCTACACATTGTAGAATTCTACAGTTCTAAACTATTTTCAGCTCTTTAAGGTGCAATTTGGAACATCAAATCAAACACCTAAAATAGGTTTTCTTAAAGACCTTAAATAAAGTGCTTTCCCCCTTAAGGTTCATCTACATTTACAAAGGGCTCTCAGCCCGTAGACGTCAGAGTGTATAAAAATAATCTCACTTCAAATCAAATAAAAACTTGCAGCAAACTTGATAGCACAAGAAACTGCTAAATATAAAGAATGGGTTTATGTGACGGGTATGCAACAAACGCAATCTTGCAAGTTCCTTCAGAGTTTTCCGGACCGTATTCATCCTTCACCGAGAATCGAACACGCCATCTCTTACTTCCCAAGCGCGACCACTACCAACTACGCCAAAGAAAAGCTAGCTATTCAATGACGCGGGTGGCTCATTACATACCTGAGGAATGAGTTTCACCGATCCACACCAGCTACATTTATACATAGTGTGACATAATCAGCAGGATAAGTTCAGGGTGTTGGCTGAGCCTACAGAAACAGCATCAGAAAAACCCACTGACATGGCATGCCCGGCTCAGTGGCTCCTAAAGCCCTGTAGGCCAGACAGAAGACAGTCCTCCCTTCAGCCCCTCGGTCCACCTCCAGCTCACCCCTCGCCTGCCCCCAGACAGGGCCGACAGCAGCCCCTGTCTCTGGGAGGGCAGGTGGAACCAGGGCAGCCCCTGGAGCAGCTCTGGGAGCCCCCGCTGACTCCCTGTGGAGGGCCGGGCAGGATGCGATTCAAAGGTCACCAAGGTGAAACGCTCTCCCGCGACACCCCTCTGGTAGTCCGCCTGGATGCAGCTCAAGCAGGCAGAGAAGACGTCCTTGTATGGGGACGAGCCCTGATCCATCTCTCCCCTTCCCCCAGCCTTAGGGTCCTCTCCCTGGGCGAGGAGTCCCTGTCGTAGAGGGGTCCAGGCCCCATTGCTGGGCCTTCTCCCAGGCAGAGCGGGTCAAGACCACCAGGACTCGGCCCCCCTGGGTGTCCAGGAGGTGTAGCTGGGAGTGCAGCCAGGGCAGGGGCCCGAGAGACCCCTGCTGGGCTCGGCTCCACAGATCCACAGATACCCTGAAGCCCTTGGGCAACAAGGAGGGAGCCCAGCTCACACACCTGCTCCGACACGGGCCCCTCTGCATCTGGGGGGCTCAGCAGCACCATGTGGCCCTTCCTACCAGCTCCTAGTTAGACAGGGAGACATGGGGGTTACAGGCACTGCAGTCTATAGACGTACAGTGTGTCACATTATTAGAAGGAGAATACATGATCTGCCATGTAAGATGAGCACCTACATGTGAGCAGGGAGCGGTGACATCAACACAGACTCACACTCACACACACACACACACACACACACACACAGACTCACACACACACACAGACTTACACACTCACACACACACACACACACACACACACACACACACACACACACACACACACACACACACACACACGCTCACACTGTGTCCACATGATGGCATTGTTAAAGTGAAATGGCTTTATGTTGCAATGATTGCCAAGTTCTATTCAGCAACTAGAAGATCAACATGTTTCATGATCGTGCGGTCGACTCACTCCATTCCTTATGCAGCCCCTTCCACGTCCATCCTGTCAGACAAAGATTTCAAGTTAAAAATTGAGCAATTTAAACAAGGCTGTCCTTGTTTCCGTTCTAATCTTTGCAGTTTGCTGCGTGCGCGAGCGTGTGTGAAACTCATGCACAGTGCGTAGTGCCTCGAGCGTGTGTGACACTGCGTACTGTTGTGTGTCCTCGAATTCCCAAATGTTGTCAATAAGTCCCAAGACAAAAGCTCCTCAGTATGTCACATACAGCATGAATGAGAGCCATTGATTGGGGCGAAAAAGAGGAAACACACATGACAGTTGGGACAGTTGAGAGTTTGCATGTCTCCTGAATGGGAGAGAACTTTCGGATCATACTCACGTTTCACTGTGCTGTGTAGGAAACACACTCCGAGAACAGCTACGCCGATTAGCAGCACAACAAGCAGAACCAGTAGACTCATCCGCCACCTACTGGCTGAAAGGGAGAGACAATATATCAGGCACATGACTGACTGCAAGGTTGTCAGGACGACACAAAATAACCTAAACAAGCAGGTATACAGGCTTGGTTTGTAACCCATCCAGCTAGCTTATTTTTGTTCACTGTTGTGAAAAACAGTGAGTCTAAATAGTCCACGTTTCTTTATCAGGGTCAGCCTGTCAGTCGTTATATGTTCAGTATATATATAAGTATATATATATATAGTTCATATATGCTCAGTGTTGATGGCTAACATCTGGGTACAAAGGGAACCTATTATCAGTAAATAGAAGGAAAATATAGTTGAAACTCACTGAAGTACTTTTGTGTCAGAATACAGTTGAATTCCAGTACATCAATTAGGTCATGTTATGTTTTTTATTAGCTTTTATTATGTTTACCTTAAGGGGTCAATGTTTCCAATTAAAATACTTACAATCTGCATTAGGACAGAAGGGGCCAATTATTTTGTTTTTTTGGTCCATTCCTTGTATTTTCACCTGATAGACACACACACACAAACATTTGCATATTTATAATACATTTAGCTTCTTTTCAATTCACTGATTGAACTTGCTTTGCAAACATGAAGTAAGTTATTCTCCAAACCAAGACAACATCACCCACATAACACTCCTACAAGACTCAAACAAAAGCTCTCCTATTACATTATTTCAAATCATATGCTACTCACAGTGAACTAGTATCACTGTACCATCACACACAGGTCCGCACAGGGCTCTACGTGTTCAAACGCTCCCTGCACCTGCTGTGATGGAAAAGAGACATTACACCGTCATATCACACACACACTTACTCACACACACACACTTACTCTCACACACACACACACACGCACACAGACTCATATACACACACATACACACACACACACACACACACACAGACTCACACACACACGCACACACACTCACACACACACACACACACTCACACGCACACACTCACACACAGACACACTTTGGCTGGATCGCATACTGGACTGAACAGTATCCCACCGAGGAACAAGTCAGTCAACGAAACAGACGACTGATATCTAACTACGAAAGCACTGTCCATCAAACACTGGTCTGGTTACCCAGAATCCTTTGCGGTTTCCCCTCCATGGGCCTTCCAGCAGATTCCGTGTGAAGTTACTCTGCTCCCCGCATCCGCCCCTCTGACACGTCCACACCTGGGCCTGCAGCCTGCAGGGCGCTGACACGTTCCAGGAGAGCATGCTAGCGCCGCTGTTCATCACGCCTCGGGCCACGGAAACCGTCACGTTCTCCCACACGTTACGTCGGAAGCGTTCTAGAACAAACGAAATCACATCTGAGTTTACATTTGTTTTGTTTTTTTGTAGCCTACAATACAAAGTAGATATGAAGATATTACTTTTGGACTTATAAAGGGCAGTGCAAATCAACTTTCAAGTTTGATTTGATGACTAGTTACGGACTAACCGTGGTTAAAAATCAAACCGAAACAGACAGAAGAGATTCCTGCCAAAGCCTCTTACCTGTGTCGTTCCTGAAGGGACAACGTCTATGTCGGTGTGATCTCTCATCTCCTTTGTCCCACCACATCTGCGTGCACACACACATACACACACACACACACACACACACACGTACACACTCACACACTCACACACACACACACACACACACACACATACATACACATACACACACACACACACACACACACGTACATACACATACACACTCACACACACACACACACACACACACATACAATCACCCACATAACTAACAAGTTGTATAGCCAGCTTATTGTAGTCGTGGCAAGGTTATTTCAGCAAATGGTGAAAAAGGGAAAAGTACAACAGAAAGCACAGTGTCTGTTTATCTACAACTAGCAACCAGTAACAGTCTGAAATATGTACTTAAAAAAAAACTAGCTGACGATTGGCTGAACTCAAATGGACACTGCCCTTGTGTTGGTGTATCAAAATACGGTGAAATACTATGAAACGCAGTACCTGAATACACATACAAAGGGTGACAGAGTGCAGTGGAATAGTCTTCTCTTTCCACTCCTACACACACAAAACCAAACAAAAAGCTGTTAAAGACAAGCCAGGAGAAAAACAACTTTCAGCTATAAATTTCAGAAATAAACATCTTGACAAATACCATTGCACAAGACTAACCTTGCAAATTCCGCTTAGCTCATGCTGTAGGCACATCTTTAGCGGGAAGGCGCTCGTATTCTTGCCTTCAACTCTCAGATTGACAACGTCTCTCACTTGGTCTGTTTTAGTGCTAAAATTGGGGGCTGACAAACATACAAGCAGTTTTGACATGATGACAGAAAAGCTCAGAACAAATGTTGCTAGGATACAACCAGCAGACACAAACCAAAACTCTCGTCACCAATAATAAGCAGCACCAAAGCAACATAAATAGTCGAAAAACATTTTTTCAGGTGGATATTATCCGGACAGGTAGCCTAGGTAGGTAATCACGTAGCCTACTCAAATAGAAAAAGCTTTGCAGGCTACATTGCAATTACAGAATATAATTCAAACATAAATAGAGGGCAGAGCTAAGGAATTTACTCACCATTACAAGCCTGTACACTTTTCTGAAGTTCCGTGGAACACACTAGTGGGGCAGAGATGTGTGTTAGTCATTGTTTCACTTTGTTCTCATCATACAGTAAGCGGATAGAGCCCTTAAGAAACGGTCAGGAAATCAACGTTTTTACAGTAAAACTGCTCAGTACCTTTGTCGACGGAAGGTACTTTCACCGTGCGGAGCTTGGAGCCCGCCGTCACGCTTACTTCACTGCCGAATTGAATTATCTTCGGTTCGCACAGCACGAGTGACAGGTGCGCCTGCTAGATTATGAAGACGTCAAATAACACACACGCCACAGTATACGCACACAAACAATTATTGATGGTAAATGTATCATTCATACCTCCGGTGCAGTCCTTGGTGTTACTTTGAAGTAGATTTTTTTACACTGTATTACGGCTTCTGGACTGCCAAAGCACACCACCACGTTCGCTGCAAAATACGCAGAGATGTAAGGATGAGCAAAGTGTTTTCATGACAGCGCGGGTTCTGTGAACGTTTTCAGTGAGTTCGAGTATCTTTTAACTCGGATCTCGGATTCATTACCGTCATCATCTTCATTATCATCCCGAACACCAAAGTTGTCATCGTATCCACTCTGCTCTTCGTCACTGCTGTTAAACTGGATGTTGATGAGGATGCAGGGTAAGCATGTAGGCCTATTCCTATTCGGTGGTTTCGTTGGGCAGCAGAGTTTAGCAACTACCTCAAGGTCGCTGACTTCAAAACCAGACTTGTCCGTTGGGAAAGGGAGAACATCTGACCACAAACAGGAGAGATCAGAACATGCGTGTGTGTGTGTGCGCGCGCACGCGCGTGGAAGAGAAAGATAAGGAATGGAAAAACGAAACACAATAGGCCTATGTGACTGTGGAATGTCACTTTGTGTGCGTGCGTGTGTGTGTGTGGCCTGGAAAGAGATGTTATGAAAATGGAGAGCTCACCTTCAATCTCGCAGGTAAGACCCTGATAATAACAAAGTACAGTTTAAGGTACTGTAGCAACCCAAGGGAGCGGTCAAGGTTCAGTTAACGCTAGCTTAGCCACATCGCTGAAGTACAGTCAGCGCTTGTTAACGATACATCAGTTATACAATAAGTCAAATGAAAGCATCAACAACTGACATGTATTATGCATCATTATGAATGAAGTGGTATTCATTGAATTTTCGACCAGGACGCACGACTTGATAAAGAAAAAATGAAATTAAATAGTTGATGTTTCAACGAAAGAATCTGCTGCGTTTACCTACCGGTGAACATGTGACTTGTCCGCATTGAGGTCCTGAGATTATGTCCAGTGCAAGGGTTGAAAACCCAGCCATTAGGACTGAGTATGACAACCAAGACACCGTCGATTTCATTTCAAAAGTCCCCCGACCATTTGTTGAAGGATAATTACTTTTATACTCTCGCGGAAACGGATTGGAATCGGATCTGTTGACGGGGGGAAAAGTCCTTCATTTGTATAGCATATATATTCCTTTACAATACTTTTTCAGTATCGAAAGGTTTAAGACAGGAATATTTCACATGTTTCTAATGGTTGACCTACCTACATTGTAGAAATGGATCCAAAAGCCTCCAAAAAAATGAATTAGCATGACTGGGACGTTTTCCGTCGGTTACAAAGCTCACATCTTCACCATTAAGTTTTACCGGAACTGAACTATATCCAGTATGTTTGGTTGTGTCATATCATATTCCTGGGAAGTAGGCAGGCTGTAGCAGCCTTCACGCAGGTGACTCATGTAACCCCACCCCACAGACTCTCAGACACACACACACACAAACTGATCCAATCATTTACCAACAGGAATAAGGTCAGGGTCCAATAAGTCAAGACAATTTATCTGTTTATCCTAACAGCGATAAAGCTGGTAGTTTTAATCAGTGTGTGTTTCACATATCCAACTCTAATCAAAAAGAGATTTAATACGGAACACAACCCATACTGACATAGATAGTCTGCTTACTTCTACTAAACTAAATGTGGAACTGAAGACTTCTGGGTGACCAAAGTCCATTCTCTGTAGCTGGAGGTATTTAAAGACAAGGCTGTGTGTACTGAGACTTGTGTATATTAGTGAGAGTCCATGTGCTGAAGATGACAACCAAACCAAACAATGATTGATTGTGTCGTATTCTGCTTTTCGCTTCAGCAGCAGAGTGGCTGTTAGTCCTGTAGAACCAGTTTGGGCTCCGGTCATTCGAGGAACCAGGCTGCCTACTTCTGAGCAACATACAGTTGTTGATCACATAGTTGTGTTGCTAACATGTGACAAGTGGATAATATTGTTTCCATTTTAAGACATTTACTTGAAAGAAAGTTGATTACTAAGGACCCTTTTTTTATTTGACCAAGTTTGAACACACAGTTTTATACAGCACAAACCTGAAGTTTAAGTATTAATACACTGCTAGGAGCATTTCGGGTCCAACATATCAATGAAGGCTGAGCCAAAGCAGTGTTGCTGGGTTACAGTGTTTCTGGGTTACAAATACCTGAGAAACACACACAGTTGACATAGCACTGACCTTACCTTGACTGTGTGAATCAGGGTGTAAAAGAGAGAAAGGTAAATTCAATTACATGGGAAAAAAAAATCACAAAGACTAGTTGTTGCCATAATAAAAAAAAATAGTTTTTATTATTAATTAAAAAAGAAAGAAAATGATGTTGCTTGGTCTAGTCTTAAAACAGGCAACAATATTCCCTCCCCCCCCCAAAATAACTTGACTTTTATCTTAATTCTAGACCTGCCCATTCCATTACCCAGGTAATGAGCTGTACTCAGCCAGAGATACAATGCTGCCAGCTACAGTTATGAGACGGATACGTCGCTGACTGCTCCAATCTGCTGGGCGGACAGAAGAGAGATGTGCATGCAGGGAACATCAGGAGAGGAAGGCAGACTGTGATCTACAGCAAGAGACCTGAAACACACACACACATCATTCTTACACACTGCAAGAGGACTAGTCAACAAACCAAACAGGTAGGACTGAAGGGATAGATTATCTATTTCGCTCTGGGTTTATCAGACATACACACACACACAGACACACACACACACACACACACACACACACACACACCTGGAAGCCGCCACCTCCTCGTTGTTGATCTTCAGTGTCAAAGGATTCGATCCGTTCATTTCAAAGTCCACAGGTTTTCCAGCTGAAATATCCACAGTTTAAAGTTAGTAACAGTGGCCAGTCAGACCTCGATTCTACAAGTGCAATCAAAACACTATTGCCTAGAGTAAGTGCAAACCATCAGTGATGTCATTAAGATAATACGTTTGGTTACATTTCACAGTTTTGACTGTTGGATTTTAATCCGTCACCTATTAATCCAGAAATGTCGCCTGATGGACGTTCTCTCAAAACGGGCCACAATAAGCTGAATCCATGTTTCTCTTTTAGGAGAATGACTATACGTGTGTCACCAACTCTTATGTCCAGTTCCTTTTCTGTCATTAATGCTGTCAGCCTATGAACACACATCTCACCTCCATCAGAATCAAAAGATAGATGACACAGTTCCGAACACTACACACAATACAGAGGTCATGACAATAATCAAATGTGCTTATGTCATCTTTTCACACTGTCAATTATGTTATATTATTGTTCTTAAAAAGAATGTTGTTGAATTGATTCAGGAAAGGCACCTCTTTGCAACAAAGGTGGACCCAGCGGCCCAGGGATAAGTTGTGGTGTTCTGCCCGTCTCTGTAGAAGAGACTGGGTGACCCCTGGGTGGAGTCCAGCACCAGCTCAACGTTGCTGTGGTAACGGATTATACATTTTTTCAAAAGTAGTATTGCCAAACCATCCATTAATGATCAGCTCTGTGGGGGGGAAAGAAAAGAAAGAGATTCAGTTCACTTTTATGAAAACCAGATCCAACCTATTAATAACTAAAAGCTGGATTAATGGTTGGGTTGAACGATTAAATGAATGACTGTTTACCGTTGCTGGGGTCCCGTAGAATTCTAACTGGCTTTGGTATTGGTACATCAAAACACAGGGGGAGGCCTGAACTCACAGCTGGCAACAATACCCTAAGATTGCTCACTGTGTGTGTGTGTGTGAGAGAGAGAGAGAGAGAGAGAGAGAGAAAGAGAATTATTGAGGGTGGGGGGAAAGGGAGAGAGGGAAGGAGTCCATAAGATAATGTACGGTAGGGATAGGCACAATCTGATAGGATATTAGTTTTCAAACCAAATAACGGTTTTCAAATTTAGAGCATCTGGCAGCACGAAGGAGGTGAAGAAGGCGACCAGAAATATCAAGAGATTATAAACATTTATGGAATCTTACATTGTCACTGTCAACAGTACCTTTTGGAGTTGCAGTCTGTGTTTTTGTGGTGTGAGTAGCGAGTATGGGACCATAATCAAGTCCAGCGGCTACAAAACACAATAAAGAGTGTGTTTCAAGTTCACAGTACATTCAATTCAATGAGATGTGAATACTGACATTTCTTCCCTGAATAGTGTGAAGCATTGAGGCTGTGCTGTTGTGCGTGTCACCAAATCTGAGATGATAATTGATTGTCACCTAGATCGTAGGTAGCACGAAGCAGGTGAAGAAGGCGACCAGAAATATCAAGAGATTATAAACATTTATGGAATCTTACATTGTCACTGTCAACAGTACCTTTTGGAGTTAAAGTCTGTTTTTCTGTGGTGTCAGTAGCGAGTCTGAGACCATAATCATAATCATGTCCAGCGGCTACAAAACACAATAAAGAGTGTGTTTCAAGTTCACAGTACATTCAATTCAATGAGATGTGAATACTGACATTTCTTCCCGAATAGTGTGAAGCATTGAGGCTGTGCTGTTGTGCGTGTCACCAAATCTGAGATGATAATTGATTGTCACCTAGATCATCGTAGGTAGGAATAGATTGTCTAGATAATTGTCTTCCTCCTGATCCTCCTCCTGCTCCTGATCCTGATCCTCCTCTTACTCTTACTCTTACAGGCATTCCAATGTTTAATTTCGCTGGCATACGTTTAGCATTGTCACTAGGTGGAGCTGTGAAGAAATTACAAAAAACATAACAGACAAATTACCCAGAAATTGTACCTCTCTAGTTCACGAATCAAATTCAATCAGCCTACTGTACACACCAAACCCCATCGAGCCAGGTACTCCAGGTGACTCTGGTAACAATCACAGAACATAATCATCACAGGACATTCACACATGTTAATACACACGTAGACACATGACATCACAAGGTAGTAAGATGTTATACCTCGTGTAATATCAGTTATTTATAATAGACAGTAAAATACTAAATTACCATCAAGCCGTGATTGGGTTTTCATGGGGGATGAACGTCGATCTGTTGAAAAAGGCAGACAATCCATACAGTTCATATTTATTTACATAACATATGCTTAATTCACAATATAATATACACAAGTTTCCTGTATTTATGTCCTGTATGCATTTATATAAGTGTGTATATTTAAATCTATATACACACACTCACAGGGTATGTGTAAACTTACTACCAAAATCAGCGACATCTGCAACCTGTAGTGATGAAGTGCGTCTTAGATGGTCTGGTCTGGATGAGGAGTGTGTTCTGTCGTGCCTTCCTGGCTTCTCCCCCTCCTGGGGTTTGTGGGCCACCTGGGTGTCCTCTCCTTCAGGCTTGGTGACCACCATGGAGGTGTGGGGAGTCACAAAGCCATACTGGAGAGCCAGCTCCACGGCAGCCTTCTTTGCCTGCGCCTTCGCAGGTCCGGAATACTGCAGCCTAGCAACCGTGTGGAGATGGAAGTTATTAAGGCACACATACACCTGCATTCAAATGTAACAGCCGTATTCCAAAATGGATCAAATATGTTTTCCCCAAAGCATCCTGCACAAAAGACCCCATAATGATTATGTAAAAACATAATGGGGAGCTATAAAATCGATAAAAATATGAAACAAACTTTTTTCACTTCGTCATTATGGGCATCCAAAAGCACCCGCACACTGTGGCTACACTCACTCTGCATCCAATAGCTGCTTGACTGTCAGGTAGGCCCACAGTCTGTTCAGACGGCTCTCTGCTATTGGCTCCTTGGATCGGGAAGAGGACTTTTCGTCCACAAACTCCATCTTGCGGCTTTTCTGTAAAACAAACACACTCTCCCTTCAGAATGAATACTTATATCCGAAAAATATCCATTCCTGAGAAAAAATGTAATAAAGAAAAAAGCCTAATTCACATATGACGGATTTGCGCCCTTCATCCCTCGGGTTAGCAGACTCACCGATATGGCGATCACCTGGGGGGAAAGGTCTATTTCGTTACTGGTCACCTGACCAGCCACCACAATCTCTGAGCCCTTGTAGTACTGGCTGAAGTTAGTCTGGGTCAGATTAGCTCCTCCTAAATAGATCATCTGTACGTCTGTCAAGAGGGGCGTGGCCACTTCCTCATAGAACCCCTGTCGATGACACAGAGGGGATTAGCACCTCCCCCTTTATCCTAAGAATTACTAGTTTGGTCCTTCAAAAATGGCTAAGGTATGGTAATTTTGGGCATAGATTAAGACACAAATATATATAGATTAAATACACAAAGTACATCGAAAATCTCAATGGTTGGATGTATGGTAGTCGGAATGGGAACTCTGAGAAAACACTATGTGTAGTGTGTAATGTGAGCGCAAATGAAGATTGTCTGTTTTTTCCTGTCCCAGTGGTCGTCACCTGCAGCTGCAACGCTGCGTCCGACTCCTGGTAGATTCGCCGTGCGACACCATTGTTCTCTAAAGACATGCTGGACAGGAACTCAAAGTTGACATCGAATCCAAATCCCAGGCAGTAGAGCGGAAATTTCTTGCTGATGGCCCCCCTTACATTGGCCTGAATCTTTTCCTTGTTCACCTCACCTATTTTGAGAATGGAAGGAATGGAACACATTCAAACATAATTAAACCATACACCTGAAAGAGTCATAATGCTGAACTATGTACTGTGAATTTTGAGTAAGTTCTTTGTACATGTGTGTGTGTCCATGTATGTGTGTGTGTGTGTCCATGTGTGTGTGTGTGTGTGTGTGTGTGTGTGTGTGTGTCCGTGTGTCCACCTGATGTGGGGTCTCCGTCAGTGAGCAGTATGAGGAGAGAGGCGGAGCCTCCACGGTTCTGTCCGTTCAGTAGCTCCGCCCCTTTCAACACGGCAGCATTGATGTCCGTAGCTGAGAAGAGAGACGGTAATGATGTCACACAGACACACACCATCACTGGTGGATCTATGGGGGTTCCCCCTGGTCAGGCTATTGAACTGAGGAGCACAGAAGTGAGGTACTGAATACAAGTTGGTGGTTGGCTCACCTCCTCGATCCTGGATGGCTCCTGCAAACTCTTTAGCAGCACTCAGATTCTCCTGGCTGGCTGGGACCAGCTCCCCCCTCCAGGTTGTCACGTGGCTGTCAAAGGTGATCAGACCAAAGTAATCGTCCTCCGCCAGATCCGCCAAGATCTTCACCATCGCTTCACGAGTCTATAGGCAATCGCAATGAACCATGTGTGATACTTCAATAATCTACAGTACCATAGGTTGTACAATCGATTTCCCTTTTCCCTCTCTCTCTCTCTCTCTCTCTCTCTTCTCTCTCTCTCTCTCTCTCTCTCTCTCTCTCTCTCTCTCTCTCTCTCACTCACTCACTCACTCACTCACTCTCTCTTTCCGTCACTCAGTCACTCAGTCACTCACTCAGTCACTCACTCTCTCTCTCTCTCTCCCTCACTCACTCACTCACTCACTCACTCACTCACTCACTCACTCACTCAGAGACAGGGTACCTGTTGCATTTTCCTGCCATGCATTGAGCCACTCCGATCAATAATGAAGACCACGTTTTTTGGGATGCGGGGAAGGTTCTCTGGGGCAAAGTGATGGACAAAATATCCACCTGATTCCTGGAGGGATGTTTGGTAGACAATGAGAGTGTTAAGTAATGGTCAAGGGCAGGCAATGAAACCAAGAACAGTCTATTCAGCTAAACTGTAGCTCGATGACAAAACTGACGGAGGAGCCTAAAGGACTACATCAATATGTAATGCAGGTATTTGTAAATTGTAAATTACATCCTTTTTTTCAAGACTGGGTAAACAAAGAAAAAAAATTGGCTTCATCGCTCTGCTGTGAACAATCTGCAAGTCCGTACCACGATGTCGCCTATTGAATCGTCCCTGTTCACATCGTAGACGACCACCAGTTCACCCTTCAAGCCCGTCTCGCCACAGTCGTCGCAGGCCGTCTGCTGCTCCAGCGTGGGGTAGAACTTGATCCACGCCTACGGAGAGAAACAAGCCGCTAGACACGTCGCTAGACAAGTAGCATGTTGTGGCTGATATTGTCCTTGCTACAATATCAAATATAAGTAATTAATGCGACTTCAAATTGCTAACGTGTGCGTTAAACCGACTGATATGTTGTTTTCTCTAAGCGTTCGTCGGAAACGAACTGAGACCGAGAAATGTGGTCGGAAGATTGAAATTACAGGTGGATCGTGTTTGAGGACTGTACCTGGTCGGCGGTCTGTGTCTTGGTGATGGCATCGGCCAGGGTTTTGTTAAATAGTCCGGATGTCGACAGGAGATTGATGCCTGCTTTCTCATTTATGTACACGTCAATCTAGGATTGGGATAAAATATGAATGAACTTGAAGCCTTGACTATCAGGTACTATACTTCTTTAGTAGACTCAGCTCTTAAGTCCTATTACAGTACTTTACTAATATAAAGGCTATCTGAAGCATAGATGACATGATTTCAGGACCATTTAGTCTAAATGCAGTGTCTGTGTTGGCTGTCTAAAACAATATGGACAAGAAGTGGCCTGATCCCATATTAACCATCCTAGAAGTGCTTGATAAACGCTAGACCTCACCTTCAGTGTAATGATTTGAAAGTGCTCTAGGGCACTTGTGTGATTCACTTGAGAGGGACTGACAGACAGTATATGAGCCATGTGTCTCGTCCGGTCCTCACCTTGAAGTCCTCGACAGGCTGCATGGGCCTGGCGTGGATGAGCAGCTCGTACTTGCCCAGACGTCTCTTCAACAGCTCCTCGTAGGTGAGTTCAAAGGTCACCTTGCTCCCGGCAGCCACCGTCACGGAGGTCTTGAAGTTCTCCAAGGTTCTCCCAACAGAGCTGAGTCACACAAGGTCACATGACACATGTGGTCATGAAGACGGAACTCTGGAGTTATTCCTTTTGGAGTAACTGAGGACTGAGGTTACTGTTTCTAAGGGTGATGTTGGTGGAGGTTGTTCTGATACAGGTACTTTGATCTCACTACCACACACTCCCAAACATGTTTATCTAACCTGACTATGCCAGTGCTTTGGCCTCGAGCCACAGCATCCGAGTATTGCTGCTTAGCCTCCTCCTTCGGTTTCACCACCCCATCGTAGGTCTCCTTCTCAATCACCCTGGGAAGGGGAGAGGAGTGGGTGTGGAGGGGAGAGGAGGGATGGAGAGTGTGGGTGTGTAGAGGGGAGAGGAGTGGGTGGTGAGGGAGAGGAGTGGGTGAGAGGGGAGAGGATGGGAGGAGAGGTGGGGTGGGGTGTGTAGAGGGGAGAGAAGGGATGGTGAGGGAGAGGAGTGGGTGGAGAGAGAAGAGGAGGGGTGGAGAGGGTAGAAGTGGACACAAGACAAAATACACGTGTTACACTGACTAGCGCAAGCAAATAAATCTAATGAGTAGGTGTATTCTTGTGGTTCAGACCCACATTCTGAATTTACTGATGATGGCATTCTTAGGAATCTGGATGTGGAATTCTATTTCTTGAGACGCTTCCATCGGATTGGCCACGCGGCTGATGATGGTGGTGGTAGCATAGCGATTGCTTACTGTGGAGTTGATGTTGAAGCTGTAGATTTTCCAACCCTGCCAAGATCAAGAAATAACCGTCTATCATCACCTAGCTGAGTGTCATTACTAAACTTAGTTGCAACATTGCAGGCAAATTCTGGTCAAGAGAACAACCCATTGGGTTTACAGTAGTGTACCACACATGCACCATCACAGTCACATACAGAAGTCGTTTTGAAACCTCATTTACCCCATTTGGTTTTGGCAGGGAAACGCCACGATTTGACATCTTATCAGACTTCCCGGATTTACCCCACCCCCCTCCCTTACTCTTCCCACACACACCCACCCACCCACCCACACACACACACACACACCACACACACACACACACCACACACACCCACCACACCCACACGCACACACACACACACACACACACACAACACACACCCCCCCCCGCAGAAGATGGGACATGGTACAGGGTCCAGTAGGTCGTTGAACCTGGATAGTCTCAATAGATCAATGAATGCTCACTGGCAGAATAATAATGATAACTATTGCACAGCCAGGACAAACTCAAACTTAACATAAAACTGGACAGGTATGAAAAAAACACATTTACATTTCACAAACATCTCATTGTTGGAGGACCTAATTAAATCGGGGAGTCAGGTGGCTGAGTGGTTAGGGAATCGGGCTATTAATCAGAATGTTGCCGGTTTGATTCCTGGACTTGCCAAATTACTTTGTGTCCTTAGGCAAGGCATTTCACTCTACTTGCCTCGGGGGAATGTCCCTGTACTTAATGGAAGTCGCTCTGGATAAGAGCGTCTGCTAAATGACTAAATGTAAATGAGCTGGCTGACAAACGGCAATGAAAATAAACAAGAAATAAAACAGCACGCTAAATAAACTAACAAACTGTGTCAAGTCACTGTCATTAAATCATGATGGGCCTGAGGGAGGTCCTACCTGTTTAATGGGCGCCGTGGTAACACAAACCAGGAGCAGTCCGAGGAGAGCAACTCGTAGCCCAACCATCTCCATGGCGATATTCCCAGAGACGATGACTCCAAAACCACACACCTCCTTTTATACCTACGACCAGACAGCTATTGGTCAGCACCTAGTCCACCTGACGATTACCTGCTTGTGCCACCCCCACCCTCCACAAACGTACAAGGACCAACATATTCAGAATATACCCCCCCTCAATTGTGCAATGTTCAAATTTGGTCAGTTTACCTACTTCCTGTGTGTGAATTGTGAAATGTTATTACTCCTGTATTCCTGTAACAACATTTCACAATTCACACACACACACACACAGTTCCACAAACCCAACACTTGCCTCATTACCATAATCAATTGCAGTAAACTATCTGCAAAGTTAGTCAAACAAAACAAATACAGCCGATAGTTGAAAAACACAGACACACAAAGTTTGTCAGTAAAGTTTGTTTTTGTGTGAAGCAGAATGTGTTCTCTCACAGAAATCCTTTGATGATCATTGACATGAGACCAGACCTTCACGTAAAGCAAAAATTACTTTATTTCTGTCTTCAAGTATGTACAATTGTTGTGAAAGAGTGCTACTGACCATCAGGAGAAGTGCAGGGAGAAGTAATCCGCAGCCAAAAGCAATCGTACACAGAGCTTTGATATCCAAGCAGATCACAGATCAGAGATGAAAGAGAAGCCTTGCTCCGTTCAAGCGGCATGAATGAAGCTGCATAGGCCAAACATCTACAGAGATAAGTAAGGACACTCTATTCTGGAAGATTCTGCTGTGTCACCTTGACAACGTAAATCTGAAGTGAACTGAAGAACCGCTGTGCAGTAATGAGCAGGTAGCAACAGTGAGAAGCATGAATGGTCGAGTCTAGACAGCACGCATGTATGGTGAGTTAGCCCAGCTTCACACAGCTGCACATCACAGTTAACTGCCATTGTATCATCCGTCGTCTCTTCAACGCTAACTTTGCCTAACAGAATGTTCCAGGCTTTAGAAGTTAGGGTGTTCATAGCTGGATTCTTCTACATTGACCTTCGGTGACCTTTTCCCTCGAAACATGAGAGTGCTGCCGTGATTGGAGGAAAGAGGATACGCTGGAGTCTGAAGGTGAGGCGAAGATCACACACCCATTCTCCGTCGTCGCGACAACACCTCTCGGGTGACCGTGTGATTGTGTTCTACTGCAGGTTGTAGCTGACGTCGTATCAGATCTCATTCTTGCACAGTAATCAATGACGCTCTGACCATAAATCACCTCTCATCCCATGTGCCGGCTACTCCAAGGAGGGTCAAGTAGTTTATGCTGTTGAAATTGTCCATACCGTGGCGATTTTCAAAGTATATATTATATATTATATGCCAACGTACGTTTAACATTCGAGAGCCTTCTGTTTAAGTCACATGCGTTCACCTCACATCCCATAATCCCATCTGGCTAAACAGCCCCACTGACTAACAGGTGGACTGTTGACAATAAGTCGTCGTGTTGATAATATGGTCTCTGTAGGTTGAATCTATATTAAAATAGACCAAAATGTTATGAGGAAAACCTCCAGATAACCTCCAGAAAACCTCCAGATATAACCGTTTAGGATTCCAAAGAGCCACTTGAGGAGATACATGAGGTTCCGTTTGGAACACCCTTTTGATTCTAGGTTCTTAGCTCTGTGCTGCCCTCCAGATGTAGTGCATGTTTTTAATGCTGTCAATCATTTTCACTAGAAAGGTTAAAGACCTCATGTTCTCAGGGAACATCTCTGCTTGTGCAACACAAACACATGTGTCACATGTCTGAGGCTGTTATAGTACGCACAGCTTGTCTGGTGGGTGGTTTGGAAAAACTGTTGCTTTAAGCAAGCAGTGACTGATGTGATATTGAAAAGGAAACAAAACAATGGAGCCACACCTTCAAGCTTTCTTCAGCTGCTACAATGCACTCCTGTGCAAGTGAACCTCCCAGTACAGTAACCTACTGAGACACACACTTTAACTTTGGATACCACATAACAAACCAGTAAGTATTTATCAACTATAAGGGCCATAGAGTGTTCTAAACATCAGCTACCAAGACATTAAGAGGTTGGCTTTCTTCCTACATTCAACATTCAAAGGAGTGACCACATTCTTGTCAATAAAGACCACGGCCCCCATATTCAAAATAATTTCATTGCGTGTTCGTAATGAACTGAGACTACTGTTCAAAGGCACTCCCTCGGGTTCTAGAACCCGAAGATTAAGTTCAAGTTCCACCAATGTGTCGAGCGCTAGTGTCAGAAAGCATTTTGTCAACGGGCAGGAACGCAGTGAAGCAGGTGGCTGGAACAGCCATGTTAACAGGAAGGGAGGGGGGTTAAGCAGGTGGCTGGAGCAGCCATGTTAACAGGGAGGGAGGGGGGGTTAAGCAGTTGGCTGGAGTAGCCATGTTAACAGGAAGGGAGGGGGTTAAGCAGGTGGCTGGAGCAGCCATGTTAACAGGGAGGGAGGGGGGGTTAAGCAGTTGGCTGGAGTAGCCATGTTAACAGGAAGGGAGGGGGGTTAAGCAGTTGGCTGGAGCAGCCAGGTTGACAGGACCACACAGGGACGTTGTGACGGCCGCTGGTTAGCTAGCTGCTGTTTTGGGGACTTGGCACAATCGACCTGCAGTGCCTGTACTGTACTGCAGTGCCTGTACTGTACGAGCGTCTGCACTGTCCTAACAAACCTTGAGAGGACACAGCTTGGGTTCATACACGTGCTTGAGGGACGGATGTGATGGAAACGCAAACGTGAAGGGCTTTGCTGCGAGGACGTAAGCCTGCTGTATGAATGAAGCTTGTCGAAACAGCTCTGTTCATAGAAAGATGAGTGTGCGCAAACCAAGAGAGTGGACGACACACTCTGCTGCGAGATATACTGCACAGCCACACACCGCTAAGTGCTTTCACACTGGTAAATATGTCATATACATGTGGCTCGTGACATGAGGTTTGTCGACGGTTCATGTAACATAAGACCCTAAACAACTTATACTAGACTATATACATAGGCATCCTATGTACAAACATGCTGCAGGTTAAATACGTTTATCGTTAGCGCATTGTATACAGCCTGGAGGAAGAAGGGCTATAGAAGGGCTCCTTTTTTTGGTAATGTGGTTGAAATAGGCTTGAGGGGTGCAGGGCTTGGTCGAGGGTGGGAAGGGGGGGTCAGATGGTCCTGGTTTTGGGGTCCGGGGGCTCGTAAGGGGGAGCAGGTGCCCCCCAGGCAGGGGGCATGGCAGGGAAGCTGAAGACCCCTGAGGAGAGGGGGGAGAGCAGGCCGGGCCAGAGGGGCGTGGGAAGCAGACCCTCCGGGGGCCCGGGTTCCGGTCTCGCACAGCCCGTAGCGAAGCCTGCTGAGGGGCCAGCCAACAGCGCCGACGGGTGCCTGTCCATCATGGGCCAGGAGAGGGGGAGCTGGGAGCCTGTACGGCCCCGAGACGCGCTGGCCGGTGCCTGAGGAGAAAAAGATCGAGCGTCACGTGAGATATCAAAACCGTGGATTCCATTCCGACCCTCCCCCTTACCCGAAAAATAAAATCAACTTCACACACTTCTCATCCGTACACGAACACACACTCGCACCACGCACTCGCGCACACTCACGCTCCGTTGATGTATTTCTAAAACGGTTGTACTAACGGCGGGAACGCTCGCTAGACGGCTCCTGGTGGCTGGCGCCGCGTCGTCCCAGCGCTCCTGCCTGCGGAGGCCGAGGGAGCCGAGGCGTGGGCGCCGGCTGGCCGCCAGCACCTCCAGGGCCCAGTCGTCCACCAGGCGGTGGAGGTCCTCCGTCATGGACCCCCCTCTGGGACCCAGGTAGGCGCCCGGGTAGGTGCCTGTCTTGTTGTTGCTGTTGTTGGCCTGGGCTTGTGCCAGTCCCCCTACTGGCCGGGGAGGAGGGGGGGTGGAGCTCGCTGTCTGCTGCTGCGGGGGCAGATTGGACGCACCGGGTCCGGCCCCAGAACCTAGGACACACACATACACCAATAATAGGTAACTAAAACTCTCAAAATTCCTCATATATCTATTTATTCTCAATTAAATTATATTTCAAGCCATGATCATGAGGTGAAACTTGCGAGATTGTTTGGTCGACACACTAAGGGATGTATACTAGGCACGTGAGATACAGATTCGACGACAGTAAATACTTCTTCACTTACGACTGCCGCGCTCTTTGCCCAGGCAAAGCCTCTTCAGGGTCGTCCCTACGAGACAACAAACTGAATTAGTGCCTCTCGCATCAGAAACAAGCGTCAACACAGCGATGCAGCGTCAGAACTGAACCACAGAGCAAACAGAGGCAAATCAAAAGGACGTGCTGTCACTTCACACAGTCACAACTGCGAGGGGAGCAGAAGAGCAACCCAAGGAAAGCTGCAAAGGACTGAAGAACGAGGGAGGATGAGGAGGGAGAGAGATGGGGAGAGGATGGGAGGCAGAGAGAGAGAGGGATAGAGAGAAAGAAAGAAAGAGAGAGAGAGAGAGGGAGGGAGAGGGAGAGGGATCGAGTGGAGAGGGAGCAGTGAGCGTTTCTCTGGTCGAGTGTCGCGGTTTCTCGTTCTCTGTCTCTATGCTCTCTCTCTCTCTCTCTCGCTCTCATCTCTCTCTCTCTCTCGCTCTCCCTCCCGCTCTCTCTCTCTCTCTCTCTTGCTCTCTCTCTCTCTCGTCTCTCTTTCCTCTCTCTCGCTCTTTCTTTCTCTCTCTCTCTCTCTCTTTCTTTCTCTCTCTCGCTCTCTCTCTTTTCTTTCTCTCTCTCTCTCTCTCTCTCGCTCTCTCTCTCTCTCTCTCTCCCCTCCCTCCCACCGCACTCACGCACAGAGAGAGTGAAGTGCTACTTCTCCCTCTCCCAGCCCCCACAACCCACAGGATGATTTCACAACAGAACGGACAGGTGTAGCTTTGCATGTCAGTAGCTCAGACTCAGACAGGATGGTAGACGAGGACACACACAGCTTCCAGACCACATGACCATCATGCCAACACAGAACCAGACACGCAGCTGAGAGGGAGAGGAGAGGGTGAGGTGGAGGAAGATAGATACAAGGAGGGGGGCAACGGGAAGAACAAGACATGAGATGACAGAATAGAGGGTGGGCATAAAAGAGGAGCGAGGGGGGTCCGACGGAGAAAGAGAGCGAAAATGAGAGAGAGAGGCCATGGAGGAAAGGAGGAGGTACAAACAGATGGAAAGAGACACAGGCCCACTGAGGAATCTAGCGCGCGGCTTGCTACTGGACTTATAGGTGACCCTCTCAGACGGGTGGGGGGTAGGGAGGCCAGCCTGCGGGGGGGCGGCAGAGAGGAAAGGAGGAGAGAAGAAACACAACAACCAGGGTGAAGAAGAGCACACAAGAGTCTAGGAACCTACATGACCTGTCAAAGAGATTAAGGGCCAATCCCAATACATCCCCTTACCCCTTACCCCTTCCCCTCGGTTTCGAGGGCCAAGGGGTAGGGGTAAACCAAGGGGAAGGGGGTAAGGGGAAGGGGTAAGGGGATGTATTGGGATTGGCCCTAACATGACTAGCCCTGTCAAAGAGATTAACATGACTAGACCTGTCAAAGAGATTAACATGACTAGCCCTGTCAAAGAGATTAACATGACTAGCCCTGTCAAAGAGATTAACATGACTAGCCCTGTCAAAGACATTAACATGACTAGCCCTGTCAAAGAGATTAACATGACTAGACCTGTCAAAGAGATTAACATGACTAGCCCTGTCAAAGAGATTAACATGACTAGCCCTGTCAAAGAGATTAACATGACTAGCCCTGTCAAAGACATTAACATGACTAGCCCTGTCAAAGAGATTAACATGACTAGCCCTGTCAAAGAGATTAACATGACTAGCCCTGTCAAAGACATGAACATGACGCAAACAAGCATAGAATGCCACATTTCTACTGTAGAAAGGCTTGGGGAAGTTCAGTAAGGGATTTAACTATTTTGTAAGATTTATTGTGAAGCCACCAAGCGGCTTTGATAGTAAAAGGTGGGTTTAGCAACTATCCCTTCAAATCCGACTCAACACGACCAAAACTGAAGAAAAATCTCATCAACTCCAGTATAGAACATCATCTTTAACCAATCCTTGGCCTGAATGAACCTACAGGTCTGCATCTCCTAAATAACACACTAGCGACGAGTTCTCGTCTGTTGCATGCTGGGAACTGTAGTCCGCTCGAGGGGGTCACCTTGGACGGGAGGGCCGTGCGGACCAGTGCCCTCTCCCTGCAGCCCGGCGTAGATGTCGTCTGAGGAGAGGGAGCCCTTGAGGGAGCAGGGCTGCTGGGTCTGGACGGGCTGGGGGGTGGAGGGTGGAGCCTGGGGGGCGGAGGGTGGAGGGTGGGCCGGAACCGAGCCGCCGCCCTCCAGGACCGGCCCTCTGGCCGGGGAACCGTTCAAGCTCAATGCGGTGGCTTCGTCTGCACATGGACACACACAGAGATACCTCAGATTCACAAACACTTTTTAAGCACCGGAAATTTGGATTAGGATCAGCGGCACAGTGCACACAGTGTGTTTGTGTTCTGTTCAGAGTCGCCCTCCTACTCACTGGTCTTGCTGGCGTCGCTGCTCTTGGACTTGGCGTTCCTGAACTGCTGCACCAGAGGGCTGAGCAGCTTGCCTGCCTTCAGCTTGTGCTTGCTGGGCCTCTTCCTCCGGCCTGTAGGGGGCGCTGTGTGTGAGAGGCCAAGGCCCGGGGGAGGGGCTTTACCCAGGCGCTGGTACAGCAGCTCGATCTCGTCTCTCTGGCTGGACTGCAGCTCTGAGATCTCTTTCAGGTGTCTGGGAGAGTTGACCAGGGATGAGAAGGGGGCGGGAGGAGATTAGAGTTAGCAGAAACAGGATGGATACCAGAGATCTGGGGGCGTGGGTTTCATTGAAAACGACCAATCCGCAAAAATCTATCCCACCTACATTTCAAAACAAACCTACTCCCCTGTGTAGATCTTTCCTACAGAGACACCTACGAACAGACAGACCATCTTACTTCTCCCGCAGTCTCGTCAGTTCTTTCTTCATGTCCGAGTCTTCCACCTCCGAGTCGTTATCGCTGCTCCCGCAGACCGAGCCCTGCACGCCTCCGGCCCGGCTCGGCGAATCAGAGCTCTGCACGCTGCTGCTCCGCCCCGAGCGCCGCAGGAAGGCCACCGCCCTCTTCATCAGGTCACTCCCCCTGCGCTCAGAGCGGGCGTGGCGGGAGGGCGTGGTTGGAGCCATCTTGGCGGGGCTGCTCTCCGCCCCCGAGTCGGAGGACAGGAAGCGCGCGTGGGCGTTGGCGTGCACCGTGACGTCCACGGGGACCGACCCGGAGGTGTGGGCCCGCGGCAGGGAGCCGCGCTTGGCCAGGGAAGGGGGCGTGTCCAGGTAGAAGTCGGGCGGGGCGGAGTAGCGGCTGTTTCGCAGGCGGACGGTGACGTCGTCCTCGGCGCTGATCACGGCGAAGCGGCCGATGGTGGTGCAGGAGGGCGTGGCGGCCTCGACCGGGCCCGGGGTGTAGTCTGAGGTGTGGCCACCGGGGGTCGCCGGAGAGGCAGCGAGGGTCCAGCTCCTCGTCTTCAGCTCTCCTCTGCTGATCATGTCCACCTGGCCTGACACCACCTGGACACACAGCACACAGTGTTGATGAGCTGACCATGTCGACCTGTCCTGAAATCACCTGACTTGACATCACCTGGCCTGACATCACCTGGCCTGAGATCACCTGACCTTACATCACCTGGCCTGACATCATCTGACCTGACATAACCTGGCCTGACATCACCTGTCCTGACATCACCTGGTCTAACATCACCTGGCCTGACATCGCCTGGCCTGACATCACCTGGTCTAACATCACCTGACCTAACATCACCTGACCTAACATCACCTGGCCTTACATCACCTGGCCTAACATCACCTGGCCTGACACCACCTGACCTAACATCACCTGTCCTGACATCATCTGGCCTGACATCACCTGACCTAACATCACCTGACCTGACATCACCTGGCCTGACAGGTTTCAAAATACTTTTTAGCGTCTAAAATATTCAGTGTTTTAGTCACATTCACCTCCAGGGACAGGCTTGGCTTCATTTCACTTCAACTGCTGCGGAAACAGTTGTAAGTGTAATCATAATACTACCAAAGTGACTCATGATTTATTCATGATTTAAAGTACCTTGAACCTGCCCCTGGGTCCTGTGCAGGACAGAGAGTGTGGAACCACGTGTCTGGACATGGGAGCTGTGGACAGACACGCACACAGACGTTACTATCACAGTCACACTGGACATCTCAGGCCCGCGTGTTTCTACCCTGTCGTACGTACCGCCCACAGCTGAATCACTGAGCGTGCTCAAACTGTCCATTCTTTCTGGGATCTGGGGCTGAGAGAGGGAAAGAGAGAGACAGGACAGGATAAACAAGACAGACTCAATTACTAGAATGAGGTGGATGGATGGATGGATAGATGAATGGAGAGAAAGAGAGAGAGGCAGACATACAGACAGATAGACAGACGTATAGATAGACAGGCAGATAGACAGGCTGATAGACAGGCAGATAGACAGGCAGATAGACAGACAGAAAGACAGACGTATAGATAGACAGGCAGATAGACAGGCTGATAGACAGGCAGATAGACAGGCAGATAGACAGGTAGATAGACAGACAGATAGACAGACGTATAGATAGACAGGCAGATAGAAAGGCAGATAGATGGATAAACAGACATATTCCTGATTTATTTACCAGTTGTTCCCCTGTACGATAGCGTCCCTCCCCCATGGGTCCGGGGGTGCTGTTCCCCGACCCCCCAGCAGCGCTCTCGGGCCCGGGGGGGGACTGGACGTACTCCGTCCCACAGCCGGGGGTGTCGGCGGCGCTGCCCGAGGGGTACATGGGGGCGTACTCCTGGTACAGCAGGTTCCTCAGCTTCTCATCCAGGGTCTTTATGGTGCTGTCCACGAAGCTGCCCCGCCCCACCCTCCCCTCCCCGTCAGACTCCCCAGGCCCCGCCCCCGGCTGCATGGGGGCGGGGCTCTGAGGCATGGAGGGCGCCTTGGCTCCGCCCACACTGGCGAAGGGCTGCTGGAGCACCACGGGGGTCTGCTGGGCGCGGTCGCCGTGGGGATAGGAGGAGGGCGGGGCATCGCGGGGCACGGGGGTGTCCTGGGGGGGCAGGGGGGCGAAGGGGGACCCTGCCTGGGCACTGCCGCTCACGTCGAGGGAAAGGGGCATGACCAGCGGGCAGCAGGGCACATCCTCCACCACGCTCGTCATCTCGGCTATGTGGCGGGCGGTGGGGGGGCCCGGGGGCGGGGGAGACGGCCCCCGGGCGCCCGGGATCCTCGGATGACACGGAGCTCCGGAGGGAGTGGGGTTCAGACGGAGCTGCGGGCGGCTGGGAAGGCTGCGTCCTGGGCTGGGCCGGGCCGCCAGAGGGCCCCCTCTCTGGAGGAGGGGCAAGGGACAACGAGGCCAGAAAGAGGGGGTCTATGTTGGACATGATCGGGGGGCTGCAGAGGCTATAGACGTCGTAGCCGTAACCCCCGCTGCCCCCAGACACAGTTGATGAAGACTCGCCTCTTGACCTCTCACCTCCTAGAGAAAAACGGACGGTGTGGAAATTAGTAAGCGTGTTTGCAAAATAATTGACAGTTTTGTTGACGTTTTTTTTTGCTGGTAAACCGTAAATGCATCTTCCAGGCTGTTTGAAAGGCGAGATATCCCCTGTACGGTCTCTAGTTTACGGGTACATTCATACCGTGTAACATTTAACGGTGTTGTTCACACATTTGCCACTAGGGGGCACTGTGTCGCCACTGGCACATACTGGCCCCAGGTTCCCTGGGGTTGTTAGAGGTTATGCTGAAACAGAGACATTCCATAAACTCAAGTCACCTTTGGTCGCTGCAGGACATGCAGCGCCACTGTCAGCAGGCTGGCCCGGGGCTGCACTCCCAGGAGACTGTGCGGTTGTAGTTCCGTCGGCCTGTGCTTTTGTAGTCCCGTCAGAGGTCTCCAGACTTAGAGTGGTGTTCTCCTCTACGGGACAGATGATGAACCACCTCTTCCCTGTGTGAAGGACTGAGAGGTGGAGGAGGGGGGGGGAGGTGGGGGAGGTGGGGGAGGGGAGGAAGTGGGGGAGGTGGGGGAGGTGGAGGAGGTGGGAGAGTGGAGGAGTGGAGGAGGTGGGGGAGGTGGGGGATGTGGAGGAGTTGGGAGGTGGAGGAGGTGGGACGAGGGTGGGGGAGGTGGGGAGAGGTGGAGGAGTTGGAGAGGTGGGGGAGGTGGGGAGGTGGGGGAGGTGGAGGAGGTGGGAGGAGGGGACACACAGCAGAATGTTGATTTGAAACTACAACTTGCACATCCATTTCACGAGAGATGGACAGAGAGAGAGAGAGAGAGAGAGAGAGAGAGAGAGAGAGAGAGATGAGAGAGATGAGAGAGAGAGAGAGAGATAGAGAGAGATGAGATAGATAGAGATGGACAGAGAGATGCGAGAGGATCAGAGACAGAGACGATGGGGAACAGAGACTGGAGAGAGAGATGGAGAGAGGAGATGAGAGAGAGATGAGAAGAGACGAGAGAGAGAGAGAGCGAGAGAGAGAGAGAGAGAGATGGATTACCATTCTGCTGGTAGACAGGCTGAGAGGATCCAGGTGTTAGACTCTACAGAGAGGTAGACACACCAACAGTTACAGTCACCATGGGAACATTGTCCCAACTGTCATCTTCTAGCTGTGCCGTACTGTATCTAAAGCTGATTGGCGTGTTGCCCCCCTCACCTCTCTTCGTGACCCCCCAGAGATGAGCCCCAGCTGGGGACTGTCCCCCAGGGCCGTGTTGGTCTCCCCCTCCCCATCCTCGTTCAGCATGTCTTCAGCCTTGTCCACGATGTCCTTTAACTGGTCGATGAAGATCTCCTTCTCTATGTGGAGGATGAAGCCATTCTCCACCTGTGCAGGTGTGCATGACACGGTGAAAACACAGCACACAGCTCGGAACCACGTAACTCACCATGGCAACTGATCTTAGACACGTCACGTGACATGTTTTCCTACTTTTAGTGTCAAGAAACGAACAGGTCATGATTTGTCTAGGGGTCAGATGGCTGAGCAGTTAGAGAATCAGGCTATTAATTAGAAGGTTGCCGGTTCGATTCCTGGCAATGACGTTGTGTCCTTGGGCAAGGCACTTCACCCTACTTGCCTCGGGGGGAATGTCCCTGTACTTACTGTAAGTCGCTCTGGATAAGAGCGTCTGCTAAATGACTAAATGTAAATGTAATGTCATGTTTGTTGACAACACGAAGGCTGTGTTGTGTTTAAAGGACCGGCTCACCATGTAGGTGGCGATCTCCTCAGGGGCGTCTCCGTCCAAGTCGAACTTGAAGGTCACCGTTTTGTGGTTGTGGGTCTCCAGCTGGCACTCCACCATCTTGTCCCCAGTGTTGCAGACCTGTGACCCATGTGAACAGAGAGGAACGTATTTAGAGTTGTGAACGTAGCTTTGAACAGAAAACCTTGGTAAATTAGCAAACTTAGAAAATACATAAAACACGTGTAGAGTGTTTTATCTAGAAACACCCATTTAGCATGTGAGTGAAACACACATGTTTGTCACTGGAAACACACACGTTTGTCTCTAGAAACACACACGTTTGTCTCTAGAAACACACCTTCTCACCTCTCGAGTGTTCTGATTGTAGCTGAGTGTTCTGATTGTAGCTGAGTGTTCTGATTCTAGCTGAGTGTTCTGATTGTAGCTGAGTGTTCTGATTGTACCTGAGTGTTCTGATTGTAGCTGAGTGTTCTGACTCTAGCTGAGTGTTCTGATTGTAGCTAAGTGTTCTGATTGTAGCTGAGTGTTCCGATTGTACCTGAGTGTTCTGATTGTAGCTGAGTGTTCTGATTGTACCTGAGTGTTCTGACTGTAGCTGAGTGTTCTGATTGTAGCTGAGTGTTCCGATTGTAGCTGAGTGTTCTGATGCTGTGTAGTTGTGGAAAGGGGGGAAATCCCTTGAATGGGCAGACTTACATTGAGCATGCTCAGTTTGGGCTTGCTGGCCTTCTCCTGGCGTGAGCGCGTGCGGGACGACTTGCGGTGATGTTTCCTGTGCTTCCCCTCGCCTTTCCCCCCCGCACTCGCAAAACTGTCGTAACCGTCACTCGTCTCCTTCCCCGACGCCACGTCTGAGCTGAAACTAGGGGCAGGGAACAGGGGGGGTCGAAGGTCATCAAACCAGAAGTCAGATGGAGAATAGTAAACTTTAACAGACACACAACACCTCCACCTAGGTTGTATGTTGGGTACATTTCTTCCCTCCAACCCCCACCACCACACCCTCTCCACAACCATACAGGGTCAGAGACCCTGTTTTAGAATCCAGATCTGTTATGAGTCCTCAGATTAAAGTAGTGCTGTGTGCTAATGGAAGCCAGAAGGTGTCATAAAGGTTTGAGGCGAGGTCATGGAGGGTGCTGACCTGTCGTAGGCGTAGCTGGGCAGGGCCGTGGGCCTGTCCTGAGGAAGCTCCTGAGGACAGAACAACAGACAGTCACAGACACGCCACGGGGAGGAGGGTGGTGCGTTAAACTATCACTGCGTTGACACGAATCAAAAGAATACTGCGCTGGTCTGTGGAACATGTTGGTGGTGAGGTGAGTGTGAATGGCGTGTGTGTGAGGCGGTTTGATTGTGTGTTTGAACGCTTGTTTGGGCGTCTTCACCTCGTGGCTCTGTTCTGGTTGAAAGGAGGAGGATGTATTTGCAGTGTCCAGGTTTTGCTGAGTCGTGCTGAGTCGTGAGTGACCTGGGGCTGGGGCTTGGGCTGAGGCTGGGTCTGACGCTAAAATTGGGTCTGACGCTGGGATTGAAGCTGGGGCGGGGGCTGGCATTGGGGTTGGGACTGAAGGTGGACCCGAGGCTGGGGCTGGATCTGGGCCTACAGTGGTTGTTGGGCCTAATACTGGAGCCACAGCAGGAACGTGACATGGAGCTGGGGCTGAGGTTGGAAATGAGGCTGGGGCTGAGGCTGGGGCTGGGGCTGAGGCTGTGCTTGAGAAGAAGGAGGCTGGGACTGGACTCTGAGTGCCAGTCCGGTCTTCTGTGTTCGCTGGCTCCATGTCGGGCCTCCAGGATGAATCATGGACCACAGGGGGTGCAGAGTGGACCACGGCCATAACCGGACCTTCTCCCTGGGGTTCCAGAGGGGCACCAACCTGGGCCAGGACAAGACAACAGCAGGTGTTACAGGACACACCGCCCGCTTCCACAGACACTACATGAAATCCACAATTAAATACAACAACAAAAAAAATGAACATCGAACACACAACATAACATAACAACAGTAACATAAACTCAATGGATAACGATCATGAGTCTTAATGTACGATGTGGTCTGTACTGCAGCAACATGCTGTATAAACTCTGAACACCCTTTGGGCAGGGTTTCCAAACAAAGCTTGAGCCTGGTCCACTGAAGAGCATGTCAATGCAGGCTTTCTTAGTCCCAGTCAAGGCTTGGTTTGTGGGCAGTCGCCCCCACGACAGCACAGGCAGATGGGGCTGGTGCTTTAGCCATGAAGGTGACTGAATATTCACCTGGCGGACAGGTGTCTCTGCCAAGTCTGGCCCGGGAAGGGGACCGGGGTGAGCCTGGGGGGCCTGGGGGGTGGGGAGGGCCATGGGGTGAGCCTGGGGGGTGGGGAGGGCCATGGGGTGAGCCTGGGGGGCCTGGGGGGTGGGGAGGGCCATGGGGTGAGCCTGGGGGGTGGGGAGGGCCATGGGGTGAGCCTGGGGGGTGGGGAGGGCCATGGGGTGAGCCTGGGGGGTGGGGAGGGCCATGGGGTGAGCCTGGGGGGTGGGGAGGGCCATGGGGTGAGCCTGGGGGGCCTGGGGGGTGGCGAGGGCCATGGGGTGGAGCTGGGGACATCCTAGAGGGGGGGGTCATAGCGAGGAGGGAGATGGCCACTGGGGTCTGAGGGGTGCCGGCGGAGGGCAGGGTGGAGAGAGGGGTGTGTGGTAGGGGCGAGTGAGGGCGCAGAGGTAAGTAGGAGGGGTAGGGCACAGGGTGGGCCCTCCTGGGGTTTAGAGAGGGCGAGGGCGGGGGGGTATGGGAGGGGCTCAGCGTCTCCCGCTGGCATGACCGAGTACGAGGAGAGGAACTAGGAAAGGAGGGAAGAAAGGAGAAGGAAACAATAAACAGAGACAGAGACAGCTTCCACTTTCTACCAGCGAGGATGTAGCTCACAGACAAACCTGAGAGAAATGACCCATAGAACGGAGACATACTGTAGGATTTCACACACACACACACAGTGAATGGAGAGGAGAACAGAGAAGCCTAAAACATTACGTTATTTCTAGTACTAATACCAGAAAAATCGACTTAAGTACAGTAACAAAGTATTTGTACTCCGTGACTTCCCATCTCTGGTAGGGTGTGTGTGTGTGTGTTTTTGGCAGATCGGGCTGCTGTAGCTATTCCCTGCACACACACCTGTGTGTTTATCTGCAGTGGCTGTGGAGGGGCTCCAGAGCTTGATTGACAGCTGGTAGATAAATCAGAGGACTGCTGAGACAGAGGCTGGCCGGCAGGAGGCAGGAACTGTCCGAGAAAAGAAAGAGAGAGAGAGGGGAGGAGAGGAGAGAGAGAGAGAGAGAGAGAGAGTAGGAGCGAGGGACAGAAAGAGAGGTGGGATGAGTGAGCAGACTGAGTAAGCAGCATCATTGAGCATTCAGGATTTCTGTCAGCAGACAAACGTCATCTATTTTTCTCCTTTTCACCTTTGGACTCTCCTGCTGTCACAGGGGTTTATTTGGCTAACGGCCATGGGTTTGTTTATGTGTGTGTGGGTGTGTGTGTGTGTGTGTGTGACATCACCACCCAGGACTAATGAACATACTGCACAGAGAACAACAAACAGTCACTGTGTGAACAGCAGAGTCCTACACACACACACACAAACGCACACACACAAGCCTACACACACTCACACACACACACACACACACACACACACACACACACACACACACACACACACACACACACACACACACAAACACACACACACAGGCCTACACACACTCACACACACACACACACACACACAGCAGTCAGCAAACTGGTGCCAGAAGCTCAACAGTCACGCTTGAATTCCTCGACGGCAGATCTCTTTGAAACGTTGTAAAATGTTTCATTTGATAATAAAATACATGTGTAATTTCTCTCACGTCATTGGATATAGAAAACACACACAAGTGTACTTATATTTAGGGTCCTGTTATAAGTAGGTGAGCTAAGATCCTGGGTGTGTGTGTGTTCTGAGACGGAGTGTGTAGGTGTGTGTGTGTGTTGGTAGGGGAGGGGGGTGTTGGGGGGGAGGGGGGGGGGTACCTGTGGCAGGAGGACAGTGGGGTGAAGATAGAGTTGGTTCTGAGAGAACTAAACACAAACAAGGAAGGGGGAGGGAGGGGGGGGGGAATAAACCGGACCCCATCAGTAACCGCTTCAATTCCAAACGGCCCCACAGTTCACTACAGCCCCCTGTACATGTATGGGTTGAACACACTACCTCCAGATCAGGTGTGTGTGCCGCGGGAGCCATGTCCGGGAAGCTCTGCACGCTGGCTCTGACATGGTGGGCACTAGGACCTGGGGTGGCAGGAGCAGACGCTATCTGGGACTGCTGCTGGACCTGCGTTGCACTGGGCTGGTATAGACACCACACACACACAGACACCACACACACACACACACACACACACACAGACACACACACACACACACACACACACACACACATCCAGGTGGTGTTTTCATCTTGAGATTCACTTTGATTCACCGTTTCATCACAATCGAAAAAGAAACAACAAAAAAACGGAATAGAATGTAATAGAATCAAATAGATTCTAGAATAGAATCAAGGCTCCACATACACAATTCATGAAATGAAGAGAAGAGTGAGCCAGGACAACCACCATGGAAAGTTAGGAGCATTACAATTCAGGGGAGGAGGACACACAAAGGGAATGAGTCATTCTACTGTAAGCATGGTGATAACACTACTGCTGCTGCTGCTGCTGAAAAACTGCAAGCTGTTTCATCATCCATCCTCCCTCCCTCCACTCTCCACCAGCCTTACAGGGCCTCGCTGTTCCAGGCCCTGCACAACACCCGCCCCTTCAATCACCACTCCCACCAAAGCAATCAAGGGGATCCTCCACTGCGGATTGAAACCGAGACAAACGAGCCGTTAATGGGAAAGAGAGGGGAAAGCTAAGCATGGGAGTTATCAGAGCCAGGGAGGACTGACCCCTACAGGTTGGCTGCTGGTACTGCGGCCACTGGCCACTGGAAGCTCCTACTGTTCGACCTACCGGCCGGCCCTCGCTGTCATGAGTCCGTACGAGCAGGGTCATTTCCTGGAACGGTAATTGGTTGGGGGGTGTGGCTGTGTGCTCAGCCAATGAGAAGGTGCGGTTTGACGCTCTGTGGGTGGGGCTAACGAGGGGGCTGATGTTGGGGCTGAGGGCGGGGCTCACGGCCGGGGTGTGGGCGGGGCAGAAGGGCAGGGTGAGGGAGTGGCTCCGCCTGCTGACGATGTGGTGGAGGCACTGGTTTAGCAGGTTCAGGTCTTCGTCTTCACACACGGCCCTCGGCGACGCCCCCGGGGACAGGTGTCCGGGGGGCGGGGCCCCCGGGGAGGCGGGCCTCGCTATCATCGGGGAGGGCGGGGCTAGCCGGTACGAGGGTGGGCGGGGCGTGCTTCTGGAGGGTGCTGCTGCTGCTGCTGAGACAGTAGCTGGATGGCCGAATGCAGCTGATTGGCCGAGTCACGGTAAGACCCCGGGTGGGGGTGATGATGATGACAGAGGTGATGAAGATGGTGATGTGGAGGCGGTGCGGAGGGGTTGTGGGGGTGGTCAGGGTGTTCGGGGGGGGAGCCCTGGGTTCCGGTGGGGACCCAGAGAGGAGTGGGGGGCAGTCTTAGAGAGGGAGTTGGCCCTACAACGCAACATCTCAATTAGTGAGGTACTGCCACGTCTCATGCACGGGTTGGCACCCAGACACATCCTGCTGTCTGGGAGGAGGGGGGCATCCTGCGAGCAAAAGGGCTCACTGGCGTGGCGCTGCTATGACAACCCCGACAGAAAGGAAACACACGTTTAGTTGGGAAAAAAACAATTTATAGAAAGTACATTTAAAACAAGAACAGGTGGGTTGAGAATGAGAAGAAGGGGTGCCTCTCAAGAGATCTGAGATGAGTGTTAGTCGAAGCCAGTTTTGCGTGTGAACTAACCTGTGGAGACGGGTAGGCCCCCTGGTGCAGCTGCGCGGGTAGGTTGTTGATAGGCCCCCTGGTGCAGCTGCGCGGTAGGTTGTTGATAGGCTCCCTGGTGCAGCTGCACCGTAGGTTGTTGATAGGCTCCCTGGTGCAGCTGAGTGGCCTGTTGCTGGTAGGAATAGTCGTCTTGAGGGGGTTGTGCGGTGGGCTGCGGGTAGGCTCCCTGGTGCAGCTCGGTGGGGGGCTGTGTAGGGGGGCTGTAGACCATCTGGACCGTGGAGATGCACTCTGGCAATGACTGGTAGGGGGCGCTGTGCTGGCTGATCAAAGGATCCAGCAGGACCGTGGACTCTACTCCACTGTCAGCTGTAATGACAGGGGAGAGGAGGGAATACGTTAAGTCTCCCCCCCGGACGGACATGAAAGGAGGGAGAGGAAGATGAAGGGATAGCGGGAGAGGGAGGCAGAGGCAGAGAGGGTTAGAGAGCCTCATTTAAAATTCACAACTAGGGAGATGACTCAGAGCTCGTCTGACACACTGTTATTCACACCCTGCGGCGTTTATTGCCCGAGTGTGTGCGTGTGTGAAGGCACAAAAGGGTTGGCAGGTGTCTACATACTACATAGTGTGTGTGTTTGAGTGTGTGTGTGTTCTTACACGTGGCAGGGACGCAGGGACGGGCACAGGGCAGATCAAGGTGCACTGGTCAGCCTCCGGTTCCTCCAGCTCCACTGGGCCCAGAGGAGCAGCCTTGGGCAGGCCTGTCGTGGGAAGCTGCAGCAGGTTCTGCTCCGTACTGGAGCTCTTCCTGGCTGTGTCTCCGTCCCCCGCCAGGACTCTCCTCTCCCTCCTCCACTTGATGAGGGCCACGCGGTCTCGTATGGACTTCCCCAGGATCTTCATATCGCTGTCCAGGAAGAAGCCTGACTCCACCTAGCCAAGACAGGAAACAGGAAGTGGAGTGTTAGGTGTCTGGGGAGACAGGAAGTGGACTGTTAGGTGTCTGGGGAGACAGGAAGTGGACTGTTACGTGGATTAGGGTGAAAGGCTTTGGAGGTCTCTAGAATTGTTATATCTGTATATTTTTACAAATGCACTTTTCTTTGCTCATATATTCCTATATAGGAACATCTCCATATCTTTTCGTAATGTGTATAATGCTAAATAATTGTAATCTGATACCACCACAGAGACATGCAAGACAGCACACCCACGACTGGATGTTTTCCAGGAGAAGGTGCTCTCATCTATACTCTTAAAACATCTCATCGAATGGTGGATTTCAAATCAATTGGAATTGATCAGTAGTCATTTGAATGGTTGGAAAATGTCGGAATGTAAAACAATTCCCATTAAGCCAAGTCCAGCTGGGCTTTAAAACGTCAGTATAATTTATTGACGGGGCTTTTAAGTATGTGACAAGGCTCCGGGCTGCGTTAAGGGAAACTGACTGACCATCGATCCCGTTCCTCGTGTTACTCACTAACACGATCACTTGCCATTTCCTGGGCCACGCCCTCCGGCGTCTCCGTCTCCAGGTCGAAGGTGAACTCGATGACTCCGCTGTCCTTGTACTTCCCCTTCAGCTTCTTGGGGTCCTCCACCCAGAGCTTCAGGGCGATGGACGCCTTCTGCCCGTCGTCCTCCTCCGCCAGCTCCACCCTCACGCCCGTGTCCTCGGCGAAGAAGGCGTGGTTCAGGAGGTCCTTGATGGAGTACCTGATGGAGGAGGGCCGTATTTAATTAAGTAGGTGTTTTATCACTGCAATTTTGCCAGTCGAGCTGAGGAGTTGAACTAAAAGATTAAATCACTTCTGAGGCGTCATTAAATGTCATGTGTTAAACGTCTCAGACAGACACATTTTCTGTTCCACTCTCACCTCTCCTCCGACCGGTTGCAGATACACTCCCCAATGATCTCCTTGATCTCTGGGTCGCTGACCTTCCCATAGCTGGCTGGTTTCACCCCCTGGAGGGGGGAGGGGGGGGGGACAAAGAGGATGAGGCAGGATGTTACACTGTACTTGTTTGGTTTATACCTGAGGGTTTTGATGTTTTATGACGACTGTATAGATGTACGGTGGTATTTCATAGTCAAATTTGGTGGTTTAGGTGGTGTCACAAAAACTCAAACCACAGTGGGTACAGATTACCTTTTATTTGATGTCGCCCTTAGAAAGTAAACATGAATGACGAACAGCGTGAGTGAAACGATCACAGGTGGACTTACGCTGGTGACTTTGCGGTAGATCTGGGCGGCGTTCTGGCACTCGGAGTAGGGGTATTCTGAGGTGGCCATCTCCAGCATGCACATCCCGAAGGCGTACACGTCCACCGCCTCGTCGTAGTGCTCCTCGTACATCTCTGGAGCCATGAACTCCGGGGTACCTGGGAAACGAAGTCCAAGACATGGAGAGTGAGTCATTCAAGTTCCTGAAGAGGAAGTGAACAATGGAATGAAAAATGTGTATATATTTGGATTCTCTTTTTAAAAAGGCCTGACCAAGGACTGGGGTTGCAAATTAGCCTTTTGGCTAGAAACCTTTTATGCAACACATCTACACATATTGTTATTGCTTTGACTGTGACAATGATGTATGTTATAATGTGCGCTACATTATCCCTGACAAATAAACAGATGAATAAATAAATGACAAGAGAGAATTCATTCTTATTTTAATATACAATCATTCAAACGTGGATTCAAACACCAGCAAGCACACACAAGCAAATGCCCATGCATGTGCAAAGACCAGTCTATTCCCCTGACAGGATCGATATTCTCAGAAACATCCGTAGAGAGTAACAACATAGTAAATCTGTTGCCATAATTCACAGTGCACAACGTCACTGAAAACCGACCTATACCGTCAATTATTTACAGTCAACACGCTGACAAACCTTGGCAAGGGAAGGAGAAGAAAACTCAACCAACCAATGACGCTCTTGGCGAAGGAGGCTCTCTTGAGCGTGGCCAATCCCAGGTCTCCGATCTTGACGGAGCCGGTTGGCCCGGTGATGAAGATGTTGTCGCACTTGAGGTCGCGGTGGATGATGGGCGGCGTCCTGGTGTGCAGGAAGTGGAGACCTTTCAGGATCTGACGACACCAGCTCCTCAGAACCTTAGGCTTCATCACCTTGAAGCGCTTCAGGTACCTACAAGGTTACAAGCAGTGTCTGTCATCATCAGCATCGCTGTGGCACGTGAAGGAAATCTTGATCTCCGTCCATAGGTTAGTGATTAAAGTGCATATAGTCAGCGCAGTACATCATCTAAAAAGTGCATCATTCAAGCAGAATTACAGTGGTTAGTTCCAATAAGGAGCAGTGTGTATTTTACTGGACACATGCACTAGGGTTCTGGTTCCGTGACAGAACCGCTCCTCCTGTCCTGTGGTTCCTTACGTTTTGAGTGTCCCTGAGGTCATGAGCTCGGTAACCAGGACGATGCACTTCTTGCCTTTCACTGGCGACTCCCAGAAGTCGTAGAAACGCACGATGTTGGGGTGCTGGAGAGCTTTCAGCATCTCCGCCTCCTCCTTGAAGCGCTGCCTCTCCACTTTGGACAGCTTTCGCTCCTGGTGACAGCAAGGACAGTGTGTCAATGACAAATGACAGAGTATTGACCAGAGGAGAACCCCCTGTTTGTGACCCTGCCCCTCTGGAGCAGCTGAGGAGCAGCGTGAGGAGCAGCGTGGGACGCAGCAGTGGCCGCACTCAATTTACACTTTACTATAGTGTAAATATGTATATATATATGTTCAATCTATAATTGTATTGTTTTAGTGTCTGAGAGCTGCTACCTTAATTTCGTTGTACTTGTGCAATGACAAATAAATATATTCTATTCTATTCTAAGGACAGGGAGTTGAAGGGTCAACTGAAGGGTCAATTGTATTTTTTGTAAATATTTGTATTTTTTGTATTTTTATACTGTCAATTACGACAACTTATATTTAATTGTATATTTAATTGTATATTTTACTTATTCTAATTCCACTTAGTATTGCTAGTTATGTACCCTTAGTATAGATTGTCCTTATATTTAGGTTTAAGATTCCTATATGTTTAATGTATGCACCTTCCTGCCAAAGCAAATTCCTTGTCTGTGCAAACTTTCATGGCGAATAAAACCCTGATTCTGATTCTGAGCTCTTTGTAAATGACACTTAAATAGCTCAAATTAGACATGATGATCCCAAACCTGGTGTAAAAAAAACAGTTATGTTTAGAGTAGAACACAGACAACATGCCGGACTTTGATTGAGGTTCTATGACCATGCAGTATATTGTCAGCTTTAGAGTTTTTCACTGTATGAAGTGATTGACAGTGACATACACAGTCTGTCTTACACAGGGGCCCCTGTGTGGCACCTGAACACAAGCGTGGTATTTTGAGTCGACAAGGGCATAAGGGCAGGACTCGTTCTCTCAATAAAAGCTCTCAGGGCTTAACCTCAATCTGACACAAAAACAACGTGACAACGTCAGATGTGAATGTATGGTTCTGACTTCACAACTGGACATCAGAACTGAGAGTCAGAAGACTTCAGCTGGGTTTTGTCGCAGTGAGCAGATACAGGTGTCTTTACGACGGCGTTTGAGGACAAATTCCAAAGCTGCAGTATCTCCCACTGGACAGACACTTTGAAGGCTTTGGACTCTGGCCTCGGGGTGATTGAGTTCACCCTGGATCGATGTTTTGGCCCTCATCGTTCCTTAACGGTTGTATAAATAGTAAAACAGCTGACAGTGACAATCCTCCCCCTTTCCAAACCTGTCCAATCAATATGAAGGAAGACCTCACACACTGTCCAACTGAGTGACAACAGGAATCAGATAAACTGCTGACCTTCTATATCAACCCCTGACTCACTATGTCACCCCCCTGACTTACTACGTCAGCTCTGACTCACTATGTCCCCCCCTGACTCACTATGTCACCCCCCTGACTCACTATGTCCCCCCCTGACTCACTATGTCCCCCCCCTGACTCACTATGTCACCCCCTGACTCACTATGTCACCTCCCTGACTCACTATGTCACCCCCTGACTCACTATGTCACCCCCCTGACTCACTATGTCCCCCCCTGACTCACTATGTCCCCCCCTGACTCACTATGTCACCCCCTGACTCACTATGTCACCCCCTGACTCACTATGTCGCCCCCTGACTCACTATGTCACCCCCTGACTCACTATGTCAGCCCCCTGACTCACTACGTCAGCTCTGACTCACTACGTCAGCTCTGACTCACTATGTCCCCTCCGACTCACTATGTCAGCTCTGACTCACTATGTCCCCTCCGACTCACTATGTCACCCCTCCCTGACTCACTATGTCACCCCCCTGACTCACTATGTCACCCCCTGACTCACTATGTCCCCCCCTGACTCACTATGTCACCCCCCTGACTCACTATGTCACCCCCCTGACTCACTATGTCACCCCCTGACCTGCTAAGTCACCCCCTGACTCTCTATATTACTCTTGATCTATTTCCAACACACCTGCCCTAACATATACGGAAATTCACTCAAATCACCAGTATAATTCATCACAGTCTCTATATTAATTTGCCTGCAGTCTGAATTATTATAATAAAGATGATGTCACACCGTACACACACACACACACACTCCCATGTATTCTTCTGGGAAAGGGAAAGTCTGTGTATAATATTACAGATCCATCCTGACAAAAACTGTGAAGTTCATGTGCAGGGATGGATTATTCGATGATGCAGCAGAATCCTATTTCATCCATACAATCCTATTGTTACCTCCCAAACCCATCTCTTACATTACAGACATATTGGGCTGATGCTAACTCCTCTTCTGTTACTATACAACACACTGATCTGTCAGCGTCCTATTCTACCGGGGTCGTACGATAACAAAGGAATGTCTCTCGGGGTGTATAAGGTTTCCGGTGTTCTGGCGGTTGAAGAAGGGTGTGGCACACACAGCATCTTGCTTTAGGAGAGGGCTTTGACAATGAAATGGTAAATGTAACTGTTAGCATTTATGCTAATACAGGAAGGTTGCATCGTAGTCAAAGTCAATTTGCGAAGCTCCTGCTGTCTTGACGGCATGAGTTGCAGGAAACACCAAGACGTTCTCTTCCTCATTCTCGTCCTCAGATGAACCGCTCTCTCACCTGCTCCCTGTTCTTTTCCTACCTCTCTCACTCACTCTCTTCCCACTCGCTCTCCCACTCTCTCTCTCTCCCCCTCCCCTCTCTCCCTCTGCAGAAGGGAACCTTGCGTCAGCTATAGCTGAACTCTCCGGACAGATCTGCACGGTGACGACACGGCGTGTTCTGTACCGTCAGCCTTGCAGCCGCAGCCTATCCACATGACTTTGAGACCTGTGGAAGAGAGCTGTGGATCCAGTCAGTGTGACTGAGTTTTCACTGAATCATGTTGCATCACCCTGCGCTCCTATGAGACTGTCTCTCCACTACCGCCTGGGAGTCTGGGAGAACACAGGGGGGGATGGAAGACTCGCTGAAACGGCGTGGAGGAGGAGACTTAGGACACATTCTGGTAATGATATTGTAGGGGAGATGTCCGATTTGTAATTATATAAACTGATGTCAAGTAGCCTGCCTGAATATAGCATCACACACACACACACACACTAACTACAGCTCCAGAAACCCAGTTTATCTGTGAGCGCACAGACACAGAAGAAGAAGGGGGGTCTGTCTCATTGGAGGGAAAATCTGCTGAATCACCACTTCGTCTGTGGCACTGTAATCCCTACACAACCCCACACACACACACACACACACACCCACACAATCAGACTTCCTTTGGTCCAACTAAGATACATACGGTAAGCTTACATTTTAAGAAGACCTCTTTCAGCTTCTTTAACACTGCAATGCTGTCTTGTTCTCCTATCAGGAGCACAGACAGCCCAGCGGGACTGTTTCCATGGAGATGTAGGCATTTTACCAAGCTTCTACTTTCAGTTGCATGAAACCATATTTTATAGTTACTTATTTTCACATAATCTTATCTGCATTGCTATTATTATTATTATTATTATACTTATACAAAGTATTATATAACTATATAGATTGTTTAAGTTTGTCTTCCTATAAGCTAAAACTGCCACAAAGACGTTGTCTGTAGCCTGTTAACAAACCAGGCTCTACACCAGTCTGTATGTCACATGTACAGCATGGCAAGGACTCTAATCGTAGATTACCATATTCAAACAGAGATTAGGGTATTCTCTAAGCCGTGAACGAGAACAGTCTCTCTCTCTCACCTACGTCTACCCAGACACCTAAATCCTTTTACAGCACCTTTTGTCCACACCCCAAAACGCTCTATGCAGCATAACACAAGCTTCCCATTCACTGCTCATGGACCTCAGCCAAAATCAGGTGTATCGTATTTATAGATGTATAATATTTTATATATAATAACGTTTTACTGTCAGTGTGCCGAATGTAATGGGTTATAGACCAGCTGTTTCATCAATGCTGGTGCCACATTTATGAGCCACGACGGTCCCATCTTTCATGTGTTAAAAGGGGAATAAATATGCTTGGTTTGTTAACAAACACAATCCATCTCTGTTGAAACGTGTTTTCAAGGGAAAGTGAACGTGAAAGTCACCGTAGACAAGAACACACACTGTTGCCCAGACAACACTTTGTCTCCAGTGCCAACCTTCAGCTTTGTGCCAACCTCGCCCAAGTACATCCCAGGTGTTAAAAAAGGTCTACACAGGACACCACTGAATTAAACGACACTTACTGCAGTGAGGCGGCGATTAAGTTGATGCTGTCACGGAGCTCTGCGATGTCTTCCCACCCCGGTATGGCTAACGTGAATGTAACTTCTGGAGGACTTGCATGATGGGTTGGTGCCACACTAGCCCACGGAGGGGGGTCAGATGGCTGAGCGGTTAGGGAATCCGGCTAATAATCAGAAGGTTGCCGGTTTGATTCCCTGCCGTGCGGAATGTTGTGCCCTTGGGCAAGGCACTTCACCCTACTTGCCTCGGGGGCAATGTCCCTGTACTTACTGTAATTGGCTCTGGATAAGACCATCTGCTAAATGACTAAATGTAAATGGAGGTGGTGTGGGAAGGGGGAAGATGTCGTTTTACAGGGCAAAGCAAGGAATAAACAGTCTCAGCAGTCCTCTTTGAGACAACCTGCTCATGCAGCCCCTATCCCCACTTCCCCACCGCCAACAAGCTCGGGACTGTTGGACCAACAAATGCTCAGGACCACACCACCTGCTTAGCCTTCACATGCCTGTCGGTAAATGACAAAGTCGTCCTTCAAAATGCCAGTCAACATAAACACACTTGTATCAGCCTTCCTAGTACAACACAGAGCGACAGACATTCACATTCAAGTGATCCTGCTGCTCTCCAGATGAAGAATAGATTGGATTCTAATATTGTATAAGACCATCAGAGGACAGCTGGACTGTACATTAACGAACACATGTAGCTTACTGACGGTCAGGGGAGGAGAGGGGAACTGTGGTTGGACATGATCCACATGTGATTTGAAGTTATGTAATGAAATAGTATGACATGAATCAAGCCCTATAGATGTGACTGCTTCGTGAAGCTGACCTTGATAGGTTCTGGCACATTCTACCGCCACTGAAATTGAACCCCACTGATGAAAACCAAAAAAAGATTTATGTGTCTGTCCTCAGCTGAACTCTGGGTGATCTCGGGGGAATCTGGCTACCAGCGTTGCTACAAGACGAGGATATCCACAGAGTTTGTGTTCCAGGCTGTCGAACAGCAGAAAGCTGGCAACCCAATCATCACTATAGTGTCTCACATTCTGAACACATCACAGGAACAGAGTGTGTTCTTAACATATCCCTTAAGGAAGTTACTAATAAATGCATGAAACTACAATATCCCAAACTGAAATATACCAAGTCTAGAGGCAACATGATAGATAGAATCATAACATTCAAATGAACAACAATAAATCTGATTTATTGTTGGATTATTTGGATTATTTTAAATCTGGTGAGGTTGAGTTTTAAAGGGAACTTTAGGGAACTGAACTTCTTACCTGAAGTTCACACCAGGCTACTTCAACCCAGGTGTCAGTGTCAAGGCCTTTATAAACCGTCTTGAAGGACCCACTGCCAAGCTCAATGTCGAACTTCAGAAAGCGCCCCCCGGGTGAGGTGGACACAGCCTTTATCCCGGCATCCTCCTCGTTCTCATCACTGCCCGCTTTACCGGTGATATCAGAGGCCGAAGCTGACTTCTGATCGGTCTCGCTCCTCTCTTTCTCCTCGTCCGCGCTCGCACTTTCCGTGGCACTGTCCTTTTGTTCCACATGACTCTCGGAGCTTGAGCTCTGCTGGAAGCCCACGTGTGGACCGAGTGCCCTGGTTCGAGTTCGGTCCACGATGGTACGCAAGTGTATGCTGAACACCGGATTGTTGACACATTCTGGTGAATCCAGGACTTGGACATCATCTGTGTCAGAAAACCACAAATTTCGGCGAATGAACCTCTGTCGGACCATTCCCCGGTAATCCGAAGAGGGATAAACGGTGGGGTCGCTTGCACCCCGCAGCGAAGCATTCTCAATGTTGTCCATATTCCGGTCTGCCCCATTCTCATAAATATGAACGTTCGTATTTCTACCGGAGTCTAAATTGGGCACCGAGGAGAATGTAGCTCCCAGCGGCGATTCGGAGTTAGTGTCTTCCCCTGAATCCATACCCAGTAAGCACTTACCGGTGACATTCAGAGACGACGTTCAACATGGTCCTTTCCCACCGGTGGGAGCGCGCATAGCCTACCTGCAAGGCTCATATGTACTGACGCAGTTATCCAGGGTCCATGTATTGTTCAAAGACGAATCTTCCATTCATTATCTAGCCTATAACATATTTCTGAATGAATGTCAAAATGACTGAAATTCTGCCTCATTCAATGCGCAATTCTAACACCAAGGTTGTCATGAACAGGCAATTACAATGTCACTGCAGCTTAATCTCAAATCCCTTTCAGAGACTAGTCCATTGTATTTTATGTCAATCTAAAATTGCCGTTGGCAATTTAGCAAGTGTTTGAAGCGTGATTTGCTGCCTATAGAATACGAAGACACGGTTGTCGCTTCCGGATAGTTATCGCCTTCTCTAATCCCTCAACACTCATCAGGAATCTGTGCGCAGCTGTGATCCGATATTAATCACAGTCGATCATCTCACCGGTTAGGTATCACCAAGCAATAGCCAGACACTTCTTTGTGATATTTCGACAAAAGAGACGGATTTAACTCTGCGAGGCGTAACATCGCAGCATCGTCCCTTTAACTAAGCAGGCCGTCAGAGGAGTGCACTTGTCCGACAGATGAGCAGAGAAGGAGAAAGCGTTGATCAGATCAGTGCGGCGCAGTTTTTGTATGTGCCCTATGCATCTCGACATCCGCGAAAGACGGGGAACTTGAGCGTTGTCTTTCTCAAATTTCACTTATTCCAGAAAGGCAAAAAGTGAAGGTCCATTTTAAGGCACATAACCACGCCCCTAGCAACAACACGTATCCAATAAATGCATACGTTTTTAGGCGGTACCCTCAGCCTCCGTGACAGGGGTTGTTATGGACCACACAGGGCCCGCCCATAACCCCCGTGACGCTCCGACTCCAGTAAATGGTAGAAGATGATTTTGACGGTTAACAATACAATGAGTTTTACTGCATCATGTAATCTACTCCACCATGCAACACTCTCGGGAATTAATCTAGCACATCAAAATGCAGAAGTCATGGCCTATAAGTGCGGTCTGTAGTTAAACGTTCTTGTTTGCTGAACTAGGCTATATCCACCAAATTCGTAACTAATGCTATATAAAATAAAAATGATATTCGTGAGCACAGGAGAAATGATGATAAAATGAACAACAAATGTAGGCCTTCAACTTATTTAACTCACACTTAACTCACTTAGCTCCTACTTTATACATTATTATATTATTTTACTATTGTATATGCTTATATCCTCATCATATTTTATATAACTCCCGGTATCTTGTATCTCGTATATTTATATTTTGTATTTTATATATTTAATTGGAGCCTACTCTGCTATGCTGTACCATAATTCTGTTGCAAACTGCAATTTCCCCACTGCGGGACAAATAAAGGATTATCTTATTTGATCTTAAAACAATTTAACAAACATTTTGTTGGTAAACTATACAGACGCGTTCCACAATTTAAGAACGCCTAGGCCCTTAACTACATTATCAGGTTAATAGTTTATAATGTCAGTAGGCATTATCAACATATAGCCTATTAGGCACGTGTGGGTCTAAAAGTCCACTATGGCACACAGACTGCATTATTCTATATGTACACGTGGTGGCGTCATACATCCAATAAATGTAGCCAGTGACCACGACTCAATGCAACAGTAATAATATCCCCATGCTAATGCAGAAAACCTTTGGTATTAAAAAATAGTGTAGGCTTATACATATCATGACATGACAGTTTAAGATACGTAAAGAGACAATTTGGCAACTAGGCTATACGATCTCTTGTCTAGGCTACTTTCGACTTTCAACGAGTAGCCTGGTCATATACGCCCCCTTGTGTGTGAGGCGGTACCCTAGTCCTTGCTGCACACCGGACGATACCCGATATGCTGCCCGCTCTCATTCTCACACAGTGGCCCGGCAATAGGCGGTTCGGTACTGCTTCATTTTCGGAATTCTATTCTCCTTAGCCTCACAATTGGTAACTAAGAAGTCGACATGGCAACGGAAAACATGGAAATGAATGGCGATGCCGACAGAGAGAGCGGAGGGGAGGTAAGATGCAGCACACTAACCATCTAAAAGCCAGTCTTCCGAGTACTTTCAGTACTATAATTTCAGTCTCACTGACTACTGTACACACGCCTTAGTCTATGAATTTCAAAGGAAGTCGCTCTTGACTCCAACTGGACAAAGGAGTAAGCAGACGTCAAACAACAACACGCCTGTCTGTTCGGGTATTAGGCTTTTGACGAGCCAAATTGGAGTCGATTGTAGGTTTTGAACCATTGTATTTTTCCGCCATACACACATTAGGCTACCCATTCACAGCGAATTGCGGACGTCATTGTGGAGCCAAGCCTAAAATTCGGAATTGTCTAAAGTCAGTAGCCTATTCAAAACTAGCCTTAGGCTACTTCCAACTTTTAATTGTTTTCTGACAACACACGCAACTTTAAATTAGGTTACGTGTGTATACGAGTGGACGGACCCACTACTCAGATTGATTAAGTCATTTAATCCGTTACACCCCCACCTGTTGAGGATTGTCCATTGCTGAGGTCACTGTGCCTCTTTTTTCATCCGGGAACCCCCTTAATCTTTCCTTCAATGGGAATTCCTAGCGTTAAAAAGTAGCTACGCTACAAAAGGGGGTTTAATATTGGGCAGTTGAGGGATATTTCTATGACGTAGCCTAATGATCAGTGTAATTGTTTGATGGTTACTGCTTAATTACAGGACAATAGCCTGTTTGTATATTATACACACGTAAGGTCTCGACTAATTGCGAATATATATTTTTTAAAGAATTAATAAAAGAAAGAAAAAAAAATATCCCCAATGTGTTTATTTTTTCCTTGATCTGTAGGAAAAGATCAAGTTTAGTGGAAAGTTCTGAGTGAACACGGCAAGAAGGAACAAGAGTTCCCAGGCTCAACTGAAGTTCAAGCTCCACTGAATATGTACACATTATAGCCTACATCTACACAGGGCGCCATATACGTTGAGCATTTACGTTTTTAATTATTTTTATTGCAGCAGAGACATTATTTCATGGACTAAATCTCAAACTGTCCATAATGACCAGAGATGTCTATAAAATGACCCTGGCAGCAGGGGCGAATTTTTTGGGGGGGCTCCAGCCCCAAAATAGGGCTAGATACACCCATGCCTGGCAGGAATATTCAGTTATATCTCTAGGTATCACCTTCAGTCTGAAGGACATGCAGTCTCACTAAATGAGACTGTAGTTTCAGTATGCCGCTCATGGACATTCTCCACTGGGATGTTATAATATTGCAGCCATAGGGAAGTCTGAGCAAGCCATAGAACTACACTGGGTCAGAAAGTCTCAATTATTTTTGTTTTTTCATGCATGCAGGTTTATTTAACCAGCCTCACGCACACACCAGGGGCCTGCACATGTTGTCGATCCACAGCTGAAGTTCAAAAAACAGGAAGACATCATAAAAAAAGGCTTGTGGAGCCCAGGGTAAAATAAACATTTATTGGTTACCTTATAATTAAGGTTGGAGACACGTTTGGGTGTCCTTTGTACTGGCTAGCAGCAACCTTGCCATTACGTTTAGTCATTTAGCAGATGGTCTTATCCAGAGCGACTTACAGTAAGTACAGGGACATTCCCCCTAGGCAAGTAGGGTGTGCCTTGCCCAAGGACACAACGTCACGACCAGGAATCGAACCGGCAACCTTCTGATTACTAGCCACATTCCCTAACCGCTCAGTCACCTGACTCTGCCATTAGAAGATCGTCACTTCCTGACTCTCAGAGCTTGTTTGCCAGATTAGGTATTTTCGAACATTTATTCCCCAGCTCGTTAGCATTTTAGCGATGCCTTAATCTTGGTGAGAGAAAGTGGAGGGCAGCATGTCAAAGCATGATGCTACCAAGAAATCCGTTGGAAAAGAAATAAGATAAATATGTTAGGTGTGGCATTTCACCTTAGGCTAATTTAGTTCTATTTTGCAAACCCATTTTCAATAATCAAAAATAGCAGTTTAGATAGATATACAGTGCATTAAGGAGTCACTAAGAAAATCTAAAACATAAGCAATAAAAAACCATTATGTTCATGTGTAAAGGCTGTGTAATAATAACACAACATTTTAAATAGCTCGTAAGATTTGGAGCGTGAAGTGCAAACCGCTGAAGTGTAAACTAAAGACTGACAGGTTGTATCCCTGCTAAACAAACACACGGTAGAACAGCTTTCTGTTTCAGTTTCACAAGCACATTACTCACCCACTTCTCACTTGTAATCTCACCCACTTCTCACTTGTAATCTCACTCACTTCTCACTCGTAATCTCACTCACTTCTCACTTGTAATCTCACCCACTTCTCACTTGTAATGGTGTAGAAAGTAGACATCTGTGGAAACTAGAAAAGGTCCCTTATCTCAGAGGCCACTATGCCAATGTAAGAGAGAAAGAGAAAGTTCAAACATGTAGGAAAACAGGAAAAAACGAATTTGAATGATTTAAACAAACTGTTCTTTTATTGCAAACTGTGTTGAATTAAATGTCATTGTTTTGACGTGAGAGGAAAAGGTTTCGAGTATATAACGGAAACTAATTGTGAAAACACGGGAAGATAAAAGATCAAACTGTTGGATTTGAAAGTCGACAGTTCACAGTAGAAGGAAAGGGGTGAGGTCGAGGTGATACAGGGAGGTCAATGTCAGTTGAGTATAGAACAAAATAAGACTTAAAGAAAACCACCAGAGTGTATCTATTCTAGAGATGGTTAGTTGGGTCTACCATACATCCGTACATCCATTTCCCCTGTATGCTGAGGTGGCAAACGAAGGTTAGAGTCATGTGGTTGTGTGGCTGTCGTTCCTCTGCCAACCTGAATACAAGGCGGGCCTTGTTAAGGGCAGCCCAGACTGTGCCTGGGCCTAAAAGACACACTCCCGCTCTCAACTTCCCCACACAGACAGACCGGGGGAGGAAAGAGAGAGGGTAATGTTTAGCTTAGAACCCCATGGACTTTAGTGATGTATACATAAGTTATATAAGCAGTGACATACTGTACTTATTTACCATGTGCTTAATGCTGCATCTATTCTGCTGGGTCGTAGAGCCGAGTAAACAACATGGTTAAACCGGCCTTCACACATGCACAGAGCCACATGATCTCTCACAGCAGTGCCACAGTAAATGTGGATGGAGAGAGGGGTTCACCGTAATGTGTTCCCCATGTAGGCAAAGGCCTGGCCGCGGCGTTCCGGGTTCGAATCCGGCCCAGGCCCTTTACCGCGTGTCTTCCCCTCTCACTCTTTTAGCACTTTGAGATTAGTTTTCAAATTAGAAGTGCGTTGGAAATCAAATTTAGTATTATTATTACTCCCACTTTTCATGTCCTCTCCATAATTACTATCTCTGTCAATGAAACTATAAAGGCAGTAATATCCCTATATCTCATATTAATACCCCTAAAATCTGTATTAAAAAAGTGGATGGAAAGAAAACAAATGTGGCTACATGTGGATGGATGCGAGAGTCCCCCTGTTTGTGTCACCTGACCTGAGATCTGCTGTAATGGATAACAACCCCCCGTATGTTTACAAATGGGAGTCATGAGTCACTGAGAGAGACCTTGCAGCTCTCCTTCAGTGTTTGTCATTCCTATACCGGAGGATATATTACATCACAGTCTCGTCAGGGTTTCAGAGCATAGTTGGGGTTTGGGGGTGGCTTTAGTGAAAAGTATTTGGAATTTTTGGGGTGGGGCAGTTGGAAAATATTCAGTTATAAAGAATCATTTCCTTTCACTTAATGCTGTTGGAACACAACTGGTGTCCGTACTGAGCAGGTTCACTCTCTCCAACAGAAATGGTATCAAACATGATTCAGCGTATCACCACATTATTACAATAATCAGGTGTGCTGGATTAAGGGTTTTACATAACCTGCAGGACAGCTGCTATGTACAGAAACAGCGCAAGGCAGTCATGGTCTAGAATACGTTGGTGTGTGAAAGCAACTACTGTGGACTGCATCCCCTCCATCCTGACCCTGGGTGTTGTGTTAAAGTCTTAAAAGTTATTGCGTCTTTTTCAAAATTACCTAAATTAATTCTTAGTTTTAGTTCCCTTTTCCTGTTCCATGACACTGAGCACGTAAACATCACAATACCATATAAATACCCACCCCTTTTTGATAAGAAATGTTTAGTTCAATCATGTGTGACACAAAACTGGACGATCTTCATAAAACAAGTCTCATGTCCGCTCCACTTCACACTGGGTGGAGACGTCCTTCCTCTTCTTAAGTTTCTGTGACCATCGCCCTCAGCAGGAAACAAAAAAACACAGAAAATGACCTTTGACCTGTCACTCTCTTCCTGGTAAGGAAAGTATCACTTCCTGTAGTTCTTTACTTTCAGTTCCCACCAAAATGTCCTAAATGTCAGCATGCAACAATCCCCTAGTTAGTAACAGAGCCCTGGTTGTCAACACACATTCCGCAGAACGACTAATCACATAACGTCACATCAGGCGTTTAAACTGACCTTCCTCCTCTCGTGTTCAGGTTCCGCGCCCGGCCCGTTGGCGGCGGGCAGGCGGGCCAATCAACATGAACCACTACGCCAACAAGAAGAGTGCGGCGGAGAGCATGCTGGACGTGGCGCTGCTGATGGCCAACGCCTCCCAGCTGAAGTCCGTCCTGGATCAGGGCCCCGGACCCTTCTACGTCCCCCTCATCACCCTCATAAGCCTCTCCCTCATCATGCAGATCCTGGTGGGCATTCTGCTCATCTTCATCGGTGCGTCTCTGTCTGTGTGTGTGTTATCAACATTTACATTTAGTCATTTAGCAGGCACTCTTATCCAGAGCGACTTACAGTAAGTACAGGGACATTCCCCCGAGGCAAGAATCCCAAGGACACAACGTCATGTGTCAGACCCGGAATCAAACCAGCAACCTTCTGATTAATAGCCCGATTCCCTAACCGCTCAGCTATCTGAGCCCCCTTATTCACCTAGCTGTGCTTTTTGAGGTTCCTGCCAAGGAAAATTAACCCTACGTGTGTTAATCTGTGTTAAACCTGATTCTGATACTAGCGCACGTAGGGAATGAGGCAGATACTCAAGGAGTAGAAGTTACTCCCAAGGAACTGTCTGTTACAAGACTCACTCCTCTTAGTGTCGATGGGGGTTTTTTGCTCTGAGTTTACATCTACACATCTAAAGAATCAAAAACATCTAAATGAATGTTTCTAAAGGCTTTGGTGTCCTCTATCTCCTAGTCCTTTTGGGCTTCTTGATTTATAATGTAATCCAAACTCCTATCTTCATACTACTGACGCTAAGAGCTTCTTAGGAACGTTCTAACAGCGCTCTTAGAACGTTCCTAAGAAGCTCTTAGCGTTAAGAGCTTCTTAACAAATCTGGGAAACGCGACCCTGATCAGGTCCAGACTCTGTGTTTTACTTCCCTCATAGTAACTGCAATAAAGCCCAGAGACTAAAGTGGCACTATATATTCATGGCACTATACTAACAGTTAAAAGGACAATCCACTTTTTCTTCCTCTTCAGATAGGGCCTAGCTCCTGACATCATCGTCGTGACATCATCTCCAACCATCTGGGCTTACTTTAGTCAAGAGTCGCCACGCCTGTAGAATGTTATCATCTTTTGACTGAACAATTGGCATCTTTCCATCCCGCCCTTTTGCAGAAGTGTTCCCTATCTTTATCTGGCAGTTCTGTGTGTGTGTGTGTGTGTGTGTGGTTGGGTCAAGTGTGTGTGTGTGTGTGTGTGTGATTGTGGTGCAAGGGGGCGGGAGTCCACCCTCACACCACACGCACAGTCAAGGCAACTCCCGTGACAAGTCAAGCGTGTCACTAGGCCCCCCCTGACTGACCTAGATCTTTATAATTCCAGAAAGTCTTTTGCAGAGGGACAGGTTATGTTGCATGCTGTGTTTTCATATCATAAGGACCTCCGGGATAATGAACCTACAACTGTAGCGCCACCTGGTGGTTTTTTAGTAGACCAGCAGACCAGAGTGACTAAGCTAAAAGCACATCTGACGACCCATGTCTTTTAATTTAAATATATACCGTCTTTAAAATAAAAAACGGTTCCGCAATTCGTCCTTGTTGTCGTTCACAGTGAAGTGGAACCTGAACGACGAGAGCATGCACTTCAGGTTGAACGTCCTGGAGAACATAGCCACTGTACTCGTCTTCATCATCGTCATTGTCAACGTCTTCATCACTGCTTTTGGCGTTCAGAGTCCCAAAACTAGCGCTTGACTTCCGTACCCCGACAGCACTTACAGGTATGAGCCTTCGTTAGTCTGCGTCCACCATATGCAAATACCGCTATTTGCTTGTATATCGCAGTAAACAAATATTCAAATATTTAGTATTTTTTTTCAACACATTTCAAATGTTGTTTTGTGTCTCTAAAGTACTCCAGCAATAATATTAACAACATGCTGTCATATTGTTTGATACTTAACAGGAGAGGAAACTCCTAGGATCATGTTTTCCACAGCTTTACACAACTCACAAGAGCAAGTGAAGCGCGCCTCGATCTCCAGAACAAGTTTCAGAACATTATGGTCATTTCATGCACGACTCTTCACAGAGTGCCTGAACTGGTGTGTGAACACTGCTTTACTTTATCCTCAATGCAGACTCTTCTTTTTGATACTTTGTACATATCAGTATATAATGCCCTGTCGTGATACTGTGTCATCAAGGGGAAAACTCTTCTGCCGTTTTAACCTCTGTGTTTAAAAACTGTGTGTGTGTGTGTGTGTGTGTGTGTGTGTGTGTGTGTGTGTGTGTGTGAGAGTGTGTGGTCCCAGCACTAGCGAGTCCTTATAACAACATGCCTGCACCACCAAAATAACTGTCCAAGGCCCTGTGCACTGTAGAGAGCAGATGTTTTGGAGTTCTGTTTGCCCAGATGTGCTTTGCTCTGCCGGTTATGTTTAAACCATTTCTGCCTCCCAAATACACATTACTCGTGTAGATCTCAATGCAGTAGTGTAGGCTAGATCAAAATGCAGGAGAACTGGTTCAGTAGCCAGGACAAGGTCATTCTTACACCAATCCTCTGCTTCTAAATCTGAATAGGAACAGTAGAAGGAAACGAAGGACTTAGGACGCAGTAGTTGTTGACATGTTGTCATTAGGAATGAGGCCTCGTCTCGGCTTTCACCATACTCAGGCAGTATTACAGCACCATCTAGTGGCCAGTAAAGGAAGTACAGTTCAGTTTGCCTCCACCTACAGAACTATGCAATACTATGGAAGTTAAATGTGTTTGTACACGTTTGGATTTGTAATCTTTTTTTTTACACATGCTATAATCATATCTTTAGTGTACTTGTTGTTTTTCAAAATCTTTTGTGAATGAAGGACCAAATGATTTACGCCCATGTTAAGTGTTATGTTATAGTTTTATGCACTGCCTGATTCTATTATTCCAAAAATAAAGTTTTCTATATACGTATAAAAAAATACAAACGCTTGTCTTAGTTACATTTATTTTTCCATGCGCAGTACAGTTCATAGTGAAAGGTTCTCAGTCAAATACATTATTATGGCACTTGGGATTCTATGGTGTTACTAGTAGACATTCTACAGAACAGGAACGACTGCAACCTTGAATAAATCTCCCTCAATTCACTCTACACAGTGAACATATCAGCCTAGGTACATAGAAACAGTGTGAGAAGTGAACCTGTAGTTCCCTTCTATAAAACTATACAATCATAGGAATATACACCTCCCGTTACACATGTAAGTTGAGTACTTAGGTACTAAGTACTTCCCCCAAATAATATAAGGCAACTTCAAACACAAAGGCAACAAGTGAGCGAGAGGTCAAATCATAAAAGGAAACAAAAGTACAAGTTTAAAAGCTTGTGAAGTGCATCCAAAAGTGTGACGTTCTGCACCAATTCTGAACAAATACAATCTTCAAACATTTTTAAAAGTTATAATTCCCTAAGTAAAAGAGTTACGACGATATGGTATTGTAATGAAGCTCCTTCAAATGAAAAAAACACATTCTGTCCAATCAGAATCCTACTGGGCCTGGATTCAACCAATCAGGGGGCTTTAAATGTACCAGGAAGTACCAGGAAGGGTGTGACCACTAACAACGTCTAGTGAAACAGAAGCTTCCAAACAGTCAGAAAAAGGACCATTACAACACAGTGTTAAACTATTCTGGATTAGGAAGCCATGCGGTAACACCTGGTAATATGGAGGCCTGTAGTAAACTGGATGGCTTCACCATGACAACCATCTGCTGCTAAGCTAAACAAGGTAACTCACAGCAACACTGATATGGCTTCACCATCACACCCGAACAGGCTTTCAGACCGTCATCTTCCTCTACGTTTCTAGTTTTGTCACACGGGAAAGTAATCTGAACAGGGCTGTCCAACTCTGTTACTGGACTTACCGTCCTGTTGGTTCACTCTCTCCAACAGATATGGTATCAAACATGATTCAGCGTATCAACCGGATTATTACAATAATCAGGTGTGCTGGATTAAGGGGTTTACATAACCTGCAGGACAGCTGCTATGTACAGAAACAGCGCAAGGCAGTCATGGTCTAGAATACGTTGGTGTGTGAAAGCAACTACTGTGGACTGCATCCCCTCCATCCTGACCCTGGGGTTGTGTTTAAGTCCCACCATATTGCATCCTTTTCAAAATGACCTAAATTCATTCAAAAATGTTGGTTTCCTTTTCCTGTTCCATGACACTGAGCATGTAAACATCACAATACCATATAAATAACCCACCCCTTTTTGTTAAGAAATGTTTAGTTCAACCATGTGTGAAATAAAACTGGACGATCTTTATAAAAGGTGCCTTGTTGACAAAATATTGTGTCTGTAAAACAAGACAGAGATAAGTTATCTTGCCATTTCAAAAGGTTTGGTGTAAAAGTTCTGTCAGAAAAGAGGCCTGTCAAACAGGAGAGAGCATCCTAGTACCAGACATGACCAGAAATGCAGAAGAAGAGTTTCTGATACCAGTGACCGGGGTATATACAGTATATACAGAGAAGTGATATGCCCCTGAAATAGTGGTGTGTAGTGTGAACAACCTGAAACGCCCCTGTAGTAACTGCATCCCAACTGCCCACCCTCATCCCTGTGTCCTGACCCAACTCCCCAGAAGTGATTCAAAGCATACGGGATTGGACACAGACCATTGTGATGTGCCTCACTTACACCAATCCCGAGCTTCTGCATCGAGGTGGTGGAGAGGAAGAGGGATGTTGGCCACGCCCACACAGCACCATTACACGCTGATGTTGTCGTCGGAGTACCATATGAGCACCTCTTTGGCCGTCCTCCCCAGCCCCAGAGCCACCAAGCCCAGGGCACGGCTGCCCTCAGTCACTCTGGACTCTACAGGGAGAGAGGCTAGCCTTAGCACACATGGGATACACGGCACACGCATCGTCATGCACCGTCACTGCACGTCGTGTACTACATCACACATTTGTGCGTACTCGCGGTGTGATGTAACACGTGTTCACAGTCAGAGCTTTTAAGACATGCCTGAATGTAGTTAGCAGATGTTAGGGATGTGATTCAGAGGGTTAGATGACAGAGAGAGACATAGAGAGAGAGAGAGAGAGAGAGAGAGAGAGAGAGAGAGAGACAGAGAGAGAGCCTCACCTCCGTAGTAATACAACATGGCCATCCCCACGGCAACGCCGAAACAACCCAGGAAGAACAGAGGACCTGGACAGGGCAGAAGTTCATCAAGAGTGAAATATTTGTATTCAACCCATCAGGAAGTTTAACAAGATGAGACAACGACACAGTGTTTAAGTTTGTCTAACTCATTGTGTGTGTGTTTTGTAAAGTTCTCTCTTGGAAGTCGCTTTGGATAAAAGCGTCTGCTAAATGAATACATGTAAATGTGTGTGTGTGTGTGTGTGTGAGTGAAAGCAAGAGTGAGAGAAAGAGAGTGACAGTACGAGAGGTGAGAAGTATCCATGTCTTACCTTTGTCATTTAGCACATATCTCTGATTGGACTTAACGAGTGGAACACTGAAGGGGTCATCTTGGGGTCAGACAGATCAAATCACACAACTAAACCTCACAGAACCTACCAAGCAACAAGACAATAACCTACAGGAAATATAATTAACATAAAGAATTGAAGTGTAATCCAGTCCAGACGAGGGACTAACCTCTGAGGCGGAGGCGCGTGGGAAGGCTGTAGTACACCTCCTCCACATGCAGGTGAAGCGCCCTGTAGAACTCCCGACAGGCCTCCTCTCCTCTCCCCTGCAGGTGGTGGAGCAGCTCCGACAGACGGATGCAGGTAGGAACGTCCAGGTCCCTGAACTGGGGAAGAGAGTCACATCAGAAAGAGTTATTATTGAACTGGGGAGAGAGTCACACCACAAATAGTTATTATTATTAATATTATTAGGGTTAGTCTTCCATTCACAATTCACTGAAACGTGTGTAAATAACTGCTCATGCTAACCTTCTACTGATTTTGGCAGCGAATGTTGTATTTACTTAACTGCTTAGTGCAAGTAGGGTTTTATGTTTCCTAGTTGTGATTATGTTGACGTTTCACCGCAGTGTAGCTTACTTTGGTGGCCTCCTTGTCTGAGAGAATCTGCGGGTAGATCCTGTTGAGCTGAAGGATGAGTTTGTCCACCAGTTCTGTGTCCAGCCTCCTGTCGGATTTGAGGAACCGGCTGTCCTCCAGTAGTTGGTCATGGAAGGTGTCTTGACAGACAGAGAAGAACAACTGTATGGTTAGGCATGGGAATTTGCAGTGTTGGGCAGTTCCCGGGAGAAGTAACCTAGACACTGTATGTGAGAGAACTACACTTTGTTTATGGAATTAATGAATTTCAGAAAACGTTGTCAAGATATTAACGTAATGCGACGTTAAACACACGTAATTAAAGTTAGGTCTGGGCGGTGAATGTTCATGCAGTAGGCTACGAAAAGTGATTTCAATCTTCAGGTTCTTAAGACCTTGTTAGAACGATGTTACATTTGGCAGCAGCCAGCGGTGACTATGACCTTTACGTCACGCAATAACATAAGTCGCTTTGGCGCGTTTCACAACAAAATGAATGGTTTATAACAAGTTACAAATGGAGACATATTTCTAAGCAAGGCGAGGCTACCAAGCGAAGTTGCCATACTCATAGCAACCCTGACTGATTACACAAGGAAGCAGTCTTAACAATATCCTTAAGAGCATTGTTTACAGGCGCGAAATGTAAAAACATAAGGGGGACGGACGGTCAAATTGTCCTTTTTAACTGTGGTAAATAATCATAATGTCTAAATTTAGTGAGTATAGGCTTCAAACAACTAACCTCCCATTGTAGAGTCCTCTCTGTCCTTTGTTTGGCCACTCCCCTTGAGACCATCAGGAACTGTGTGGGAGGGGCGTCAAGTTTCTCAGGAAATGGGAGAAACTAAATAAAGATGTGGATCAAAAACGCTTCACATCTTGCGGTGGTTTACATTCGACATTGACCTGACATGACACTAGTATTGAAATGAAAGAATGATGCTCTTTAGGAGACCATCTTCCGTTGACATTCCTTGTTGGGGTCGAGTCTATTTTTATCGGTGAGAGTGCTTCGTCTCAATTTACAATGAACGAGCCAACTCCACACTGAATGGATACGTAGCCAACTCTCACTTTAACCACACACATTTATATATAAACACAACTTCTTTTTTTAAATGACAACACAACACTTTAAAACGTTAGATTAATTTTATTTTCCATTACGCATTCCGTTAAAGCAGAGCCACATTAGCTGTCTATGCACATTGTCACTGCATTAAAGAACATGTTTTCCAATGAGCACATTTACCACATTTTCAAACGGTCTTATGAAATAGCAGAATTACCTTGTTATTTTGGTACCAGTATACCATCCATCATAATCAACAACAACCACAACGTTGTATCAAATAAATACAAATAAGTGATGATTTAGTACAAACATATGCAAACACATGAGAAGCAAGACAGTGAGAAGAAGTATAAAATGCTTTAACACAACAATAACTTGAGCAAACATGTTTGCTTTTCCCCATTACTTTCAAATTGCACTTACAGTTTGCAAGTTTAAAAGCACCCCAGATGTGATGTTTCGTTAAGCAAACAATACTGACAAAATGGCACAGCATAATTGTAGACAAAGTAACTTTATTTTCTTCAGATTTTTAGGAAGGGAAATGTTTTATATAAAAATGTTCATAAAATAAAGTTAGCTAAATAAAAATCTTAATAATATTTTATTAATATTATTTTAACATCACCTTTACCATACAAAGCTTGAGAATAAATAAATACTTGCATTAATATTCTCATTCAGTCACACTAATATTTCTGAAACAGACTCATAACAAGGTGGCCAAAGTTAACAGTTTAACTCTAATCTTGCATTCTAGACCACAGACATTACCGTTTTCTCCATCTCACTTTCACTCACTCTTCCTTTTAGTGGGTAATGACATATGTGCTTCTCTTTATTAAATCAGTAAGAAATGTAACAGAAATACAGTTCTGGTACTCCTTAACGAACGGAAAGGCACAATTATTGTAGGCCAAGAGGTGAAGATCAAAGGCAAAACATCCTGATGAGCTTGATCATTTGTCAAACTAATTATGAAGATGTGGTCAATATTAGAAGACTTATTTCAATGCATCTTCAATATCTGTTTTCTGTCGATTCCTGCTTATCTGTTAGGCCTGATTGTATTATTGACCCCAGAGAAACCAGAAGTAAGTTACTTAAGTTCCTATGACCTTCCCGATATCAAATAAAATAAATATCCATGTTCAACGTGGATTTCCTTGAAAATTAAACTATGAATCTGGCAGTTACTTGCATGCGCAAATAATACAAAATATCTATAATATTCAAGTTAATCATAACGTTCCAAAACGTTCCAAAAGGTCATGGCTTGAAGGTAACAGAAGCCAAACAACATCTTATGACACCGAGGTGTCACAAGCATGATTCTGAAAAATGACTGTAACAAAAGTGCACAGTTATGGGGGGACGGGGGCAGGTTCAGGTGTTGAGAGATTATCAAGGAGAAATATCAGGGAGGGGGGGCAGGGAGGGGGCAGGGAGGGGGGGCTGGTGGGGGCAGGGAGGGGGGCTGGTGGGGGTCTGGGAGTTGGGCTGGGAGGGGGGCTGGTGGGGTCTGGGAGGGGGGCAGGTGGGGTCTGGGAGTTGGGCTGGGAGGGGGGCTGGTGGGGTCAGGGAGGGGGGCAGGTGGGGTCTGGGAGGGGGGCTGGTTGGGGGCTGGTGGGGGGGGCTGGTTGGGGCTGGGAGGGGGGCTGGTTGGGGCTGGGAGGGGGGCTGGTTGGGGCTGGGAGGGGGGCTGGTTGGGGCTGGTGGGGGCTGGGAGGGGGGCTGGTTGGGGGCTGGGAGGGGGGCTGGTTGGGGCTGGGAGGGGGGCTGGTTGGGGCTGGGAGGGGGGCTGGTTGGGGCTGGGAGGGGGGCAGGTGGGGGCTGGGAGGGGGGCTGGTGGGGGGCTAGTGGGGTCTGGAGGTCCACACCCACACACACTGGATTCCGGAAGCCTCACTGATGCACCAAACTTCACGTGAAATCACGTCCGTCTTTAAAATCAATGGTGTGTGTGTGTGTCTACCACAAGGCAGTGTGTGTGTGTGTGTGTGTGTATACCACAAGGCAGTGTGTGTGTGTGTCTACCACAAGGCAGTGTGTGTGTGTGTCTACCACAAGGCAGTGTGTGTGTGTATAGTCATCGTCAGGGTCCTCTCTCCACCACGGGGGAAGGTACGCCACATACAACCTGAAGAATTCTGCATGATTTAGTTACTGCGAAAAAATTGGAGAGATTTAAAAGAAATACCGTTAAAATCATCAGGTATGGATTCTGACATTTTTCACCCGATTAAATCACTTGTGTGTTAGTGAGGTTAGGATGGAATGATGAGTTAGTGGCTGTGGTTAGAGGGCAGCGTGGATGGACAGTGGACAGTGCATGCCATGCATTTGACTGCAAGAAACAAAGGACTCACACTAATAGCGACACACACGTTAGATGGGTCGACTACCACCCACACATGAAACAAACGATGGAGGAGTTGACTGGACATGAGGAGGTGACTGACGAGCAGATGTAGACTGGAGGAGGAGGATGGAGATAGTGGGACAAGATCACAAACACTTCTGTCTTTCCACATACAGAAAACATCTCCCCGAATTGTTATAACACAGCCGAACTAACGTGTTTTACCGAGTCCGTAGTTCTGAGAAAGCAAACCATGCTTTGGTCCTACATTCTCTATCCCTCAAAAGTGCAACATCTTAATCTCATAACATCTCAAATAAACACCTGAAGTAGCAGCGAGAGGAACCCACAACAGAGATTCCTGCCTAAAGTTTTAAAGTGCTTCATTATCTTCCAGCTACAGAACAGTACGTACAAAGAACTCCCTCAAGATCTACTCTCCTTGAGAGATTATTATTAAATCAACCCCTCAGAAGGAAGGGCAATCCCCTAGGGTAGTCTCCTGGCGTCTGCAGCCTGGTCTACTGCAGCCTGGCCTACTGCAGCCCGGCCTACTGCAGCCCGGCCTACTGCAGCCCGGCCTACTGCAGCCCGGCCTACTGCAGCCCGGCCTACTGCAGCCCGGCCTACTGCAGCCTGGCCTACTGCCTGCCAGACTGAAGGCTTCATCATCCTCTATGCTAGCTGTAGGTAGTGTTTCATGACAGGGTTGCAAGTTCTGCACTCTCACCCCTACGAAAGCTTCAGCGCTGTTGGCGTAGCCTAGCGAATAGCGGACGAGGTTACCCTTTAGCGTAGCTAGCATCCCGCCATGCTGGGAGGGTCATAACTGCAGCTATGTTAGCCGTTCGCCTGGTTAAACCCCCACAGTCCCAGACACAGAATTAGCATGCCGGCGTAGCGTTACAACAGCACAGCGTGAGGCGGTGACATGAGGTTACACACACACAGACACACACGGTGAGTGAGACAGAGAGAGAGTTCAGAGGTTACAGTAGATCTTGTACTTCTCGCTGAAGAGGACCACAGGTCTTCCCAGGATGCACTGGGGCTTGGGGAGACCTCGGGAGGAGTGTCTGGGACTTACGTGGTGGTTGGCGGCTCCTCTGCCCTTGGCGGAGGTCTTCCCCCGGCCTCCCGCGCCGCTGCGCCTGGCCTGCTCGTGGTCGAACTCCAGGTCCTCCAGGCGCTGGGTCAGGGCCAGCTTCTGCTGGATGGCCATGCGGAGGAGCGAGTTCAGGGTCTTCTTCTCGTCCTCGGCGGCGGCCAGCTGGCGCTGCATGTCGTCCAGCTGGGTGACGTACTCGTCGCAGCTACCGGAGAGAAGAAGAGGATGAAAGAGTGGAAAGAGAAAATGAGTTGGGAGAAAAAAGACAGAATGGGAGTTCAAAGAAGTTCCGGTTCTCCCCTGCAGAGGGCGCAAATCGTCTGTTGTGGCTGTGGTGTGCCTTCATGTGTTTTCTCCATTCCCTCCCGCTCTCCACATTTTCCAGATGCTGTCGCTGAAGCCCCTGCCAGCAGTCTCTCCCAAACGCTCCACTGTTACATCAGAAAACTCCCACAATGCCCTCTGTTTTCCCCACACAGGGCAAACCGCACAGTAACCTAGATTCTCATTGGTGCAGTTCACATGTCTAAAGCCCAATCAAAACTAGTGTTTGCTCAGTCAGAGATTTGAAAGGGATGTTGACTGTAGATCATATAAACTAATATTATAAAACCTAGGGTGCCCAAATTAAGGGGCAACTCTATATCACTTTTAGCCAAAAAGTATAAGGTTGTATTTTTATTATTATTATAGTATACTAAATGAAAGAAGTACAAAGACAAAACGATATGTACACCATGGTTTTCTGTTATAAAAAATATATCAAACCACAACTTCCTCAGTGACTTTCTAGCGTGTTAGCATTAGCATGTTAGCGTGTTAGCTTACCGCGTGGCGAACATGGCGCGTAGCGAGGAGAAGGTGGCGGCGTCCTCCTTCAGGCCCTTCAGCTCGTTCCTCAGCTTCATCATGGTGTCCGTCACTATTATCTTCTCAATGTCGTACTTGCTCTTCAGATTGGCCAGCGCCACCTCTGCCGTCTGTGTGTGTATGGGGGGGTGGGAGACGTTTTTATGACAGACCGCCGACTACATACTCACACACAGTCCCTCATAAACTATACTGTAAACACACAGACACAATACTCTGCATTACAAACACACGCACACACACACAGCCCCACATTAAGCTGTGCTATGAAAAAAAACGTAATAAGCTGTACTAAAAAAACACACACACTGAGTTATCCTGCGAACACACACACGCCCCCCCCCCTCAGTCGAGTCACCCCTCGGTCCCAGTCACCCCCTCAGTCCCAGTCACCCCCGCCCCTCACCTGCTTGTTGGCCTTCAGCACCGTCCTCAGGGTGGCGATCTGCTCCCTCTTGGTGCTGAGCAGGGACTTGAGCTTCAGGATCTCCCCCATGCAGGCGTCCCTGTCCTTGTCTCCCACCGAGCCCACCTCCATGGAGGCCAGCCTCTGGGAGGCCAGCCTCTGGTGGGACAGCTGCGTGGTGCGGTCCACCGCCTGCTGCAGGTGGCGGATCTGATCTCGGATGATGGCCACCAGGTTGTAGATGTTCATGGGCTCCGCTCGAGGCTCGGGGGCCGAGGGAACAGAGGCCGGGGCGGCGTCGCCGGCACTCCCGGGGTCGGACGACTCGGGTACGAGGCCGTTGGCGAGCAGGACCGGGGACGACCTCCGACCCTTGCCCTCGCGGCCCCTCCCCAGGCTGGCCTTGCCGTCCTTGTAGTAGTCCAGCATGACCCGGTTGGGCGTCTCGTTGTTGCACATGCACACGTGGTTGTAGAGGTTGGCCAGCTCCTCGCTGAAGGCCACCAGCTCGTCCTGCGCCACGTTGAGGCTGCCTTGCGACTCTCCCGCCGCCTCGCTCACCTGCCTCAGCTCCTTCTCCAGCCTCGTGGCCTCCAGGCGCTCCGCCCGGCTGCTCTCCTCCAGGGACCCCAGCTTGGAGCTCAGCTCCTGGACGTGGGCCTCCAGCCGGGCTCGCTCCTCGTCGTACCTGGCCCGACACTCCTGGTACTCGGCCTTCAGGACCTTCAGCTCCTGGCGCAGGTCTCCCGCCTCGGCCACGGCCACCGTGTACTTGCAGCGGAGGATCTCCGGCCCGTCGATGTCCAGCTCGTAGTAGTCTCCTCCGCCGCCGCCGCCGCCGTCGTCGTCCCGGCTGTCGCGCTCCTTGTCGCCGTCCGGGGCCGAGTGGCGCTCCTTGCTGGCCTGGAGCTTCCGCATGGCGCTCAGGTTCTCGCTGAGGCGACCCACCGTCTCCCGCTGCTCGGCCATGGAGCCGTGAGCCGCCTCCAGCTGCTTCTGGGAGTCCTGCAGTGAGGACAGCAGAGAGCCCTTGTCTCGCTCCACCTGGAGGACACGTGACAGGCAAGACATGATCAATCTGGTGGGAGTCAGGTGGCTGAGCGGTTAGGGATTCAGAAGGTCTCCGGTTCGATTCCTGGCTGTGCCAAATAACGTTGTTTCCTTGAGCAAGGCACTTCACCCTACTTGCCTCGTGGGAATGTCCCTGTACTTACTGTGAGTCGCTCTGGATAAGAGCGTCTGCTAAATGACTAAATGTAAATCTGTACAGCAAAAACATGACATATCCTCTGATGTTCCGAAATGTTTCCATGTATGTGTGGTTTAGAATGATATTAAACTTAACTTATAGACGGTTTCATTGCACCTATATGACGTATATTGCTTAAGTATACAATTATTAGAGATTAAAAAAACACCATTCTAGTATAAGTAACCTGGTGCAGTTATAAGTAACCCCCAACATATTTTATGTTTTATGTCAAAGTTAAGTGAGTAAATGTGTCCTGTTATCTGGCATTGTGCCGTTTCCATGGTGACGGATTACATGGGTACTTCACCGATGAATTGAAAACATCAAACAAGAAACAAATGTGAATCGAGCGCCGACCACTCTAACAGTTCACACACAGGTGAAACATGTTCAAACGTTATCTGTATGCTTTCTATGAGATGGAAAACTTGGTGTTTATTTAAAACCAGTTTCGTCAATTAGTGACTAAAAATGAATAAACACCATTTCAGGGGTTTTCAAGGACCTGTCTGTCCCAAGACACAACCCTGTTCACAACTCCCACTGACCCCGGTCAACCTCTCCACACCAGTCAACATGTTTACCCACACACAGTCAACATCAAAACATGTCTTCAATCAGCGTTATGCTGGAAACTGAGAACTTAAGGGGCCCTCAGGGTTGAACCCTAATATTAAAAATGACTGGTTGAATACATTTTCTGTACCTGCCTATTGCCCTTTTCCTGTTAACGCTTCATGTAGTTGTGTATATATAGCGTATCATAAGTATAACTATAGCGATGACTAATTGCCTAAGCATTGGTGTTATGTAATCGTATTAATGCCTGCACGTGTTGATACAGTCTGCAGACAGTGTGTGTGTGTGTGTGCAGACAGTGTGTGTGTGTGTGTGTGTGTGTGTGTGTGTGTGCAGACAGTGTGTGTGTGTGTGTGTGTGTGCAGACAGTGTGTGTGTGTGTGTGTGTGTGCAGACAGTGTGTGTGTGTGTGTGTGTGTGCAGACAGTGTGTGTGTGTGTGTGTGTGTGTGTGCAGACAGTGTGTGTGTCTTCTCAGTACCTGCATGAGCTGCTGCTTGAGTTTCTGAATCTCCGAGATGTTCAGCTCGCTCAGCAGGTCGTCCACCAGGCTGGGGGCGGGTTTGAAGGCGTCCCCTTTCTTCGTCCCCACGCCCCGCTGGTCCTCCCCGCCGCCCCCCCCTGGACAAGCCGTTCTCCAAGCCCCGGATCAGGGCCCCGTGGTCGGGCTCGCTGCCGGGGGAAGAGGGGTCCTCGGTCAGCCTGAGGCCGTCCAGGGAGAGTCCGGCCAGGGGGCCGTGGTAGAAGGCGTCTCCGATGGTCATGTGGTGGGAGAGCTCCTTGCGCAGCGCCGCCTTCTGCTCGCGCTCAGTCTTGATGGTCTCCAGGGCCTCGGCCAGCTGGCGCTCGGAGATCTCCCTCAGACGCAGGACCTCCTCCAGCTGGCTCTGGAGACACTGGGAGTCCTCCTCCAGCCGACGGATCTCGTGCTTCAGGCCCTCGAACTCCACCTGGAGACGGACAGGAGGAGCTCCGTATGTTCAGTGACTTCATACGCAAACATGTCCATTATGTCATGGCTGCTTTTCGGAACCTTAACAGTTACGAGTTCTCTCTCTCTTTTTTTCATTTTCTTCTTCATCAAACAGCTCTCCTACACGGTTACCCAGTCTCGACCGACCTGGTTGCCACCCCCCTCTCACCTGGCTCTGCCTCAGCAGGGAGACCTGCTTCTGCAGGGAGATGTTCTCCTCCTCCAGCTCGCTGTAGTCCTGCAGCAGACGTGCCTCCCGCACCTTGTACTCCCTGATGTCGGCACGCAGCTGGCCCTGCTGCAGCTCCACCAGAGCAGAGCTCTGAGCCGCGCAGGGGGCACGGGGCGAGGGGCGGAGGGGGACGGGGGTGGGGGGCGGAGGAGAGGGACGGGGGGTGGAGGGGGGCGGAGGAGAGGGGTGGGGGGGTGGAGGAGAGGGGAGGGGGGCGGAGGGGGACGGGGGCGGAGGAGAGGGACGGGGGGTGAGGAGAGAGGGAGGGGGGGTGAGGAGAGGGGCGGGGGGTGAAGAGAGTGGGAGAGAGAGGGGGGGGTGGGTGCGTGGGGGTGGAGAGCGAGGGGGGGGATGGTGGAGAGAGATGGGTGGGGGAGGAGAGAGAGGGGAGGGGGGTTGAGAGAGAAGTGCTGTTAGATTTGATAGAACAGGTATTTGCATACAGGATGATTGTACTTCACAGTCACCCAGTTTATCATCCATAGCTCCTGTTTTGCTTCTATAAAAAGGGAAAGCATATTCCATGAATTATATATATTTTGGTACAAATGCAGCGCATCCATTTGGAAAGCGTAACTGCGATGAACAGAGCTGCATCCAGCCAGCGTGTATGTGGACTGAGGGGCTAGTGGGCTTTCAGAGTTCTAACGTGCTGCTCCAACGAGACACAGGACCCAGTATGGCCGCCAAACCACACAGGGCCCTGGCGGAGGACGCCCTTTGTGTCACTCACAGAGGACGATTACATCATCCCTCTCTCCTGTTTGGACACACACACACACACACACACTGGTGCCAACTGACTTACCCCCACTATAGGCAGACAGACACTCTTTCTTAGTGTGTCTCAGTAAATATAAATCTCTTATAGGTCTTTCAATCCCATTAGCTCCAACTCTTCTTCTATATTAATAAATAGAAATACCCCTATCACCCAGAATATAATCCCAACCCTGTCAACTACTGCTACTGAATAAATCGACTTGACCCTTATTAAGGTTGACGCACTAACGCATACACACACACATCCCCAAGCACACACAAACCCCCCCATCAGTAAGTCTATTTCTGTTGATATGGTCTAATTTCAATTCTACGTCAGGTACCTGACTTCACGGAGAGTTACAACGTAAACATCCCCCCGTCAGTCGCAATAAAAACACATTTCTAACCGACATTGCATCTGATACGATGTTCACCAGCTAAACCCCCACCCCCCCCCCAACCCCCCACGTCCCTTCTCCTGTCCCGGCTCACCTCTCTCATCTCCACGGCGACGGAGGCCATGCGTTCGTTCTCTGCTTGGGTGCATCCGAGGGCGTCCCTGGCCTGCCTCAGCTCAGACTGCAGCTCCAGCACCAGCTTCTGATAGTGGGCCTCCTTACTGGCCGACTCCAGGATCAGGTACTCCTCCCTGCTCTCCCCGTCCTCCGCCACCTTCCTGTGGGTGGAGTAGGCCTGGCCGAACGCCTGGAGGGATGGAGGACACAGTCAGGCCTGTGGATGGGGTTGGTGTGTGCTTTGGGGGGGGGGTTGTATATGTGTTTGTGCCTTCACCAGCGCAGTCAAATTGTTCAAAATAAGACTTAACCTTAAGCCATAACCTAAAAATAAACGACTGACTGAAGAATATACAGTAGACATTCTCTAAGGGTGTTCAAGAGCTGGCTCTGTGAGGTCAGCTCAGCTGAATGTCTGGTGACATGGCTGAGAGGACATCAATCTCACAGTCAGCTGTGGCCCGGTCCCAGTCTCCCCAGCACTGGGACCGTCCAACTGCCAACTGGTGATGTAACAGACTCTGTACCCCCGTCTAACCCCGTTGTCCCAGCACCTAACCCCCTCCCTCCCCTCACTATACTTGGGAGCATTTGGAGCGAATGCAAATAATAGTTATGGTGTGACCTATTTGAATTTCTTTACAAAACGCTTGCTTATTAGCTATATGCACAAGAAAATGACACAAATATATATTGGAAACTCAGACATGTTATAATAAGTCATCCATATGGAACAAATATGACAGACCAATTATTGATCTCTTAACATTAACGACTAGCAAGTAAGATGACAATCACATAATTGAGTACATTTTAACGTAGCTAAAAATCGTTAACTAGCCTGGCTAATACTGCTCATACCCGGTCAAAAGCTAGCAGTGATAGCTAGCTAGCTACTTTTTAACCGTAGGCCTACTTTCGTTATTGTCGATGTAGCTGGAAACGTACAATTTGAAAAACCTTTCCCTCTTTCGAGTCTGTTTTAGAAGACATTGACAGCACATTAATTTTGAAAGAGTAACAGAGAAACGCGATCAAGGCATTTGTCGATCGAAAATATGTTTTTGCCGTCCTTCCTATGGATTCGGTCAAAGTTAACATACTACGTTGCTCTGATTGGTTGTAGGTCGATCCAATTGAGCGAAGAGGCATTTTTTTCCGGGTTCGGTTGAAACACGCCCCATACTCACAGCCCAACGGAGCGCTATCAGGCTATTCTGACTAGAATTATGAGTATGACAACGTTATGAGTATGACAACGTCAGTCTAAGTAAAGTGGTCAACCTTTAAAGGGGTCATTGACTGGGTTTTTTGAGTATTTAACACTGTTCCTTAAGGTCTCCGAATAGGGTATGTAACATTGTTTTGGCTGAAAATGGCCCGGGTGCTTTTCTATGCCCTCTTTTACATCCAGCATTTTTTTCCCGGGAAAAAACGCTAGCTTTTTCCCTTATATCATTGGTATTTAGATGAGCTGTGCGCTGATTGGTTGGTTTACAACGAGCGAAGCTGCGGAGCAAAGACGGCCAACAGCACTCACTGAAACAAGAAGGTGGCGACTTGAAATAAAAACGTACAAATAAATCTATTGTGTCTACACAACACTGTTTTCAACAGATTGACTAGATATAATTTGAAATGATTACGGTAGTTTCCACGTCTGTTGTCGAAGCAAACAGAATCGCCTTAGGTGGGTAACGTTAGCACTACAGTTTAGCATACAAACTATCGTGATTCAACACAGCTTCAGTTAGCTCTAGCTATCTTACTGAAAAATAGATCTGGACAAACATGCATCTGAATTGTAGATTTACATAACAACACGGGTTATTTATTTGAATGAAACATAGTCAGGAACATGAAATAACGTAAATCCAATTGCCAATAAACTAGGCTAAATCATAACACATTCATGCTCTTGCGTTAGCAAGCTAAACTGGTTTACATGCCTACCGTATAGGTGTTTTCGCTATCTGTTCTTACATTCCTTGCAAATCACCGATGAAAAACAGATGAGCTTGAGTCTAGTTAACATTGACTAGACGGGTATGGCTGATGTTTGTTTATACCGTAGCATAGAAGATCTCTGTGCAGTTGCGCGAACCATTTCACCAAGGACGGTTTTAAAAACCTGGGAATATGTAAAGCAGGATTTGCTATGAAGCTGTTGCTGAAAAGAGGTGCGTTCCGACCTTAGTTATGTTCATCAGAACCGCAAACTGTAGTATGATTTTGTCAATAACAGTTATTAGCAATGCTAACGTATCCTGTATCTAGCACAGCCTTTCTCCAGTTATTTCGAATAGATAATCTAGACAGGCGTCAGCAAAAGGCTAGACTGCTTTCGTTTTCTGGCAATTTTTTTGGAAGCTTCCCTTCTAATGCCGACTACAGCTAGTCTAGCTAGTCATTTGCTAAGTAAGGTATGTTGATGTGTTTAGAAACGTAGCGTCGCTACCTCGGACTGGGCAAGAACACCAGTGAGTGGGCTGGTCTGCATGTACATTTTGGGGCGTGACAAAGACACAGACCAGAGCCAATTGAATGCGCGATACCCTCCCGACGTCCCGAGGGTGGATTTTTCCAAAAGCTACCGTTCTACAGCTAGATTTTTTCTTTTTGAGATTTGCATGGGAAATAAGTGTCAATGGACTTTGAGGTTCACTGTATGTTCATTTTACCCACCGAACTGTCGTTATTCAACTATGACAAGGTAAAAACGGTTTTGCAGTCAGTGACCCCTTTAAAACTTTTTTCAAAAATATTTTTTTAACCTTTTGAAACTTTGTTATAAAACTTTTTTCAAAAATATTTTTTCAACCTTTTGAAACTTTTTGGGGGTTGAGATTCACTAAAGACGAGACCAAGTTGTGACATCTGGAGTGACTCACAATCTAACTGCGGACACACATGGAGACCAGACGGTGACGAACATGAAGAGAACCTGATAATCACGCTGATCATAACACAACACTGACAACAGTTTCATCTCTCACACTCCCTCGCCGCCACAGAACAGGTCAGAGGTCAGACTATGGACTGTGTTTCTCCACTGCTCCGACAGCAGCTGTGGTTAGCGCTAACCCCAACCAACCAATCAGGGCCAGGATACTGGACGCTACACACTGAGACACGTTCATGGTCCCTCTTTTCTTACAGTCATCAGAATCAGAAAGGGTTTTAATCGCCATGAAAGACAGAAAATGAATTTCCTTTGGCAGGAAGGTGCATAGATTCAACACATAGGAGGAGGAAGAGTCAATCCTCTGTCACATGGTCACTCACGGTCATTCAGTGAGAAACCCTGACAGTCAGAGTGATCCACAGGGTTACACAGTCCAGCTGCTTGCTCTGGGAACTCAGGGCGTCCTGAACAGCTTGGCTGAGCTGGCCAGGCCGTGAAACAGAAGGAGAGGATGACGCTGTGTATATGAGCTTAGCGTGTGTTACCTCAACCTGTCTCAGAGTCCTTGTCTGAGCCGGAGCCAGACTACACACGCACGCCGTCATAGGAACACACAATCCCCGTGACAACACACAGGTGTTAATAAGTCCACAGAAGGGTTAAAGCTAGCGCTGCCTTCTGGAAGTTAATTTGGTGTTCAGTGAATGACCCTCTTTGGCATAGAGTGTGCGTGTTGGTATGTGGGTCAGTAGTACACAGGAGTACTCTTTGCCCTTTTCTCTCTCTCTCTTCGCTTCTCTTCTCAGTTTACAACAAACTTCTGAAGACAATCGACATTTAAAAAAAGCTAAATGCTGTGTTTCCAACAACGTTTTTTTAAATTAAGGATTTAGGAGGGTTGAGCATGGGTCTAAGACAGACTACACAAATACATATTCTCATTGTTCCTACAAATCCCACAAGGCTTCTCTCTAGGGTTTGGGGAAAGTCCTAGTCTAGGGCCATGAAGTGTTCACAGAGAGACCGGACGAATCCTATTAGGCCCAGTGGAAGATTTAGGCCTTTATTTAGTGCTGGTTAGAAACTCTTACGGTTACAGAGAGACCACATTTAAAAGGCTTCCTCAAACACGACCTCAGGGTGTCTTGGAGAGGGTGTGCATGCGCGTGGCTCGGGTTGCTAAAGTAGGTGTTCTGAGATGCAGGTGTGTGTGTGTGTGTGTAAGCGCCTTATATTATCGAAGGGGACAATCTGTTTACAATCTAGTTACCCTGTCACTGTATGCAATCTTATGTGATTCAGTTTTACAGAGACCCCAAAATTCTATTTAACTGGGGGTGAATTCTAGGTAAATTGTGTGACTGCATGCCCTGACGAAGATGGAGGATGAAGAATACAGAAATTCCTTATCTGTTTAAAAAACGAGTCTCCTGTTGGAAACATGTTCAGTGTGGGTTCATTTGTGGGGTACCTCAGAAAGAATTGATCTAAGATGACAAAAATATATCTTAGTGGATGCTTAGCTTGTGTTTTTCACTTTGAGAGCACGGACAGATGCTGTGAGGAATGACGCACGTCTTAACACAACGTACTTAAAATGCATTTAAGTTAACTTGTCATCGGATGCCAGATAGAGGTGGACTGTGTCTGGATTCACTGGAGACACAATGACTTAACTGAATCTGAAGTACATTCATCTAGAATTAAATTCACATGTCATAGTCTTTCATTACCTCTTAGTACACATGACCTCTAGTTTGTCTCACTCAGTTTGCTGCCTACAGCAGGGACACAATATTTCCCAAGCCAGAGGAACAGGAGGACTTGCTAGGTTGCTTACTGTGTTTATTTGAGCACTTTAAATGTCAACGCCATGATTGTTTGAAGAGGTTTGAGGGAGATAACACATACTTAGAAGAACATGACAGGTCAATATCACAAGGAAGTTGATAGGCTACTCATCTGTGTTATGATAAATTATGAACAGGCTGCAGATATGCATATAGGATATGTGCCTAGTGATAAGGGGCATACTACTGTGCAATGCTTTCAAACGTCGGTTGTTATTTATTGCATATAGTTGATATATTGCATATAGAACATGAATACTAGCAAGGAAATGGGTTTTGGAAGTAGGATTCAACACTGACGGAACAATGTTTCTTCTTTGTTTGAAACGATGTTTTAGGGAGGGGAACTGTAAGTAATAGGACCAGTTTTGACAGCAAAAATGATATATTTGTAGCACAGACGTCCAGGCAAGCTCGCTGCTATATCGCCTACCTCCTTCAGCTGGTCGAGTTCCTGCCGAACTGTCTCGTACTCGGTCTCCATCTCATCAAAACGCTGTTTGAGTTGTTGTTTCTCCTCGAGCACCGCCAACCCATATTCCGCCGCCTGGATCTTCTCGTGGGTCGTTTCACTCAACTCCCGGGATAAACGTTCCATCTCCCCTTGAAGCCAATGTGGCCCGGAATCTGTTACCAGAGTGGCCTCGGGGTATTCCCGTTCCTCCCCAGACATCTTGGCCAGCCGGTTTCCGCCAACTACAACGATAACGGACCCAGCCCTAGACAGACCGCGGACGATCCTCTTGCACGCGCAAAATCAGTGCCTCTTGTGTTTGTACTGCATTGCTGAGACTTTCTCACTCACTTCAAGTCACTTTTTGAGAAACACATGTCAGTTGCCGAAACAGTTACTGGTAAAGGCTCCATATGCGCCCCCCCGTTTTCTTTCCCCTCAAACAACTTCATGAGTCTAGAAAGGAACTAAGCTGAGATCATCGTTTTGGAATACGGTGCGTTTCAAGTCTCCCGTTGCATGTTGGGATACGTAGTTCGGAGTTCGGTTTTAAAATACGTGGTCAGTCATGTAATGGACTTCAATTCCCACAGTTCCTTTTACGGTACTTCAAGTGTGAGAGAACAAAACGATCGTGAAGGTCTTCTTATAAAGGTTCTTGAACACGGCTGCCATCTACAGAAGCTATGATGGTGCTACAAATCTTTATCCGAATTTTTTATTCCCCTTAAGGAAAATATATTTAAAATACCAAATTAGCACAGATGACCCTTTCCTTTGCGTTTAATTAATCACTGATATTTATTTAGCCATAAATGTAATATAAATCCCAAATGCAGATTATTCATTTGCATAAATAATATTTTCTTCCCTGGTGAGCATTAAAACATTAATGTTGTCCCCTATGCAAAAAATATGACTATAATTCACAGCTCACTGCACACATTACATCTGTGTGTGTGTGTGTCTCATCAGAGCAGTGGGAGGAGGGATGTAATGTGCTAACGTGTTTAGATGTGTGTGCCAGTGTGGAGCAGGGGCCATGTTTGATCCTATGTGCTCGGTCCCGGAGCAGACGAGATCTACACCACTCCGACACAGATCACAGTCCAGAGACACTTTATCTTGCTCAACATTCACCACCGTGCTTGTTAGTGTGACAGGTAGGTAACAGACGTGGCCACGCCCCGTCACAAGGTTTACTGGGCCGATGTTCGCCACTCGCTGGGACTCGAACACGCCACCTCTGACACCTCTCCCAAGCGCGACCACTACCAGCTACGCCGACGATAAGCTAGCTCTTCGTTGACGCGGGTGGCCTGTTATATACTTGAGGAGTGAGTTTCACAGATTCACACCCGTTACATTAGCATATCATATCCAATCATATGTGTCGTCAGTTGACTCACAACACTGTACTGCAGGAATTGAATCCGAAAGTGAATTTTGGGGACTTTCCACTTGTCCCTTGCCATCATACGGATGGTCAGGGGTTGGGATGAGTGTGGTGACGACTGGCTGAACTAGTCTCTGTTGCTACTTGGCAGCCCTTAGAAACTCAATCATTCAGGTGCATCAACTGAAGCTGGAGCAACTGCTTGTGTTTGACTGGGCTTTCATGGTGTGTACCTCAGGGGCCACAACAGGGATTCATCTAGGACTCGTATCTATTGAAGGGTTATCGGGAGTCTTGTCTTAATGTTTGTATGTTTTTTCAGGACCTTTTGAGGAACTCGTACACCCTGTACCAACGCTGTACGTTGGTTTTTAAAAAATGCATTTGAAAGTGTAAGTCGCTGATTTAAACGTTCTCACATATTTACCATACATTCTCACGAGTGTGTTTTGTGTATTCTTAGACAAATATTACCATTTCTTCTCTATCTGCTTCGGCCTTGGATGTGGAATGGCAGCCTACCGGCCATATTACCGTGAGTAGTGCTGAGTAGACAAACACAATCCATCAGATCATAATAAAGAAGTTACGTCAATCTGATTAGTACTGTCTCCAACTGTCTCTGGTGTCATATTCTGTGATACAGTGGAGGAATATACAAAAGAAGACACTGATGATGTAGTTATAAATGTGTGTGTAACTATGTTTGCAGCTCTATGTTTGCCGCTGTGGCTGGCTGTGGCCTTCACCATTATGTTTGAGATACTGGGCATCACATGTGGTAATTTTTTGCATCATATTTAGTGTGTGATTATGATTTGAATATGAGGGCACTGTATTTATTTTAAAGGTTTATTGATGCTGCGTGTGTGTCTGTGAGTGTTTGTTGGTGTGTGTGTGCCCTATGAATTATGTTCCCTGCAGGAAATTACTTTCAACATTTTAATGTGCAATCCCACTATTTCTACCCCCCCACGTCACTGATCATAAAAGTACTAATGCTCTACTCTACTGTACTCTACTCTGCTCTACTTTACTCTACTCTACTCTACTCTGCTCTAGTGCTCTACTCTACTCTGCTCTGCTCTGCTCTGCTCTACTCTACTCTACTCTACTCTACTCTGCTCTACTCTACTCTGCTCTGCTCTCTGCTCTGCTCTGCTCTGCTCTACTCTGCTCTGCTCTGCTCTGCTCTGCTCTGCTCTACTCTACTCTACTCTACTCTACTCTACTCTGCTCTGCTCTACTCTACTGCTCTGCTCTGCTCTGCTCTACTCTACTCTACTCTGCTCTACTCTACTGCTCTGCTCTGCTCTGCTCTACTCTACTCTACTCTACTCTGCTCTATTCTGCTCTGCTCTGCTCTACTCTACTCTGCTCTACTTTGCTCTGCTCTACTCTACTTTACTTTACTTACTTTACCCTACTCCACTCTACCCTACTCCACTCTACTTCACTCTACTCTACTCTACTCTACCCTATTCCACCCCACTTTACTCTACTCTACCCTACTCCACCCCCCCCTCTCTACTCCAGGTCTGCCTCCTCATACCAAGACGTGTAGAGGCCAGCCCTACCATAGAAATGGTACACATACCCTGCTCCTCCCTCTACCTCCTGTTACCATCAGATAGGGCGGCCTGAGCAGATTCACAAACCAGAGGATTACAGTGACATCATCTAAATCTCAATCCCAACGTCTGAAATTACTCTGTAGAAAAAAAAACTAAGAAATAATCCAACCGATATTTATTTTAAAAATGTTTTTCCTTCTTCTCAGACGCTTACTGGGGGCTGAGTTTTGCTGTGTTTGTTGCCGTTCTGCACTCCCACACTCATCACGGTACAGTGGAGCGTCGGATCTTGTTCACTCAAAAGCTCAAGTCGTTCTTCTATATGGGTGAAGTTTTTAACTGCATCATTCGGTTCAATTCTAGCGTTTACGTCGTCGTATGGATTTGGGATTATAGTGTTTGCACTGAGAGGAGCTAAGAGGAAATACAGCTCGCTATGGTAACATACCTCGTGTTACAGTGAATACTTTTATTAATAATAATAATAATAATAACTGTTATTGTCTTAAATTACAGTTTTTCATATGGAACTTTTTTGGACACTTTTGATCGTTTCGAGACATTCAGATGTACAGTCTCAATCATGTGAGCTTACTCTAAAGCTATGCTGTGTGGCTGTGTCTGACCAGGGAAAAGTGGGAGAAGTACTGAACCATGTCAGAGAACAAGCCTTCGACCATGGAAGACAGAGTCAAGTGGACAGACCACTCCTCTTATATCTACAAGGTCGGAAGACAAGAGTTGTCAACGAAGGCATGAACTCAGGAAGGAACAGATGTAGTGTTCAAGCACATGCTGCCTTCTGATAGGACCATGCTGTAACCAAAGCGACCCTGCATTCCTTCAACGCAGCAGAATCTCTTAGTATTGAATCTTGAATCTTTCTGGACTTCCTTTGAATTAATAACTGGGAAACCTTCTGATTCTTTATTAAGCTTTCAATATGAATTGAATGAATTACCTCAAGCCTTCATGATTAATTATTGTATTCATTACCTCAAACCTTCATGATTAATCATTGTATTCATTACCTCACTTACAAAACACTCTTTCATCTAAAATGTATTCATTTGTATGGGGTGACTTTACAGCCTGTTTCACTTTCATGTCTTCATGCTCAGGTGACCAGTGGTTCATGCTTTGTTTATAAGTCTCTCTTACACACACACCACACTTACACGCACACACATAAAAACAGAACCCAGTGCGCAGGTGAACTCTCTAACTCCAAAATGCAGAGGGCTTTATTAGATGAATGTAAGGTACATACAAAAGTTCAAGTAACAAAGGAGGTGTTTTTGTTCTAGGGTTCACAGTTCAGATGTAACGGCATGCTCCCAACATCCTCACGGTCACAAGCACAATCGACTCCACTCCCGAGGCCTTGCATGGACTACACCTCCCAGAAGGCCTTGCATGGACTCCACCTCCCAGAAGGCCTTGCATGGACTACACCTCCCAGAAGGCCTTGCATGGACTCCACCTCCCAAAAGGCCTTGCGTGACCTACAGAGGGGTGTCTCCTCCCACCTGACCACCCCCTCACCTTCTCCAGAAGGGTACGAGAAGAACGTGCGAGGAGAGGAGGGAGGGAGTCAGGGGAACATGGACAGCCCAAGTTCAATTCTACCCCACAGACTAAGCAAAGGTTTGCTTACACTTTGCTTGGAAGAAGAAACAACACATTTCCCCCCCCCGCCGGAAGGTTCTCCCATTGCAAGGCAGAGCTGCCGTAGCCTGGTGTTGATAAGAGCAGATAGAAATGAGACTGTGGGAGAGGTCCTGTGATCAGAATGTGTGCTGCTAATCCAAGCTGTGTCGTTAGCTGGTGATGTGTGTTGTGGTGGTTTTTGTTAAAAGACGCGAGTCGAACTTCACTGCTCTTTGCTGCCCTGCATACATTTCTATTTGATCTTTGTTTTTCAGTTTTTTTTTGTTGTTGTATTTTTTTTCTCAACTAACTTCTACAAACATCACATTGACAAGATTCTTTCAGAGACGGTTGTTATGGTAACGACATTACACAAATCTCTACCCGCGTGCCCCACCCATGACCATTTCAAGCTACATCATCAGAACAATATAAAAGTAGTAAAATAGACTGCTGCAAGTCGGTTTTTGGGATTGATAAATTACAAAGAACAAAAAGATAAAAACACATGAGCACCACATAGTACCGGCTCTCATTACATACTGAACAGAGTTGATGGTGAATGTCCCTTTTAACCTCTTAACAACTTAGGACAAATTAACTTCAATTGACCTGTACTTGACATGGTTGGTGATGACACATGGTAACTGGGAATTGGGGAAGAGGAGAAGGAGAGTCTATATGTGTGTGTCTATGCTTGTTTCTGTGTGTGTTTGTGTGTGAAAAAGTTAAATGTGTGACAAGTTACTTCAAAAATGTACGGCACAAACTCACTTTAACTTCAGTAAACACATGGAAAGTGGTGGGGTGGGGGGGGCGGAGGGGGGGCATTCACAGTGAAGTGGAATAGTGGACCAAAAAGGGCTGTCAGGTGACATGGAATACTGTCTCTGTTGGGTGGTTTGGTTTGCGGGGTGGGGCGGGGCGGCCGGGCGGAGCTACTTGGCGTTGGCGGAGCTGCTGAGCATCTTCCGGACGGCCTGGGTGATGGCGTCGCGGTCGATGCCGTAGATCTTGAGCAGCTCGCTGGGCTTGCCGCTGCGGGGCACGTTGGGCACAGCCAGGCGCTGGACGTTGAAGCCTGTCTCGTTCACCACAGCCGAGCACACCGCCTCCCCCAGGCCACCTACGGAACAGGAGAGGAGGAACAACCAGATCAAATTCGGTGATGGGCTGAATTTGACCCTAAACCGCTGCTCGTCTACCCATGTGGTACGCTCACTTATCCACTGAGCCACCAGGGCAACTGGAGGTAAAGAGATATATCCTTTGATACCCTTTCTACGGTCACTCATGTGTCACGAAATCGCACTGGTTTTCATGTTGCCACCCCTCGATTCTCCGTCCTCCATATTACTAACTGCCTCTCTGATTCCGTGTCCTCACTCTCTCCCTCCTTCTGTTCTGTTCAGCCGGAGGTTGGAGAGGTGAAGAGGGGAATGCTGTCTATCAGAAGCTGAACGCTGGTGGTCCCCTCCACCCTCCTCCCTCCCTCCCTCCCTCCCTCCCTCCCTCCCTCCCTCCCTCCCTCCCTCCCTCCCTCCCTCCCTCCCTCCCTCCCTCCCTCCCTCCCTCCTCCTCCCTCCCTCCACCCTCCCTCCTCCTCCCTCCCTCCTCCTCCCTCCACCCTCCCTCCTCCTCCCTCCCTCCTCCTCCCTCCACCCTCCCTCCTCCTCCCTCCCTCCACCCTCCCTCCTCCTCCCTTCCTCCTCCACCCTCCTCCCTCCCCCTCCCTCCTCCTTCCTCCCTCCCACCCCTCCTCCCTCCACCATCCCCCCCTCCATCCATCACCCTCCTCCCTCCACCCTCCTCCACCCTCCTCCCTCTACCCTCCTTCTTCCACCCTCCTCCCCATCCCCCAACAACAAACATATACATACAGACACACGCAGACACACACACACACAGGCAGGGCCGGACATGTCTGTCTGTGTTATCTAGGTCACAGTAAGCCCCATGGGCACACGGTTGGCTAAGGAAATCTGACAGCACTCTGCCTCCCTGGCCCTCACACTCTCTCCCTCTCCAGCAAACAGAATGCGCAGGAAGACCAAGCCCACAACACGCTGCACTTCCTCGACCAACCAGGGCCCTGACAACACACCACACAGCGCCGTCCCCGCACCAATGGGAGCGTGCCACTGCAGTATGACCCGATGTCTGGACCAATGAACGGGCAGCGGCGGCTGCATAAATATGTAATGTGGAGAAGCTAGGGGTTGCCAGGTTCAGAAAGAGGCATGAATATGTGATGGCTCTAAAACACACTGATGAGAGAACATACCCTCGTAATAGTGGTCCTCCACAGTGATGATGCGGCCCCTAGTGATGCGAGCGTGGTCGATGATGGCCTTGGAGTCCAGAGGTTTGATGGTGAAGGGGTCGATCACACGGATAGCGATCCTCTCTGGAAAGACAGCCATGTTGTTTCATCACAAGGAAGTCTCGCCATCTTCATATCAATTCATTTGACGTCAAAAGGTGCCCAATCTTTCAAGCCTCTATGAAAATCTAGCATTAGAACATTTTTATTGTACAGGAGAACTACCATTACCAAAGGCTGAATGGACTCTTCTTTTTTTGGGGCATCGGAAAACATAATATGCCATTTCATTTCAATTAAATAATGTATAGAACTAAGTTACGTATTAAGTATTTCTGTCTTGACAACTAGCTATTGCTAGTCAAAGGTCTTGTATGTTAGACTACAACACAAGACCAGGGTACCATTAATAAGCTACTGATGCCTTAGGGGGATAATATACACAAGGGTCAAGTAGAGGTCGGTGAGTTCAAAGACAATTAGGACGCGTTAGACTAAACATCGCGAAAGGCTTTTGTCTTCAGGATCAAGGCTAATATTAACGCTCACCGCCCGGATAAAAGGAGGATCAATCTTGATCAGACCACATAATCTGGGATGATCTCAGTTAAGGAAGTCAAACCCCTAGAATGTTGAATGCATCAGATTAGCAGAACGCGTGCAGATTAGCAGATTGGATTGAGTGGATACAGTCGGGTGCCTGCCAGGAGTGTGACTGGAGTGAGACATCTTGATTCTGACACCT
>CAEFZP010004862.1:0-16183 GCA_903064625.1 Mallotus villosus
GTCTGACAGTGAGTCGCGTAGAAGCAGTAGGTGAAATCAAAAATTGTTCCGATCAATGGTTGTAAGCAGATAGAGCAATGAGGCGTGTGCCGGACGGACCGAGTAGATTTGTGCAGTATTGCGGCTTTTCTGTTTGTGTACAAGGGAGCGCAGTGGAATTTTGATTACCTGCTTTTGTTAGCCACTGAATTTGAAGAAGGGTCTCCCTTAATTCTTTCCGCCTAGTATCCAGCAGAGCCTTGCACTTAATACCGAAGTAGGGACATATTTCTGGTCTCATAAAAGTACCACTACAGTGGGAGTACCAATGGTGGGGGTGTCGTTGCGTAGAACACTTGTCAGTGTGTTACTGTGGACTGTCACTAGGCGTCGGATGCACCCTTCTAAGATACGACACCAACCGTTGTTGACATTTGTGTGTTCGGTCAAAAAGTTTGGGGTGGCCTCCTGAGTGATTTGTCGTTCCAGTTGATAGGTACCACCGCTAGAACCGGTTTGCATTAACCACAATGCTCGATAAAGACAAAGCTGTCCCGTGGGAGTCCCTCCTACCTGAGCTGGTCGTCTGCACTGCCCTCCTGTGGCCGCGCTCAACGAGCACCAGACGCTCTTTGTCCAGACGCCAAACCGGTCTTCATCCTACGGAACCAGCAACAACACAGTCACGGAAAGATTTGAATATATGACCCCTTGTCAAAAATGTTTTTGGGCGATTAAATCTCTGGTGCTGGGTATATCAGCACAGGTAAAAAAAGATCGTTCTCGTAGTGTGGTAAATACATTCTTAACATGGCATGTCACCTTTAATATTAGAGTAAGTAGTACCAGCCAAAGTATAATTGTATGTCCTATGTACTTGTCTTTAACCTCTATCCTTGTGGTTTTTTTTTTTTTTGGCAATTCACGAATGATAACTTCTCTGCACGCTCTTTGACTGCAACACAAATACAAATAGACATGGCGAATTCTACTGGGCAACTTATGGCACATCCATGATTTTTTAATTCTTAGACAATGTTGTGGGGGGGTTAGAATCCTTTACATGGCCTAGATTGGTAACACGCACAGTAGATACCCTTGTGGTTGGGCCTGTGGTGCAAACCAATCACCACCTACGGGGGCACTTCTGTCGTACCATATCTTACAGCAGTAGCCGGGGGGGGAGGAAGATTGCGTTATCTTTAACATACATATTCATAAAGGGAATGTGCTTCAAGTATCAACAACAAATCGTTTACTTTATGACTTACTATTGCATCTCCCCCAGCTTAGTGCAGACAAGCAAGCCCTTTCGATCAGGTCTTCTAACAACAGGAATGTTCTTTCTGTCTAGGGGGGTGACAAAGATTGCATTTTCCCAAAAGAAATGATCTTTAAGAACAGTTGCAATTACAGAAATTTAGGTACTGAGAAAAACAACTATGTAATTAGGAGTCCCAATTATTCCATGCTTGAGACTTTACTCTGCTGCTCTTTCGCACCATACTACGGTGGAGACGATGCACATGTTGACAACAGAAAGGATTGTTAGGGTCGTGAGAGTCATATGGTAACTGTGGACTATTGTGGTGCTGTCCCATCCTGTGTCGCAGTTCCTGATACAAATGAGCAAGCGTAATTTGCTGGTATACGTGAATATCTCCACATACTTTTAGCCACATCCCACGTCATTGACGGCTCTAGCGTACAAGTGGAGAGCCAGTCAGGTGCTCGCACGATACTAACATTAGGCTACGATGGTATGAGGGTAGTAACATACAACGTTGTGTGACCCAGAATGTATCAGCAACGGTTTGCTGCGCGGTCAAGACTTCGATTTTTAACAATATGAAGCGCGCTATACAGTCTGCACATGACGCTCATGTTCCTGTTCATGCAAGTAAGCCCGAGGTAACGCTCGTTTGCTAGCACTGATGCTTTACTCAGACTGGGGGGGGGGGGGATGTTCGCTAGGCTAAGCACTAGTAGCCCAACAACTAACTTAGGAACTCATTTAAAAGCCATTCTGTGCTTCAGTAATAATTCTTTTCAGTAAGTTTCACAACCTGCAGATTGTTCAAGGTGTAAACAGAGAGCCATGGGTGATCGTGATTTTGTGGTATGCTATGATAAGCTAGACAATTAACTAACTAATACAAAATCACGATGAGTCAGTATCGCCTTCACTGTGCATAACATTTAGTCAGAGATCATTCAGTTCTTTTCACAACGAAAGATGACCCTGTCACATTCACCTATTTATGCACCGTCGTTACATCCACAACTCCCTCCTCGAATGACAGCGGGAAATTGTGGGTAAGGCATTTTAAAAAGATAGGTTTTCACATATCCGCTTTCGCTGGTATAGTCAGTGGCGATGTATTGACATCACCATCGAGCTTTGAGACTTGCAAAACAAAACCGCCACTTATGCCGCGCTCAAGGTCAGCACCGGGGAACCGCGTGGGAATGGATGGTGCTTAAAAAAAACGAAAGCCCAATCTCGCTCATTTTACCACCAGCGGAATACCGCACTTTTTGTCGAGTTGTGGCTAGCTAGTTCGTAATGCCTAGTCTAGATGTCCGCAGTTGCCCATCAGTCTGACATTGCTAATCTCTACGAATAAAAACAGTCTACATACCCCCAAATGACATAATTAGTCTTCACATTTTTTGGCCACGAAAACTCTCCAATATAACCTCATCTCCTTTGGCAACAATTTCTTTTTTCTGGATGTTGTACTGGCGAAGAACACTCAATACGTCCGCCATCTTCACTTGTCTTCATGAAGTGTGATTACAAGGAAGGCCCTCTTAGTTATCAACGGTGTAGACTCGCATATTGCCTTCTCATATATATGACTATGCAGCAGTCTTTTTCTTATCCTTCTATTCTCTGCTCTATATTTTAACATTGAAAAAAATATATATGTTTAAACTATTCTATTTACATTTGAATTAGTGCCACAGTAAGTAAAGTAAACATGTTTATGAAGCACTTTATTGGGTACATTATTATAGGGGTGTAATATGTGGATACACAACAATATTTAACTCAAACATGTACCTACAGTAGTGAAACAATCGATTTTTCAAAAGCTTTCTTCAATTGTCGTCCTTCACTGAACCAAGCATATAGCCTTATATTACCATAATACTATTTTCAAAGCAAGCATTTATCAAAGTAAATTGTGTGAACATGGTCAATGCAAGGCTTGACATATAAAGCATTGAGTTTAAAATCTATTGTTTTTTCATAGTATTACAAAATGTACAATACATTGTTATTATATTGAAAATGTTGCAGTGAACACTAGACAGGAACATAATATTTAGCATATACTGACATTCTCATGTTAGTACAACTTCTTTAACTTCTTTAGTCATGTAGAAAAAGTTATGTGCTCATAAGCAGCTTAAGTCTTCCTAAACCGTTAATGGACCTTGTTTTGACCGTTGACCACATAACATTTGATAATGCACAACAATAACTACATGGCTAGAAAATCCATCTTGACTGAAGAATAAACTGCCATATAAAAAAGCTAAGGTTTCAAACATCCATGTCATATGTTTTTATAAAGAGCATATAGTTCAGTAGTCACAGATAGTGTGCAGATTCATTTTATATGAGTTTGACATTATCAGAATTACATTTAGTCCAATACCAAAATCCTACAAATAAGAATATAACTTTAGTGCTTGTAAATTAACAATTCTATACACTGTTCAGAATAGTAACATAATCACTCAAGGACTTTCCCAAGAATATGAAGATGAACAATGTTTAGCTTATTTTTCAGTCATCTAATGCATTTTTGCTCATTCTAAACTCATTGTAACAATGAACGGCTACTCTACAACCAAGTAACATACTCCATAGGGTTGCAAAAAAGATTCTACACTGATATAGAACTAGCTACAAAAAAATATTAATTACAGTGATAAACTCCAACTTAATATACTGGTGCCATCCATTGAATCACATTGGTTCTATGCTCATTTAATTTACAGTAATGTAATTGAACTTGATGTCAACCGCTCCAAGATCAAAGCCACAGATGTCCAGCATGCCTCTGTCCTCAGGGTCAGCGATAGACAGACCGTTCGAGGTCAATCCGCACACTATCAACTTGGAGAATATTCCAGTTTTCTGCATAGTAAACACAGCGGTTACTTGAGCAATAGTAGATGATGGAAATCACTTTTGAAAGACCAAACTACCTTTCATCATATAACTGTATCACACTCACGTGTCTGTACGTCCTCAGATTCTCTAAGGGTTAGCTTGTCCAAACCAGGCCTCGTTGTTGGTAAAGATGATGAATACATCCACAAGTTTCTCATTCTCAGAGGCCCAGAGAACTGGCAGGGGCACAGTCCGTGCACCCACTGGGGATCTGGAACACGGGTTTGAGAGACGAAGTACGTGATCAAAGAAAACGTGGGCAAGCGAGCACACGCACTAATCTGAATCTCAGCCCGAACACAACCAATGGTTTTACGAACCAGTTACGTAGAGGCTAACTATACACACCTTGATCAGTTCAGCTGGTGACGTCACCTCTGCATCCACAAAACTTCTCTGGTTCTGGGTAATGTTATCATCCAGGTCTGTTTTGATTGTGGAGCGCTTCTTGGCCGTAATCTTGGCCTTGATGGCAGCATCTTCTCCACAGACATGGCCTCTGACAGTGACCTAAATGCAAGGACATTTACATGTTAGAGGATAGACAAACTGCACTTCCTGATGTGAAGAGCCGAGTGACTTTAATACATTGATTCCAAATAAATTCATGCTGGTCATGTCATGAACAGATAACATACCTAGATGTTGCAGAGTGCCTTTTCTGTTGTGTACAAATGGGAGGGCAGGGAATTGATTACCTGCTTTGTAGCACTAATTAAGAAGGTCTTCCCTTATTCTTGCCTAGTATCCAGCATGAGCTGCACTTAATACCAAGTAGGACATATTTCTGGTCTCATAAAAGTACCAACTACAGTGGGAGTACCAATGTTGGTGTCATTATAGAACAATTATTGTTAAGTTACTGCGTCGGATGCAGCCCTTCTAAGACAAGACAACCTTTTGACATTTTGTTAGGAACAAAGTTGGGTGGCTCCTGAGGTGATTTGTCTTCAGTTGATTAGGTACCACCGCTAGAACCGTTGCATTACAACAATGCTGGAAAAGACAGCTGTCCCGTGGGAGTCCTCCTACCTGATCTGGTCGGTCTGCACGATGCCCTCCTTGTGGCCCTCTAAACGAGCAGCCAGACGCTCTTTGTCCAGACGCACGCGTTCTTCATCCTACGGAACCAGACAACAACACAGTCACGGAAAGTTGAATATGACACTCTTCAAAATGTTGTGCCGAGTAAAATCTATTGTGCTGGTTATATCAGCACAGGGTAAAAAAAGATCTGTTCTCGTAGTGTGGAAATCATTCTTAACATGGCACCTATTAAGATTTAGAGTAAGTAGTACCAGCCAAATATATCTTTTGTCCTTGTATTTTTTACCTCTATCCTTGGTTTTTTGGCTTCAGATGATACTTCATCTGCAGCTCTTTTGACTGCAGACAAATACAAATAGACCATTGGTATTTAATGGGCAACTTTGGACACCAAATTTTTTAATTCTTAGACATTTGTGGGCGGGTTAGAATACTTTACATGAATAGATGTAACACCAGTATACCTTGTGTTGGCCGTTGCAAACCAATCTCTATGGGGGCACTTCTGTCGATACTTGTCGAAGTAGCTGGGGGGAGAAATTGCTTTATTTAACATACATATTCATAAAGGGAAGCTTAAGTCAGCAACACAAATCTGTTTTATTATATGCTTACAGCTCTCCCGTTGAGGTAAGACAGCAAGCCCTTTCGACCAGGTCTTCTAACAACAGGAATGTTTTCTGTCTAGGGGGGGACAAAGATTGCATTTCCCAAAAGAATGATAATCTTTAAGAACAGTTGCAATTACAGAAATGTAGGTACTGAGGAAAAACACGTTATCAGTCCAATGAGGATGCTTGAAACTTACTTCTGCTTTTCGCACATACGACGGGTGAGGAAGATGCACATTGTTGAGCAGGAAAAGGATTGAGTCGAGAGTATAGTACTCTTTGGGCTGCCCCTTCTTTCCAGTTCTGTAATGAGAAAGCGTAATTTGGTATACTTTCTCAAATATTTTTTGCCAACCATCACGGTAATACGGCTCTAATACAAGTGAGCCATCATGTCTGCTCACTACTAACATTAGCTAACTGATGGTATGATTATAAAATACTTTGACAAATGACAAACGTTTCTGCGCGATTTTTTTTCAACAAATATGAGCGAGCTACAGTAGCATGACACATGTCCCTGTACTGCAGTATGTAACGTCGTTTGCTAGCACTGTGCTTTACTTCAGAACTTATTCGCTAGGCTAGCAAGTAGCCCAACAACTAACTTAGGAACTCATTTTAAAGCCAGTCTGCTGCATAATAATACATTTGCAGAATTTCACAACCTGACAGTGTCAAGGTTGAAACAGAGACAGTATATTTTGTTAGCTGTATCTAACTAACTAGCAAACACATGATAGCATACAGCCTTCACTGGCTACATGTAATGAGATCATTCAGTTCTTTTCAACTAAAGATGACCTGTCACACCACGTTACTCAACAACTCTCTAGAATGACAGGGAATTGTGTGGTAAGACATTTAAAAAAGATATGTTTTCTATACACGCTTTGCTGGTATAGTCAGTGGCGATGTATTGAGCTGGCATCCCAATCGGGCTTGGATCTTGCAAACAAACCGCCACTGCGCTCAAGGCAGCAACCGGGGAAACCGTGGGAATGGGAGGGTGCCTAAAACGAAATCCAAATCTCTCTCATTTACACCAGCGAACGTTCAATTGGCTAGCTAGCTAAACTATCTAAAGATCACAGTCCAATACAGTCTACATTTGCCATACGAATAAAAAAGTACATACCCCCAATGACATAATTAGTCTTCACATTTTTGGCCACGAAAACTCTCCAAATATAACCTCATCTCCTTTGGCAACAATTTCTTTTTTCTGGATGTTGTACTGGCGAAGAACACTCAATACGTCCGCCATCTTCACTTGTCTTCATGAAGTGTGATTACAAGGAAGGCCCTCTTAGTTATCAACGGTGTAGAGTCGCATATTGCCTGTCTCATATACCGTAAATCCTCAAATAAAGACCGGGATACAATTAGAGGCCGGCCTTCAGATAGTAGCCGGGGGCGTGGTCGATACGGACAAATAAAGGCCAGGCCCCAAATACAGGCCGGGGGTAAAAAAAAAGCCTACAGTAATTATGCCCATTATTTTATTTAAATAATACAATTCTATAACAGAAGATACCGGTTACGCTACGGCTACACCAAGCGCGGAAACCTTGCCTTGCGGACGCGGTGTGGACTCAACAATGAGAGTGGCTACACCAGAATCGGAAACGAAATTTTGGAATAGACTGGTTTCTATTTGTATTACTTTCCGCGAGGTTTGCGTGGCCCTTTTTACATAGTCTGGTAATAAAACTATGAAAATGATCATATATGTTGCTGTAAATAATGAAGGAAACAACAAATCCGATTATTTCCCAAACCTCGAGAGCTGTTTCCATAGAGATTTGAACGTGTTGTTCAATGTTTATGAAGCACTTTATTTGGGTACATTATTATAGGGGTGTAATATACACAACAATATTTAACTCAAACATGTACCTACAGTAGTGAAACAATCGATTTTTCAAAAGCTTTCTTGTCGTCCTTCACTGAACCAAGCATATAAAAGCGAGCATTTATCAAAGTAAATTGTGTGAACATGGTCAATGCAAGGCTTGACGTAATTAAAGCCATCACAGTTACATGATCTGCATTTATGTTTCTGAATGGAATAGGAAACCATGAACTTCCTTATTTTTTCTTTGTAAATTCGAATGACTTTTCATACCAACTGGCCTCTAAAAGTAAAGCATTTGAGTATTGTTGCATTTTTTTCATTCAATATTGGAGGAAATATAAAGCATTGAGTTTAAAATCTATTGTTTTTTCATAGTATTACAAAATGTACAATACATTCAGTTATTATATTGAAAATGTTGCACAGTGAACACTACACAGGAACACAAATATTTAGCATATACTGACATTCTCATGTCAGTACAACTTCTTTAACTTCTTTAGTCATGTAGAAAAAGTTCTGTGCTCATAAGCAGCTTAAGTCTTCCTAAACCGTTAATGGACCTTGTTTTGACCGTTGACCACATAACATTTGATATTGCACAACAATAACTACATGGCTAGAAAATCCATCTCTGACTGAAGAATAAACTGCCATATAAAAAAGCTAAGGTTTCAAACATCCATGTCATATGTTTTTATAAAGAGCATATAGTTCAGCCTTCCTAGTCACAGATAGTGTGCAGAGTAGTTTTGTATGAGTTTGACATTATCAGAATTACATTTAGTCCAATACCAAAATCCTACAAATAACAATATAACTTTAGTGCTTGTAAATGAACAATTCTATACACTGTTCAGAATAGTAAACATAATCACTCACGGACTTTCCCAAGAATATGAATGATGAACAATGTTTAGCTTATTTTTCAGTCATCTAGTGCATTTTTGCTCATTCTAAACTCATTGTAACAATGAACGGCTACTCTTCAACCAAGTAACATGCTCCATAGGGTTGCAAAAAAGATTCTACACTGATATAGAACTAGCTACAAAAAAATATTAATTACAGTGATAAACTCCAACTTAATATACTGGTGCCATCCAGTGAATCACATTGGGTCTATGCTCATTTAATTTACAGTAATGTAATTGAACTTGGTGTCAAATCCAATCATCCTAGGCAAAAAGTGAATTGCTTTGGAGTTCCTCACAAAAAAAGTTATTTGTGTAGTGTATATTCAATACCTGTCTTTTAGTATGATGCAATGGTGCATTATTCAACCATGGTAGAGGTCCTTATACCAATTTCAGGTAAGCGCACACATTTTGGTCCAGCCTGCTGGACACACGGTTATTTTAATCAACGTTAAAAAGGTTAGTTCATTGTGAATGAGTGCCGATGCCATGACGCTACGTAAGCCTAGTCCCATTTGGCCATTTCTTCTCTTCCACTGTCAGCCTTGTAATTTTTGTACACTGTCACGACTGTTTATTAGATATGATCCAGGGCAACATTTCGAATGATGTCAACCGCTCCAAGATCAAAGCCACAGATGTCCAGCATGCCTCTGTCCTCAGGGTCAGCGATAGACAGACCGTTCGAGGTCAATCCGCACACTATCAACTTGGAGAATATTCCAGTTTTCTGCATAGTAAACACAACGGTTACTTGAGCCATAGTAAAAGATGGAAAGAATTTTCGAAAGACCAAACTACCTTTCATCATATAACTGTATCACACTCACGTGTCTGTACGTCCTCAGAGTCTCTAAAGGGTTAGCTTGTCCAAACCAGGCCTCGTTGTTGGTAAAGATGATGAATACATCCACAAGCTTCTCATTCTCAGAGGCCCAGAGAACTGGCAGGGCACAGTCCGTGCACCCACTGGGGATCTGGAACACGGGTTTGAGAGACGAAGTACGTGATCAAAGAAAACATGGGCAAGCGAGCACACGCACCAATCTGAATCTCAGCCCGAACACAACCAATGGTTTTACGAATGGTTACGTAGAGGCTAACTATACACACCTTGATCAGTTCAGCTGTTACTTGAGCGAGAGGCATGTCAGCTGTAATGGTGCAGGGACCCACAACTCCCTCAGAGTAGGCCACAACCTGCGTCTCTGCTTCTGTCCTCACAAGAACCTGAGGTGGGCATAAACAGCACAAAATCAGCCTGGTGAAACACGATAATCAAGGTGCTATTCACTACGACTGCACACAAAACAACAAGGAAATAAATAACACCAGTGTGCTCATGTAAAAATTCCTTGGGATAATCATTCAAGTGGCATGTCTCATAGGAGGAACATTCCTAGTATGCCTGTATGTTTATGAGATGACACTGAAAGTGTCATCCAGCATTGAGTGTTGCAGGCATACAGAAAAAGTAAAGAAACCCATTCCCCATGCCTGGCTTCCTTCCGACACGACACCACAGTGATGAATGTAGCAGGGAAGCACAGCTGCTAAATCTAGAGTCCCCTTCACTGCCCCGCGGTTAGGGAGAGCAGTATTGCCTTACCATTGTCATGGCCGCAGCTGCAACAACTGAATTGACCAAGGACCCCAAAACAGTGCTGTTCAAGGACGTGCTGATGTCAACTGCCACAACAAACCGTTTGCCCATCGGCTCCACGTTCTAAAAAGGTATGAAAGCACAACGTCACACTTATACCTGTGAACGCACCAAGGACAGTGTCATGTATGAGGGTGTGGAAGGATGTGATGATAGACCTACTATGAAACACTTGTAAAAAGCGCTCTCCAGTGTTTTGAGGATATCACTGTCTGGTTCCCACTTTACTTTCCCTCGATTCCCTAAGCCTCTTTTGTAGTTCTCGGAAGCCACCAAGACACTGAGAGGATGGATTTTAGCCTGGAGTTCAAGACATTAGGTCAAGACATTAATTTCACAACACGGTAGAACTAAAACATAGTAACCCCAGGGAGAATTGATATTTGAAGGAAAATGGCAGTGTGCCTCACCTTCTTGAGAACTGCCTCACTCTGAATCCTCTCACAAACTGTTGCCAAGTCTGAGCCTCCAGGTTCGAGAACTTTGTCTGCTGTCATCTTACCCAAGGCTCTAAGCACTGAAGCAATTGGCATTTCTTTTAAGAGAGCTCTCCATACCTGTAGGGGAAAAAAACCAATATATATATATATATTATATATATATAAGGATAAAACCCATTTCACTAAGTAATGTGGTCCCAATGTTTCCCATGAACATACTGTTGGCATTGTTGAACTTGAAGTCATGAGATCGAGACTAGATTTTTTTTAGGGCTGACTGAACCCAACCCACCTCTGTCGAATTCAGATTGTCATTCAGTGCAACGCACCTCTTTGGACCTCAGGTGGTTAGTCAGTAGCTGGTCCCTGTCTAGCCTGTGCTCCTCTATCAGGTGGATGACCTCAGCTTCGTCCGAGCTGTGCTTGACCTTCTCCACCACCTCCAGATAGGAGACGATCCTGGCCACCTCCTCAGAGTTCTCCTTTTCACTATACGCCCCCTGGACTTCTTTCCATCCCTTTGTCATATATTTGCTGAGAAGTGCTATTTCTGAAAACACAGCAGTGAAGCCACATTTGATGACATTTTGCTAGGACAGTAGATTTTGTTCTTTTTCATCATTAGGATTTCTAAATTATTCAACCGTTCAGTCAATCAAAAGGCCCTCATTTCATACATTTGATTTCCATCTACGTGTTGTACATAGTGTGTTTGTCTGTGGAAGCTAACCTTCGTTTGCAGGCTTCATGTGGGACAGCCTAAGCAGGTCCTGATGGGACCAGCCCCCCCTCTGTTTACATTTGGTCACAGCCACAGCCAGGCTCATGCCGTCTTGTTCATTATACCACTCCGCCACTGCTTTCCGCAGGGCCCGTCCCCAAATCCCACACCTCATTCCCTCCTTGAGCTCCTTCTTGTACTGGACAAAAGTGAACAGATGTGTGGGCAGCCGGCACACTTCCTTCAGGGCATGATATGCTGCCTGCTTGGTCTTTACGTCCGAGTTCTGGGAGCACACAGCCATGGCGAAGAGAGAAGGGTTGGATCTGACTATCCGTCCCTCCTGAGTGAGCCTCTTGATCTCTTCCACCACCTCGCAGCCTTTGCCTTCCTGGACCATGGCAAGCAGGGCCAGTGCACTCTCCATGCCGAGTCTGTGTTCCTTGGTGCTGTAGACACCACTCTCCGAGCCGTAACAGAGGAAACGTCGAAGTCTGGCCACATCGGTCACCTCCCAAGGCTGCACGCCAACAACGTTTTCAGTGTGGTCATTCATCTGCGTGATTTTGGTGGTAGTGCATCCTGATGGCTCCATGATACTTGCTTGTCAGCCTAAAAGAGTCAGATGGAGAGAGTTAGTCAGTTGTTCAGCTGTAAAGAGGATACAATTATCATGTCACTCATAAGCTACATGTTAGCAAGTAAGATTGCTGAGATTTTATTTTCGAAACCACTGTCTTGGTTCTTGAATGAGACTATAAAACAATGGTTTCCTAAGCCTATAGGGTCTACTGTCAAAGAGTGGGTTAGCTAAGGTAAGTCTGACGAGTTATCCACCTTGGTTGTTTAAAGCAAATACATTTGATGATGACTGAGCTAAAGAAAGCTTACAAACTTGGCTAAGTAGATAGCTGGCTAACTGCAGCGTAAACTAAACCACCGACTGACACACTACACCAGAGATAACTCATTCCTCATTTGAACAAAGGGACTGTGTGTGAGCCAAAACAATATAGTAGCCTATGTGAGGGAATGATAGCATTATACTGCTGATCAATGCTGCTATACCAATCAATATCTAATATGAATATGTAAACACACATGTTTTGTAATGCTAATAACTAAGATACAAATATTGAATGTGATCAATTGATTTAATAAAGTAACAGATAAGAAACATTGAAATGTAACTCTGGTGTGTGGACAAGAATGCAGATGTCAGGCAAACTGACTTGGGAGGCGAGTTCGTGACGCTCAGGGACTGTTGTGAGCACAATGAGCTAGTCAGCTCATGGGAGTAAAAGTGTCAACTTGGGAGATAAGGTGATGCTGGGAAAATAACTCTTCTCTGCTTCAGGACGAGTCAGACCGGACAGTTCTTACCACCTATGGATAATATAACCCCTGTTTCCCTGGAGACCCTGCCCCCCCCCCTTCTCACTGGATGCCCCCTTCCCCCTTGGAGACCTTGCCCCATCTGCCCCTTTACATCATCAGACCTAGAGTGGTCTTACCCTCTCCCCTTCCCCTTGAAGACCCCACCCCGTATATCATCAGGACCTCGGGATGACCTGCTCTCAACCCTGAAGAACTCAACCCCCCCCTTGGATTGCATCAGACCTGTGGGTCTTGTCCACCCCCCTCCCTGAACATCACCAGACCTGTGGGTCTTCTCTGCCCCCTCCCTCTCCTAACATCACCAGGTCCGTGGACTGCCCACCTTGCGCCAGCATGAACGCCCTGGACATTTAATTGGTTAACAATAACCACCCCAAGGTCTCCTGACCAATGGCCACTCACCAGACCTCCCTCTCTGGGGAGTACAAGATCTGTCTCCCAAGGGCGGGGAGACAGAACTTGGGAGGGGCAGAACTTTCTCTGATTTTCTGTCACGACCACTTTCTCAACGAAGGCCTTCGTTCGTCCTAATCTTATACTCTGTTTTGGTGGGACGACTGCTGTTGCATCATCGACTGATTCATTGTACTAGACTACGGACATCTTGTTGTGTTGTTTTCATTGTGTATCTTGTGATTGCATCATTACTAATTAAACTACAAATAACTTGGTCCGATACTTAACCGTGTATCATTCTTCCTCTCAACACCCAGTTTACACTATCCTTAACACCTACAGTAACGCTATGTGCCAACACATAATTAGCTAGAGCTAGCTAACCTACCTTTTTTCGTATTTTTTTCTAGCAAGATATGGTGGTAATGTCTTAGTCTACCATCTATTATTAATAATACGCGATACACAATAGATATAGACTGTGTCTATTTTAACACACAAAAATCCAGACGTGATGTCACTGTATGTATCGATATTCACACACAACAATTCAGACAGCTAGTAGTAGCCTACGCATAACAAGACGCAGTGGAAATAGCTGGATAAACATTTCTGCCCATCTCGTCACAGCTGAGGATATTAATTAACAGTGAGGAGTAAACATAAGCCGCTATAGTCAGCTAAATAGCGAACTTCAGTGTTGCCAATGAGGCTGCTATAGCCACTTCTGTAGCCTACATACTAACCTAAATGTTACAATGTTGTAACACTAGCTAATATTATAGATGCGCGTGATCTATCGTAGGCCTACTATGTCTAAAAAGGACATCTGAACTTACTTCGATTTTGAAGTTTTCAATATTCACGTCCCTTATCCATTGAAACCACAAGCCCCGAACCATCTACGAAGCTGCGGTGCATCCTGGGCTGGGGCTGGAGGGAGGTGACACTGACAGCTCAACCATATGGAAGGCCAACTGTGCCAAAACGTCCGAATTCGCGTGCGAATTCGCGTGCGTGTACAGACGTCAAAAATGAACGTGTACAGACGTGTACCGATCTTGATTGAATTAAGGTTAATAAATAGGCTGATATAAATTGGCAATTACATTATCAACAACTGTAGGCTATTTTGTAAGCTACTGAAAAAAAGATGTTTGTATACCATATAACATATCCAACGCGTGTACTTTCTGCAGCAGATTCATATTTGTTTACATTTTGGACCAGATTCCTAGCGTACGGTAGAAAGTGAACATCTAGCCCACTATGTGACCAGCTGACTCTTGTCACGCACAAATACAGTTAAAGTGTTAAGAAAAGCTCTCAAAGTAGGTAATCAGAATATGTTATAATACGGGGTACGCATATGGGTATGGACGTTTAACCATTATAGCCATCACTGATAATGACTTAATTTGATTAAAGGAAGCTGGTTTCTGGACTGTCATCCATGCCTGGTCCTTAAAACCCATCCTGACCTTCTTGCTTTGTGAAGGTCATACAATATGTAAAACGCCACCCTCATGTTGACAAAATATACTCACACTTTGTTAAATACAGTCCACCCCCATGTTTAGGAACCTTAAGAGTTAGTTTTCTCAGCATCATTATTTGAACACAAATAGTTAATAGTTTAATTTTACTGATGTGAATGACTATTTAGCCGCTGCCATTGTAACTGTATCCACATACTGTTCGTCTGGTTTTGGGAAAGTAAGTGTACTTTTCAAAATTAAAATTATGTATGTTTCATCCTGTATTCAGACTGTCCTGCTGTTTCATGCAACAGTAGTAAGGCTGATAGGCAGACTGTAGTGCCTATGCAGTTAGCTTGAATGAATGAAGATGGAGAAGGGTAGAAAGATTTGTGAAGCTACCAAGATTTATGATGCACCTCAATTCTTTTGAATAACATGAATGTGATTTTTTTAAGACAAACCTAGTCATCATGTTGAGTGTACGAGAAAATAAAGAGATGAACGAACAAGATTGTGTGTGTCCCTGTCATAGGAGACAGCCAGAGGTCAAGGTCAGCGAGAGGGTGGTGTAAGGCACCCTCTGGTGGAGCAAGGTGGAGGTGCGACCAATCTGTGGCGGCCTGGTCATAATGTTCCTGGGGAGGTGACAAGGGTTAAACTGCATAAGATGCTGGCTGAGCTAAGAATTGATTGCCATGTTGTTGCTTCTATATGTGTAAGCGTATATAAATATTTGTTAATTAACTGTATATTGTCAGTTACATCTGAGTTTTACAGCTTACGCACTTATGTACGGTGACCCTGAAGTGCAAAACACCCCCCCTAATATGAGTGTATCCCCCAAATGAAAACACTCCCCTCAAATACAAGTCAACTCCCCCCAAATAGGATGACTTGCTCACCTCCCCCCAATACAAAGACACGCTCCTCCACATGGAGAACGACATAACATTAACTCAAAACCACATTACATTAACTCAAATCGGAAATGGTTGGTACAACACGTCGCTGAATGGATGCAGTAACTAACAGGGAATAAGAAGATCGACAGAAGTACGAAATGCAATAGCCTGACATAGTTACGTGCACCAGGACCGTTGTTTAGCTATCGAAGCAGGTAGCAAGTAGGCTTGCGTGTTAAGGGGCACTGTTTCGACAGCGCCATTGGGCTGCGCTTCAATACCGCTATCTAGTGGTTTAAAGTGTGAATTACAAGTACAGTTCTCACAGTAAACCACCAGATGGCGATGGTAAAGCGCAGCCCTATGGAACAGGTTTTTAAATGTTGAGTTACAGTAATGTAATGTTTTCCATTTGGGGGAGTGTGTCCTTGTATTGGGGGGAGGTGAGCAAGTCATCCTATTTGGGGGGAGTTGACTCGTATTTGGGGGGAGTGTTTTCATTTGGGGGATGCACTCATATTAGGGGGTGTGTTATGCACTTCAGGGCCACCGTACTTATGGCTTTTTCTGTAAAGAGGTGC
>CAEFZP010004864.1:0-140000 GCA_903064625.1 Mallotus villosus
TACCGTTACGTTTGAAAACATGCAATACAAGCGCAGTCCGTGGAAGGAAAAATTGAATGGCGGAACTCTCCTTGAGTGTTCAAGTTTATTCATGTGTGAATCACGACGACTCTCAAACATTCAGCGAAGAGAAAAGTTGAGAAAACTGTCATTATCAAGTTTGGGGAGCAGGGAAAATCTTGCACTCCACAGTGTGATTTCAAGCAAGTGATGAGAAAAGTGACTTTTAATTATCCTGTGTCGTGATGCCTGTGTACTTCTATGAAGCAGAGTAGATCAGTATGTTTGCTGTTTTGTTTGAACAGCTGCCCCTCTGTGTAAGAAGGATTCAAACCACTGTTCTGTTCAAATGGTCGACAGTTGACCATTTTGAAATGCTTTGCTCTACTGCAGAGAGCATCACAGTGGGTTGGGAAAGAGATTGGGCCCAGTGGTAAGCCTACACTGACTGAACGTGCTGAAACCTAACAACGCCACTTACCACCACACCCCATTGGGTTAAGTGCGCCTCCACAACAGAATAGAGACTACCTGTTGTACACAAAAGATAATTGACAGACCGTGGAGGGATTCACGAAGCCATCGCTATGGGACACCCTCACGCGACCCTGTTTCGTCCCTTCGGAGTCATCCGGAGAACTATCCCTTTAAAACCGTCTCTGTGTGCATTCTTCAACCGGCACAAGCAGGTTTCCCTCCAGGACAGGAATGTTTGCTCTCTGGGCCCCGGGGGCTGCCTCCTCTACTCCAGCTGCAGTCCTCACCCCCCACCCCTCACCCCACCCCTCACCTGGCCACAGAGACACCTCAGAACCCCGGCTGAGACGGTGGAGGAGACGATGGCGTTCCACAAGCTCTTCCTCCAGCTCCTGCTTCTCAGCGCTCTACTCATCTACCACTCAGGTAAAGCCTTTAGGTCGATACACTGTCCATTTTGAGCTCTTCTCTCTCTCGATCCATTATGACACGGTGTTGTCCAAGTACAGGTCCGATATTTGAATATATCGGGAGCTATTTTATTGCCTGTGAGTGTTTGCTGTGGCTAAAGTAAACTCAAATATTCAAGTTGGGAAGGGGAAAATAGAGAGCGAGAGATCAATTTGAGCAGAAATGTAACCGATGTCTCCGAGGGAGAGCGAGGGGAGAGAATCTATACTGATGAAGTGAGGAAGGGAGACGTGCACGTGCGCACCCGGACCCACTCCAGCCGTGGGAGAGAATCTCTCACCATCACGTTACGCTGTCTGTGAGCCAACCTCACTGGAGGTAATGGTGTATCGGTCCTCAACAAGCTCTCTCACATCCACTCAAAGAGTATACCCTCTGCTCAATCTCGAGGATGCCTACTGCATTGCTGTTCCTAGCAGCATCCGACCCAACCCTATTCTCGTCTATTTCCATTTGTGAGCTGGCAAGTTCCATACTTATACTGGCTATAATGTCTATGACATTCAGAAATGCATGAGCTTTCGAGATGGGATTTGAACGAGCTGCTTTTGACAGCAGTTATCGGTTATAGGTAGAAAAGGGCTGGACAATTCCCATCGAGGTTTCAGGATTTGCATTCATCCCAGAAATCGACACAACAACATGCGCACACACACACATGCGCAAACATGCCCGCACACACACACACGCAACTAACTGCCTCTCTTTTGGTTTCAAACAGACAGCGCAAGGGGGAGCACACTCCACAAACTGCTGAAGAAACGGGACGGTATGTACGGCCGAGGGACGTGTCCCACGCCTCTCGTGTGTATACCTGTGGTGAGAGGATCTCGAAGCTGTAGACCCGTAGCTCGCCCAAACACGTGCCTGCAGCAAAAGAGTCCCGAGAACACATTTCCAGAACCTTCCCTTGGAGACAGGAAAGTTCACACTTGTCTAGCTGGCAGAACTCCCACTCAGGAGCTCGGTGGTCTGCAGGTCCCGTCTCTGCGTAGGCGCTGAGCGACGTGTGACAGCCTCAGCTGGCATCATTATCATGAATAATCCAGAGGCGGGGTTGGTATTTATAGGTGTGTTGCTGACGTGGCCTCAGGCCCTGACGTGGCGGTCAGAATCGCTCGAGCTCTCCCCGCGTGTGTGCTAGCAGGTGGACGCTCAGTTACTACCCCGCCTCTCGGCCCCGCCCCTCACCCCCTCACCCCCTCCCCCACCCCCGTCTGTCGTCTCTCTTTCAGCGGGGGGGGCAGGCGAGGCCCGAAGCGCTGGCGGTGGCGGTGGCCCCCTCCGAGGCCAAGCAGTTCCTGGCGCCGCCAGGCAGGCGGCTGAAGAGGAACCTGTGGGACCGCAGCCGACCAGATGTCCAGCAGTGGATCATGCAGTTCATGCAAATGGGCTACGATGAAGCTGTGAGTACACGTCTGTGGCCGTGCTGCCTCCCTGCTGAGAGGAAGCCGCCGCTCACTGGGACCCGGGGGCATTCTCTAGCAGTGGAGGACTACCGGTTTTGTAAAGCCGAGTGTTTTGTTATTGTAGAACTATTCAACGCTTGTTCTGTTACTAAGTTTGAAATGTTCTTTCTTACCCAATACCCTGTCTTTTAATTTCACTTGATTTATTTCCTTTAATATAACTACATACCGTGTACACCATTCCTGTGTGGTTGTTAATGCCACGAATTGCAGGCCTTTTCATTAAAAGGTTAGTGTTTGTGTAACTAGCCTATAACTGACTCAATTAGGCTAGCGCCCGTTGTATCTATTAACCCCTGTGCGGAACAGTCAGCTTCTTGACGACATCTCACCTCCCCATGTGGGCTGTCCAAACCGGTCTATTCCAAGCTGAGTGCGTGTGCGTGCCCGTGCAATTGTGTTCCGTTCGAGGCGACAGCATTAGCACAGCGAGAGTGCGGGATTTTGTTAATTGACGGTATCTGTCACACCTGTGTCCGGGTGAGCTCAGCTGCCCCTCGCGTGCGTGTCACAGCTGTGACCAAAGCTACGTTGCCTTCACACATCTGCGTCTTCTGCCGGAGAGTGCAGCTGACTGGCCGGGAAGTCGCGTTGCACTCGCTCCCCCTCGAATGTAAACACGTGTCGCGGGGAGAGGCGCTCGCTGTCAGCGCCGGCAGATGAACAGTTAGCGGCAGGTGAACACGTGCTGTAGTTTCGATTTGGAAGTCCTGAGTTGACTGAGCAGCTTCGTGCACTGTGCTGCATGTCTGACGCAGTTGACAGCCTAGAGTATAATAAACACGAGGAAAGTTTCTCTTTTCACTGGTCAGTTTTTTCAGTCTGTCACAGTGGGTCTGGCCAAAGTTTAGAGGCTGCAAATCCTTTCGCTTTTTAAAGTGGACTACTACTTTGAAGAGCTGTAATAAATTCACTTAGCTTTGAACTATGCTAGCATAACACGAGGTATCATACAGCATTATAACTCCACTGTGTTGTCCCAATACAGAGGCTGGAGACTGACCTCTCCTACTGGATGGACCAATCAAGGTCAAGCGACCAGGGACGCCAGCATCATTACGACGAGAACGCTGCCATTGGTCCTCGGGACCGGGGCACTTACAGACACGGCGCCAATGTCAATTATGACTACTATTAATCCCCCTTCTAAGAACTGTGTGACTCCCGAGTCCCGAGTGTCCTGTGAATACACGCATATTTCCTGCAGCATGCAAACCACCCATACTTCTGTTCCTCTGTGAAGGAACAAGGACCCATCTGCTTCCAAATCTCTTTTTGGCTCTGTAACTATATTGAAATCATAAGTGCTTACATGCCCACAAGTTGTTTTCTTCCTGTATTCGGTCATGTGACACACCCAGGCTTTTAGGGTTATGTTCTACCAGAATAAAGATGACTACCGGTAGGTCCTAAGTGTGTGATTTTGCTGTTCAGCCCCTGCATTTCTGCGAGTTTTACGGCAGTTATAGTTGAAACGCACACAAAGACACAAAGACACAATATCTAAGGCAAACATGTTGTAGACAGCATCCAGGGAGTGGTACTGAGTATCTAACCCCGTATGTTATTGCTTTTAAATCCCTGGCTTACATTGCAGTCAGAACAGGAAGTTAGTTCCAGCTCTCTGTGGCTGCCAGGGCACCAGGGAACGAACCAGAAGACAGCCCCAGAGGAGGATTCTGTCTACTCATCCATGTTCAAAGTGATGATGTAACTGTGAGGGAGGAATGGTCAAATGTGGCTTGAAAGTCTTTGCCTGAAACGGAAGGCTTTTGGGTCCAGATGACACTGTCCAGATGGGGGCAGTACAACACGCACACGCTCACACACATACACACACGTGCGTGGGCATGCACAGGATCGTTCAAATCAATCTCCACATTGCTATCGCGCCAAGTACTTTCATGTACATAACTTACCAGTTACTTACTGTAAAACATTCAGCTCAATCAATCAAACCAGCTCAATCAATCAAACCACCTCAATCAATCAAACCAGCTCAATCAATCAAATCAGCTCAATCAATCAAACCGGCATCTGCCACTGGTTATACACTTCTGTTACATTTTCTGGTAATTGACGCCACTTCACTGCCGAACTGGATTTTAGCGGAACGATTTTCTTCCGCAGAGGGCAGGAAGTTAAGTCATCCAATATGAGAGGGGAAATCGAACAGGCACGTGAAAACAAATACGGATGGGTTACCGGCACTCCGCCCGATGATGTCAGTGTCTTGAAGGGCAACTTGAGAAGCACGGACCCCCACGATGCACTGCCTCAGAGGGGGGAGGGGTGGGGGGTTGTGGGAAAGAAAGACTGCGTGTTTTGGGAGAGACTAATGGTTCTAGATACCGAGGAGGGAAAGTGCTGTGACTGAAATATGGATCCTCTCACTGGGGGGTGATGAGACATGGTTGAGGCCACATGCGAGGAGGTACTGGGCCGCTTTGAAGCGGAGCAGCATGTTGATCTCCTGTCAACTATGTCAACAATAACCCCTTTCTTTTCAAACGCTGCGGGCCCGAAATTGGATCGAACGTATGAATCTTCACAGGGTCTTTGGTAATCATGCCATAGCACAGGGAACGTAGATGAGAATCAAAGCCTTCAAAAAGGCTGTGAGGTAAATCTGGGCCTTGGTTTCTAAACATGTCATGTCCACATGTACGGTGTGCGTGACAATATTGAACATATTCCATTATGTTCCATGGAATATTCCCTTGATCTCAAGGGCGGAAGTGTTTTGTACAGAACACAGCAGTCTGGAACATCAGCAGTCTGTCTGCCAGCGTTTCAGCCGTGCGTTTGCCGCCATTCTCTATGGACCTGGCATTTCAGGGACACGCCGGATAACGTAGGGCTGAGTGGATGCCGCCATTGATTTGAGTTTCTTTGACTTGAATCGATGGCTTCCTGCGTTCTTGCTGCTTGCGTCGATGAGCCTTTTTCATTCAGGTCCATACTGCCTCTTGTGCGTGCAGCCAACCATACATTCACCCCCACCTATCAGTCAAACGCACACACTTGACACCTTGAAACAGACTATGTCATAGCCCGAGGATCAATGGCACTATACGCATGTATTATAATACCCCAACAAAATTGTGAAAGTAAACATGACACTAAGCACAATAGGTAACGCCTGGAGAATCACTCATATGACCATTTCCTGTTTTGGTTCGATGGTGAGTCAGAAGTGCTTCAGCGTTGTGTTTGATCAGCTTTAAAGAGGAGGATGGATAGCGGCGTATCCTTTTCTCCTCACAGCTGCATGCTGATGAACTTCTGAAGCAGCAGGGAATACGGTCACCTGATCCTGCTGCAGAAGAAGTTTCCGGACCAGTGTTTTATCTTGACATATGAGTGCAGAAAACCGAAGAAAGCTATTTCCAGTATGACTCTTGTGCCGAGAGTTCAATAATCTGTTGCATTATGGTGAAGGATGTGACTATGTTACACAACAAATCCAGTTTCAAACATCCCAAAATGGTAAACAACGGTAATAGTCAATATCAAATTAGATCAAAAGACTGGGACACTTAACACTGGACTGCACTGGCGACATGGCACTGGATATCAGTTTATAAAAAAAGGGTATCTCTCAAAGTCTATGTTCATGGAATCTGCCTGACAGATTTAAATCAGTTCTTCTTGAATCTGGTGACAGAATATCCCAGTGTTTCATAATCCAGTGTTATCGCAGTAGAGATCTTTTGTGTCCCCTAGTGCTGACTGCCCCCTGTGCACTAAATACTGTTATATCACTCAAATGTATCATCAATCCACAATGTGCTCAGGGGCCGGTACAGAGTAAGGCTGATGGAGGACATGTCATGTACAGAAGACGTCTACAACAAAGCTGCCAAGAGAATGTCCAGATGTGCGGCACATTCTCCCTGGGAAGTCTACACCCCTGCCCTTTAAAGGTAGGGCTGATACATTCTGTAAAAAATAAACAAATGGACAAGGAGGTCCAGTTGATTTACGCTCAGTTCCAACCAGTAGTTCACCCGTCTGCTCCGTAAAAGGGTTAGTTTGACAAACGTGTCAAATGTACCCCCTGGCTGTAATGACTTAAGCCAGGTTTCATCATTGCTGGAGTCATAGTTCAGGTTGCATGTTCGGTACTGTACAGCTGATCTAGAGCAGCTCTCTATTCAGAACACCTCCTCTATTCAGAACACCTCCCTCTCTCCAGAGCACCTCCTCTCTCCAGAGCACCTCCCTATTCAGAACACCTCCTCTCTCCAGAGCACCTCCTCTCTCCAGAACACCTCCTCTCTCCAGAGCACCTCCTCTCTCCAGAGCACCTCCTCTCTCCAGAGCACCCCTATTCAAACCCTCTCTTTCAGAACACCTCCCTATCAGACACCTCCCTATTCAGAACACCTCCTCTCTCCAGAGCACCTCCTCTCTCCAGAGCAGCTCTCTATTCAGAACACCTCCTCTCTCCAGAGCACCTCCTCTCTCCAGAGCAGCTCTCTATTCAGAACACCTCCTCTCTCCAGAACACCTCCCTATTCAGAACACCTCCCTATTCAGAACACCTCCTCTCTCCAGAGCACCTCCTCTCTCCAGAGCAGCTCTCTATTCAGAACACCTCCTCTCTCCAGAACACCTCCTCTCTCCAGAGCAGCTCTCTATTCAGAACACCTCCTCTCTCCAGAGCACCTCCTCTCTCCAGAGCAGCTCTCTATTCAGAACACCTCTCTATTCAGAACACCTCCCTATTCAGAACACCTCCTCTCTCCAGAACACCTCCTCTCTCCAGAACTCCTCCTTATACAGAACACCTCCTCTCTCCAGAACTCCTTATACAGAACACCTCTTCTCTCCAGAGCACCTCCTCTCTCCAGAACACCTCTCTCCAGAGCACCTCCTCTCTCCAGAACACCTCTCTCCAGAGCACCTCCTCTCTCCAGAACACCTCTCTCCAGAGCACCTCCTCTCTCCAGAACACCTCTCTCCAGAGCACCTCCTCTCTCCAGAACTCCTCCTTATACAGAACACCTCCTTATACAGAACTCCTCCTTATATCCTGCTTTTTTTCTGATTGTAGAGAGAAATTGATGCACTTCTTGATTTTTGCAGCTGCTGAACGTTCTGGAAGTGCCTCTCCCTGCATTACGATAGTGGATGTACCTTAGAATTGACTGCTGTGTTAAAAAGAGAGAAACAAGAGAGGGAGAGAGAGGAAGACGGATATGATGAGGGAGAGAAAGATCCCTATCACATTCAAAAGCAGCTGTCTTGTACAAATGCCAGTTCATCACTAATTATGGCACAAATGGGTGGCTGGGTCCCATCTGATTCCCGGCTGTGCCAAATGGCGTTGTGTCCTTGGGCAAGGCACTTCACCCTACTTGCCTCGGGTAGGCTGTCCCTGTACTTACTGTAAGTCGCTCTGGATAAGAGCGTCTGCTAAATGACTAAATGTAAATGTGTCCTATAAAGAGCAATTCTGTATTGAAGTGACACATTTTTTCAATGTTCTATCAATATGTCTCACTTATCCCTTGAAACCCTGATGTAAGTTGAAATTCTATAGGATTGAAGCAGATAATTCACCCACTTGTCATAACATCAGTGGAGTCATTTTGACAAGGAAGGCGATTTATCATGCTGAGCCAAGCATTCATGGTCCTTTAGAATAATAGAATGTTCTTGTATACTTTCACGACAACCTTTAATGGTCACTTGCCGTCTACCTCTGCCTCTCCAAACACCTCAGACTGCCAAGCGATCGAAACACATCAAGACAAATTGTAGACACACTCCCCCGGGTTCATCTGAGAAACTTTTATCACCAGATAATGGGCTGCCTCCATGTCCACACATCCCGTTGTCACAGACGACACAATGTGCAGTCGTTTACTGGCACTGCGGGTGAAGCTACAGATCGCTGGGCTTTCCACAGAGAAATGTTTCTCCGTGCGAACGATGGGATGGGAACCTGATCGTGGAAACGGAGGCAGAGGCAGTGGTATTGATTTTCGTTTTTTCGTGAAATCCAATGTCACTGAAACATGCTGTATATACAGTACATGCGCACACCATTCAAGATATACTGGGCAAGAACATCTTGTGGCCCCGGATGGACGGCATGTCTCGAAAGACGGAATGTCCGGACTCACACACCTGTCCACATAACAATAACAGCTGAGTCAACACACGACGCAGGAAACAAGGCCAGTTTCACAAGGTGCGACTCTTCAACTTCTGTTTCGTCATCTGTTGAAGTGTCAACGTCGGATGAGGAACAGACGCTGTCGTCCTGCCTCTGTTCGCATCCAGGGTAGGCTACTTTGAGGCTACTCAACGAATGGTCATCTCCTTAGACTACCCACGCAATGACATGATCTTGCATCCTGCCTCTTGCTAATGATCAAGTGGGCCCCAATGAACCAGAAATGTTGCATTGTGTGAAGCCACCCACTCTTCTCATAGTGTTTAATGGACGTGGTTCTGATGAACAAAGACTGTAAGAAGTTCCGGGGACTCTCCGCTAGCTTACTGGGGAAGAGTGAGCACCATGCAGGCTTAAGGCCTCACCGCACGAGCCCCTGCTTTTTCTTGCTCCTTCTCCCCTCTCTCTTTCTCTCCTGTCGCTCTTTTACAATCTCTGTCCAAATAAAGCAGAAATGACCCACGTCCAAAAAAGAGCAGTTTAAAAAAAATATATATCACGTTTCAGCCCGGGGATCTGAATGTTCGAGTGCATAATGTCACTTCAACCATTTCCCCAAATTGAAGACAAATTCTTTTCAGAATTATGTGGTCTATTACCAAGCGTTTTTCAAAGGAACAATGAACTTTGTTCCTTTCCTCTAAGGTGATTTAAGGACTGATCTTGTTTGTCTGCTGTCTGACACGGGTCAGAAAGAAGAAGCTCGTTCTGCTTCAATCTTGAACATGAGCAAACGTTCTTTTTTTCAGTTGGACATTACTTACATAGTCACATTGCACCTTTATAAATGCAGGGAGGCGTTTTCTCTCCCTCTTATTACGAATGCTGTGAATGTTTTGTGATTATGGTGTTTGAAAGTTCTGTCACTTTAATTCCAGAGGAAATGGTTGGACGTGACACATTTTTGAAGCCCCAATCTGTCGGGGAGTTAGCTTAAGAGATCTTTAAGATGTCACGATGATGGAAGCATTCAGCACTCATCCAATAGTTAATATAATGGATAGACACATTTGAAATCCAGTGCCATGTCAACTTAGTTGCTGCTTTCCTTCATCTCCTCCACTTTTTGAACGCATTTACCTCAATTCAAACTCTTGCGATGAAAGCTTTAAAATCATATCTCACATTTATCCTCTCACAATATCCTTGATATCATTTTGCGTCTGGTCAATCATTGTGGAAGACACACTAAAGCCCACAAGAAGATCTCCTTAACCAGCTCATGGGATTAAACCAATGTTCTCACAAACTGCCTTTCATCCAGGTTCACAAATTGCTAATTCATAACTTGCGTTTCTGAATCTGAAGCACCTCATTAGAGAATCTATTATAAAGAGTTTTGTGAATGGGCCTCTTCAGAACAATGAGCTTAACCACTGCCATTCGTGTTCTCAAGGGGACTCTAAATACGAGCCCTGGGAGGCCAACAGGGAGACAAGACAGTAAGCACTCTTTAGGTGTCTCTGTTCTCCCATTATTGATTAGCAACTCGTTCTAAATGCAGAGTGGCATTACACTCTCGTTCCCAGGATGCAGGGTGAACCATCATGAAGCCTTTTACCTCGTTTCACCCCAAACTGTTTTGTCAAACAACTTTTTTCAACCATAAAAGAACACTTGGAATTCCCCCATATTTTCAGTATGTCGAAAAGCTTCCTAGTCCATCCAAGTCGTCCTGACTTGACTTGCAAAGCAGTGGTTCGCCTTCGAAAAACGACCTTGCTTTAATGTCGCCTCCTGCCTGCGCTCTGTGTTTCTTGTCACTTTGACTAATGTTTTCTCATCAACATGTCCTGACAAGCTAAATATTTGACAAGATAAGGTCAATAAATTGCCAGGTGGTGTGTTGCAGCAAACAGAAGTTCCAGATCTGGCCATGTCTAATCGGCTGAAACTCAGTTGGTCGTTGAATGGCCAGCCAATGGGCTCTAAGTCATGATGGTCAATGAAGACTGAATAACATGTAACCAGCTAGAAGGAGAATCTGGACCGAAGAAGAGGACTTTAGTCACACAACATGCCACAACATTTGGCTGTGAACAACAGCTAGGTCAATGCCCCTGTCGGCCAATCACAGTTATTAGACAGCCAGTGTGTCACAGTACCATCATCTGTACACTTGACTGTCTATCTTAAGATGTAAATGAGTGCAAAGTGTGACTGAGATACTATCCACACAGTAGAGATAATACCTCTGCTTTATTTCCGACGCCCTTTGTCATTCAGTTGAAAAGTGATTCTTCCTCCCTTTGTATCTGTGATGACACTGCCCTGCAACAGTAAAATGTCTTTCTCCATGACTCAACCGAACTCCGGCCTGGCAAACACCTTGATCTATGGTCTGCACTCTGCATACACACACTGAAATGGTTAAGACTTGCACAGATGCTTATGCAAGTGCTTATGTTGAAAATGGAAACAAGGATGATTTTCTTGCTGTTATTTGCAAGTAAATGACTGTTACCACTTGTTGTAGATAAAAGACTAAATCCAATATTTGAGTGAATGAATATAAAATATCGAGTGAATAGGAATGCGTTGTCCAACCAATCCTATACAGGAACTGTCACACATCATCACACCCATAGATATATATATACAGTCGTATGCAAAAGTTTAGGCACCCCTCTGAGGCTGCATGATAATTTCCTGTCTTCACCAAAAAAGATCAATATAATATTGTAATATTACTTTTCTAGTTAACACTGAGTGCTGGGGTGTTTTCCAGACAAAGATATTTGGTGTAGCAGTATTTAGTTGTGTGAAATTAAATCAAATGTGAAAAAAAGGCTGTGCAAAAGTTTGGGCACCCTTATCATTTATTTGATTTGAATACCTCTGCCTACTAAATGCTGATTAACTGCAACACATAGTTAGTCTGATTAACTCGTTAAGCCTTCAATTACATAAAAAGGTGCATTCAATCATTAGAAAGGGTATTTAAGTTAGCCAATTGCAAGTTTTGCTTCTCTTTGATTCTCCTCTGAACAGTGGCAAAATGGGGGCATCAAAACAGCTATCAAATGATCTAAAAACAAAGATTGTTCAGCAGTATGGTTTAGGGGAAGGCTACAAAAAGTTATCCCGGAGGTTTCAGCTATCAGTTTCCACTGTGAGGAATGTCATTAGGAAATGGAAGGCAACAGGCACAGTTCTTGTTAAGGCCAGAAGTGGCAGGCTAGGAAAAATAACAAAGAGGCAAAGGCGAAGAATGGTCAGAATGGTCAAGGACAACCCTCAGATCACCTCCAAAGAGCTGCAAGGTCATCTTGCTGCAGATGGTGTCACTGTGCATTGCTCGACCATTCAGCGCACATTGCACAGAGAACAGCTGTATGGGAGAGTGATGCGGAAGAAGCCTTTTCTGCACACGCGCCACAAAAAGGCTCGCTTGAGGTTTGCCAAACTACATTTGAACAAGCCAGGCTCATTTTGGAACAAAGTACTGTGGACTGATGAGACAAAGATGGAGTTATTCGGTCACAACAAGAGGCGTTACGCATGGAGGCAAAAGAACACAGCATTCCTAGAAAAACACTTGCTGCCCACAGTAAAATTTGGTGGGGGGTCCGTCATGCTGTGGGGCTGTGTGGCTAGTGCAGGAACTGGGAATCTAGTTAAAGTTGAAGGTCGTATGGATTCAACTCAGTACCAGCAAATTCTGGACAATAATGTTCAAGAATCTGTAACAAAGCTGAAGTTACGGCGCAGTTGGGTGTTCCAGCAGGACAACGACCCGAAACATTGCTCCAAATCCACTAAGGCATTTATGCAGAGGAACAACTACAATGTTTTGGAATGGCCATCCCAGTCCCCAGACTTGAATATAATTGAAAATCTATGGGGTGACTTGAAGCGGGCTGTCCACGCTAGGCACCCATCAAACCTTACTCAACTGGAGATGTATTGTAAGGAAGAATGGTCCAAATTACCTCAATCCAGAATCCAGACACTCATCAGAGGATATAAAAAGCGTCTAGAAGCTGTTATTTTTGCAAAAGGAGGCTCTACTAAATATTAATGTGATTTTTCTGTTGGGGTGCCCAAATTTATGCAAGTGTCTAATTCTCTTATGATGCGTATGGCATATTTTCTGTTTATCAAATAAACCTTATTTCACGGCTAAAATATCACTGTCCATGACGTATGTGTATATATATGACAAAGACGTTCCTCATCCAAACGCCCAACATTTTATAGATGAAAGTAATGGAGATTATCAGGGGTGCCCAAACTTTTGCATACGACTGTATATATATCTATGATCACACCACCCTTGACCAACGCCATCAAAAAAAGCATCGAGCCCGTATCTCAAATTAACGACACCCTGATGAAACAACGTCCAAAAATATGCCTAGAAGAGTTGTCAGAAAGTGAGTCCAGCCTGTGTGGGTTTGACGTGCTGACAGACAGACAGGCAGCAGGCTCGCAGTATCAGCTGGACAGAAGGAGCTCTCCAGGGGGGAGTGGAAGACACGTCCGCTGTGTCTGCTCGCAGGCATCTCGACGTGACCAGTTTCCACAACCTGTGACCCGGCGTCGTAGATCTAGAAGAACAGGAGCGTGGACACAGATGACAACAGCAGTACATCTTCCCTTGGCCTGAGGCAGACTCTTATGGCCCGTGACTGCCTGCTGAGGCTAACGTTGATGTAGGTATTCATTTGGTTTTATTTAAAGGGACACATGGGGGATATTCAAATCTGGTGAAAATGTCCGCCCCAATATATTGATATAAAAATATAAAAATATATAAATGTGCCACGCTAAGACAGGCAACCACGCACGCTGTCCGAAATTATCATAAAAATAAAATACAAATATATATATTTTTTAAGTTTTCAGGGGGGGACGCTCAGACTCCCCAGCATATTTCGTCCCCCCCAATGTTGACTCCATGGCTACGGCCTTGCTGTAAACTCTCGCTTTTTGGCTCAGGTAGCAGTCCGTCGTGTAGCTAACAATTCTCAGGGGACATTTCACATGCACACTGATGTCAAGAATACATTCATGACAAATGTCGGGGGTGCATTTCTGAATGTTACGTCACTCTTAATTTAATTCTTAATTGGATTTAACATTCAAAATGGAATTATACATGTAAAGGGGATTCACTGAACACCAGACATGGCCTCTTGAATTTCATTCAACAGTTAATCTGCTGCTGCAGTATTTCCCAGATGCATTTTCTGAAAAGAATACTCAAACGGCACAGAATAAAGAATCACCCAAGCCAGCTTCAAATTTATCTCAAATTCTGCATCTGAAACGTGTTAACACTTATCATTTATAAACTCATAGTAATCCATGTGTACCAGACATAATGAAATACCAGAACCTTTTCAAACCCATGCAACCAACATTCAATAGCACGATAGATAGTTGCAAACCTAGTATATTCTTAAAATATAGATAGAACTGGATCTCTCCACAGTGTCTGACCTGGGTCTGATTGGCTGGCCTCCTCTCTCTGGCCTCAGCTGCTTAGCTGCAGGCTGAGACGTGACTGAACACATTTCTGCCTTTAGTCTTGTGAACAGCAGGAGGACTGGAACACAACATACATTAATACATTCATGGATTCCAATCCCAACATGTTACTCAAAGTGCCATACGGACTTCATCAGTTCATTATATATTCATCATTTCAAACATGATTTAGATGTGTTTTCCATTTCTTATGATTTATTTGTTTGTTTCATTTTGGATAAATTGTGAATTCATAATGGATGAGTTATTTATAATCAATTCTGTGTCTTTACCCTCTGCAGTTTTGTTTCATTTAGGATCAGATCGTTATTAATGCAAGTTCTCGGAGTCTCTCGATTAAATATTAAAGGAAGAAAAACATGGAAAAAAATAGTACATGTCAGAATCAATGTCTAGTCTAGATGTTCATGGCAGATCATGGCAGAGAGCTGATTACATTGTAAACCATGTAAACCTTTATAATGAAAGCACCAACCAACATTACGCTCTAGTATTATATACAGTATTTTCCATCCCCAAACAGCTCCTTAATATCCTGCGTGCTATCACCCATCGTTACTAAGTCCACTTATCGCATGAAGAATCTCAAATACCCAAGAAATGTCAGTATCGAACTGATAAAAGACAAGATCAAGTTAGAGGAAATTAAACGGAAGGTGCAGCTGGCGGATTTGAGCTACTTAAACTTAGTGTGCTTTAGTATTGATTGTCAATTTTGAAAATGGCTGATATGATTCCCATTTCAAGCAACATGAGCTTTTCAAACTAGAAACACATGTTTGGACATTGTCTGTCTCTTCTATTGCAATTAACCCATTCATTCCTGGATGATTAATGAATTAACTCCTTGATATTCATGACGCATAAATTCATTTTAAAACAATGCACAAAACAAGAGAATTGTCCAAAGCAAAAACGAAACATCTTTTGACGTGACATGAGGTATTTATGAATAGGAATTTAATAAGGCACTTGTTTTTTCAATTGATTCTTCTGAGATGGTAGGCAATAACCAGAGGACTTGTAGACAGATCCAGACCAGGCATATTCACACAGTCATGTGCCTTAACAACACCCAGATGTGGACATGGTGGTCAGTCTCAGCAGGTTTGAATAAGGGGAGAAGAAAAATCGAGTCAATCAAACATCCCATAGTTAGTGGCTTTGTCTGATTTGAAATGCAGAAACCAATCACTTTTTTTAATTGATTTGATTTCCAACAAGAGCATAGCAGATATGTAGTCTGCTTGAACAATAAACAAAACAAGAATCATTCAAAAAAATTAAAGGAGACTTGTAAGCATGGACAACTAAACGTTTTTTCGCAACACTGTCTGCGAAACAATTAAATATAAAAATAATTCTACTCATGAATATACCCTGGAAGAACTATACCACCTGAAGGACACTATGAGTATGATGTAGGATACAATCATGGCCTCCATTGTCCATTAGACAAAATGGTGCTGAATCTAGTATTCACTGTCATACCCAGTCTAACAGGGATAAATTGTGGGTTGCCTAGGTGAAGAATTGTCTGGCAGATTGTCAAACCACATAACCACATATTATTTGAGCCAAGGCAGTCATGTCCAATAAGGATTGATTCATGAAAATTAGTTCATCGGAGACCTAGCCTTTTTCTTTACACAGAGACTGAATCCATCAAAAAACTTTGGAATGTGTGAAGAATTTTAATGATGATGGTGGATGAAGGCACAGGTCCATCTGATTTTCAACAACGATGAAGCCATCCATTTATACAGAGTAGTAAAACAAGTATCCATGCTACGTGCTATAAATATTCATACTAGGGGCACCAAACCTAAAACAAATGAATTCAATCTTGATAGGAAATCCTTGTTTGCTATGTTTCCTAGCAGCGACACTTGGTTCACATGTGCATCACATTTGACAGATAATCTAACACTGTTGCAATTATTCATCAGTCATATTGGCAAATTTGTTCACAAGTGATACTGTGTAGTATCTGTCATAAATGAAACAGAGACAGTGTGTAATTGCATGAATTGATTGCATGAAATTCTCCAGTGTCAGCCTCATGTCGGGTCAAATCCGTTGTGGGTTTTTTCATCTTTTGCTGCTTTCCCTGTTTGTCTGGACCACTGGAAGGCTCTGACCCGACCAATCTCCATCTTCCGCTGTTGATCATCAGGTCATCTCTGGATTTACGGCATATCCGTTCAGTCAGCAGAGGCGTCTGCCCTGTCTCATTTTTCCCCAAAGCTGTTGCCTTTGGCGGTGGAGTTCCGGCGTGGAATGCAAATGTTTCACTGGTCCTTTTGTGTTCATAAACGATAGATACAGCCTTTTCACTTCTGATTTTCTCAGCACATATCTGGTATTAGTTGACCAGAACTGATATTATGCTTAATGACAGTTTCTTTCAGCCTGACTATGCAACAGTTTTTGACAAGACTGGTGCAAATTTTAGAGCGGCAAAAAACATTTTGTGAATTTTTGGACCTGGCTCAACAGCACGGAATGGGCAAGACCACCACTGATCAAAATGCATAGGAGCCCAGTGACATGTTGGACATTGTCAGGGGATATGTCCACATTCTTGACGACATCTTGCAAGACACGTGCGACACTTGGAACGCAAGCAGGCCAATATAAATCCAGAAACAGATCGAGCGTAGATGCCTAAAAAGCATTTCATCACCCCCCTATGCCCTCATCTACACCTTTACTCATGGCCAATGAATGCTGGTGCTGCGCCCCCTTCAAAATGTCACCCCCAAGTTAGAAAAGAGTTGATTAATTTACATAACCAATTAACTTGATTGAAATGTGTTTTTTTTTCTTAAATTTAGCTGCCAATTTATCATGCTTCTCATGTGTAATGATGCTTGGGACAAGAATATTTGGGAAGCCATTTTATAGTTCTATTATTGGATTTCCTGATGCCTCGACATGTTTGATGGAACTTTCTCATTGTTTTTCTGCCGATTAGGAAGATTCAATAGGGGACTCTCACATGAATGCTATGACAGTAGGACTTACCATGAAAAACAACCGTGAAGCATAACTACATCAGGACATCTGGTTCCAAGGCTAGCAGGACCTTGAGGGCAAACCATACAAGACCACTGCTAACACAGCTAGAGGCTTTCACAGGACTAGAGCTACACTGAGAAACCATGGCTCCTCGGTGGGCTGGGTTGAAATATAAAGATGTTTTCCTGTGTGCCTTTGACTGTATGTTTCTTGTGGATTTGATTTACTCAACAGTGGGCACTTATGTTGTGACCACTTTCATTTCACGTTGTCTGTGTTGAAGTTCACATGGACTTGCAGCAACAATTTCCTAAATTGTTATTCTGTTGTTGTGATAACGTTTCTTTACAGTTGTCATGACTAAAACTGTTGGTGGTTGTAGTGTTTTACATACTCTAGGATTCAAGCAGGTGATATTGCTAATTTAACTGGCTTTTTAATTTAGTAAAACGTTGTCTTGCTCAGGGAACTGTTTAAGGTCCTTTGACTAAATGGGATACAAATATCTAATCTGAGATGTATGTGAAGTGGGTGGAAATGGGTGGGTAGTAGCCTAAATTAACAACAATAATTATCTTTGACAAACAGACAATAAATCAATTCCTTTACTGGATGACCTTGAATCCTTGGAGCTGTTTATGCTTGAAAGGTATTGATATAAATGCAGAAAGCAGGTGCTTATGTTAGACAATGTGAACTGTACTGTGGAAAACATCAAGGATGTGCGCAATGTTAATTACACTCATTAGACCAGCTATTGCCTTATTATCTTTTCATGTATTCTGTCTAATTATTCAGTCATATCTATGTATTCCTACTGGAACCTATTTATGATCTGATGGCAGTCACGGTTCGATGATGCTGCATTCACCTGATTGAATGACAAACTTCTCTTGGCTGTTCGCTATCTTTGTTTTCCCTTTAATAAAGTGTGTTTATGTTTCATGGTATGAGTGTTGGGATGATGTCTCCAATCTGCATATTGCTCAGTGCTCATAAACCCAGAGCTGAACTAAGTTGAGACGGACAGACCTCTCCTTCATTAGTCCTCTAATCCTGATGTAGAACCTCCCTGCCTCTGTTTGTTTGAAACATGTGACCAAACAATTCAGATGAAATATGTTTCTTTCTGTTTGACATGTTGATGACAAAATCAATATGGTAAGCCCAAACTTAGTACCTATGTAGGACGATAGGAAAACCGACACTTTAAGACATTCAAAATGTTGCCTTTGGAGAAACAAGGTGTATTGCTTAAAGAGGTGTGTGTGTATGGGGAAGGGGGAGGGCTTTTTATGACACAGTGACGGCCCATACTGTATGTCCGAGGCCTTCTCCCTGATGTTGACTTCAGCGTCAACATGTTTTGACTGATTTCCAAACACATTTCTTACACTCATTTGAAAGCGAGACTTCGTTAAGATTTCAAATGCAGTTCTCGTCACGTGCAGTGTCCTAAAACATTCCTCCCGTCCAGATGTCCTCTCTCCTTCCCTCCACCCTCTCTCCTCCTTCCCTCCTTCCCTCCTTCCCTCCACCCTCAACCTTGAGAGACTGCCATCCAACACGTGCATCCTAATGGCTGTGGGGTGTTCACTCTGCCCCCCCTCCCCAATCCCTCCAACCCCCCCCACTGCCCCTCTCTCTGTACAAGCAGCCATCCTGGCACGACTCCCTGGGGGCTCAGCTACATACTCCCTAAACACGCTTCACTTTCTATCAGTGTCCTAGTCCTGCAAAAGGTTATGCACTTTCTCCGTCGCCTTTCACACCACAAACGTGTCACCAAATGGGCACTAACGGTCAAAGCCATGTCTGATCATTAAGTGGATATCAGCTATGCCGACATTCGGTTAACGCTCATCCTTTTGTCACGTCTCGATTTGTCGTAGAGAGAAAATGTTTCCACTGCTGTTATTAAAATGTACCCTGTCAGGGAACACAACACACACACAATAACACAAACACACACACATACACACACATACACAGGCAGTTGGTGTTTGATATGGGTTTTCATTTATTGATGTTCATTTATTGATGTTACACGATCACTGGACTTAATAAAAGCATGCTGTTTTTGGACACCATTGATATATGCCACATTAAAGTTTGAGTCCAGACGTCATTCACTGACTTTGAAAGAGTTAGAGGATTCTTATTTCCTTATAAACCTTGTTGATAAGGATCTACGCAGTGGAAAATGTGAGAACTTGGCTTTGAAAATGGCTTGTTATCATAAGTTGAAACATCTGGTTTCCTGAATCACACTGGACTATGTGTGTGCTAATGTGGGCATGATGGTCAATATAGCCTAGCACACCATGCCCTTTGATGTCTGGTCAATAACCGCAAACAAAAAGTTGTGTCAAAAAAGGAAGACAGGACAAATATGTAACCTCACAGGGTAGAGGTTTTCTTTCACATCCAAAATAGAAGAGATACTTGACGTGGAAATGGCTACACACTTCTAATGGTACAGCGTTTGCATTTCCAGAACGAAAAAGTTCATCCACCTTTAAGTGTCTTCCCAAAGCAGTGCCCAGGAGGGCGAGGAGAGTTTGTTTTTGTCTTTCAGTGTGTCCTCTCCTCTCCCCACCCCCTTATCCCCCATCCCTTACCCACCCCCGCACCCTCCACACCCCACCCCACAGCAGTCATGGTGGGGTTACCACCAAGAGGGACAGTCTGGACTTTATCTGCCACACTAAAACGGGTCAGAGAGCCTCTGTTTTGGCTCGACGTACCAGGAGATGTTGTGTTCACCTCAGAGTCGCCACGCTGCCTTACGCTAGCCACAGAAGCTCTGCAACCCGGCAGATCACAAGTCGTACAAGGACTGCCGTCATCTGACAACCCCCATCCCCGGATTACACCGAAAATACATTTTCTCTGAGACTTTTCAAACTGGCTGAGCTAGCTGCTGTTTGGCTTGGATTGCCCGTGCCTTGTGAATGATCTAGTCATTGTGATGTGCATGTTAGCCTGGTTTATTGTTCCTGTTAATACAACATGTCACCTTAATGGTTCTGTTTGATAATACATATCTGGTGTAGGGGTTATTTAACCAGCCAACTGGAAGTTCCTACCATTACTTATGCATTTTCTGTCCATTTTTTTACCTTAAATATTTCAGTATTAAGGCAACGTTTCTATTTTCCGCAAGTATTGAACATGGCTATTAGACATAAATAATATAAATTAGGGCTGCCACGACACATGCTAATGGCCCATGGACAATCTGGTTTGATTGATGGCTCGGGGTGGAGGACCCTGGAAAAGGGTTAAAGTCCGCTGATCCCGAAGAAAGTTGAAATGATTTTGTATTCAATTCTATAGAAACTGTGCCAGTTCATGTACACCTGACAAATTGTAAGATAATTTGTCTTTGCAGCCTATGATTACAGACATCATCGTAAAAACGTTGCTTGATAAAAAGGACACACACTCTGCATTCCAACATAAAAAGCTGCAGGGACTGGGTCCACAGAAAGCAGACAAACAGAAATGAAGACAAGGGCCATGAAAGGATCAAATTCAGTCTACTTTGTCACTGTGTATTTGCCCCCAAGTCCCGATACTGTATGACTTAAGAGTGACGTTCATGGTTGCCTGTGAGAGTGTATGTTTCCTTGCCAATCAATAGCTACGTTGGGTATAAGGACACGAGAAGTCCACAGAGGTGTTGTTTTACATTATTATGTAACAACAGTAAAATATCTGGGTAGGGATATAAGTGTGCGCTTGTAGAGAATTCAGTAGTACAGCTCTGGGTTGAAACAGATTCTTAGAAATTGTATTCTTTCATACATGATATTTGTTTGAGTACCTAGGTCAACTGACGTCAACTAGAACACTTATTTTTGTTCTTTTCCAAGGACATCTTGAAGACTCACATTACATTGTAGGTGTGATGTAATTACTAGATGACATGGGATACAATATACCCATAACACAACATAACTACTACCTAGCTACTATAACTACACGATACACAACGACACATACTGACGTTCCTGTTGCACCTTTCCATGTCCTAGCTACCGGGGTGTTTTGATTAACGATGCTACGTCAGAGAGAACTTAACTCCTGCTGTAGCGCTCGTTCTTCCAGCCCCTGGCTCACCTGTGTCTGAGATCTGATGGACGCCGTGGGAAGGATGGGTTTAGCGGGAAGCCTGTGGTCATCTGCAACGGTAAGATCTGGAATACAGGCCCTACTTTGAATCATGATGTCGTTATATCACCTGTTATTGAAGGGACATTGCCCCGGGGATGACATCACCATCCCCCTCTCTTTGCCCTCATTCGCTCTGCCCCGGAGATGATGAAATTGTTGAGTACCTTTGAGTACCTTGACACCTGGGGGAGCCTCAACCAGCCAGGTTCCAGTCGAGACGTTGATGCAGGCTTCCTTATAAGGGCCCAGCGCCAGGCTGGCTTAACAAGCCCATTGTGTCATGCATGAGCCATAAAATCAACTCAAACCCTGTCGACAGGCACACAAATAAACACACGCACACCCTAAACTGTAAATGTAAAAAATCATATTTCTACGGTTCTGTCAAGGTTATGAAACCCTAGTTTGTTTGCACAATGGATAGAGTCTTCCAGAACATGTTGTTCTTTTCAAAAGCAAAGAACCATTTCAAGAAATAGAGATCCTACACAGAGCATAGTCATTGCGTCTATTTGTTCAAGGCTGCTACATGCGTTTGTCTCCAGAATAATGTCAGAACCACAGACACGCACACGACAAACCCACGACAAGGTTAATCAATACATTAGGACTGTCTCACAGACCTTCGCCAATTGAATGTATCCATAAGTACCAAGATGATTAGGCGAGCATGACTAGACATGAAAATGAGGGACAGGGAGAACATTAATCCATGGATAACAAGATGTGGTTCCTTCAGATGCCCGGACACAAGGACACAACAGACATCTCATCACGTCTCCTCGAGTAGAAACTTCAACTACACACCATGATGAGAATCCCAGACAAGACATTACCATGAGGCATAGGACGAGAAATAGACTTCATTTTTGGTCATCACCTGCTTAAACGTTCAATTTCACTGCACTCACCTTAAAGCATTGTGCATACAGGGATTGGACCACATTGGTGTCACTTGACCACTCCCAAACATTTGTATTTTAGAAAGCAACAACCAAACAAGGGATGTGTTCATTATTAGTTGTTGATGTCATAATTAGCTAGGTGCTTGTTCACTAATGTGAATTAAGTTACATCTTGATACTGCCCTCAAGCGGTTTATCCACGCAGCTATTTTCTAGGGTGGTATGTTGCAGTATGATCACCATCTCCCAAAACATATCTGTGCTACTAACGACATATCTTTCATTGATGACCACGATCTTGTGAACTTTCTCACGTCTCTTCTGGTTCCCAAGCATGCTTATTCCCTGACATTTAAATATTATTCGTAAATGCAGACAGATACTTCAGGATTTTCACACAACGTAAATCTTCCATGAACTCAGTAAAATGGGTTTTCAACTCCCTGATTACTCATCGTTCTCTTGTTTGTCCACGAGTTACCAAATCTACTACCGGCTATTGTTACTTGTTAGTTTGATACATTTCAGATATTACACGCTTGTCACGCAACTAATCTTATCTCACAATGAGGCCAGTTATTTTTCTTTAGGTGGACAAGTAATATTGCGTCATCTCCTTACGCCTCAGTCGCCCTCCAGGTTGATAAACGCACCCCCAATGGTGCCACTAAAGGATGGCGAGCCAAGGGCGCGCGTAAAGTCAGGCATTTCGAGGACTATGCATGGAGCTGCAAGAAGGCTTCTTCATATGGATTATTCTCAATTATCATATTATTACGAAAGGTTTTGGAATTCCTAAAACAAAAACGGCTGAAGTATATATTTTTATTAACAAACAATTGTTACATTTTACGCACGTTTTGTTCTTTCTTCGTTAACCTATTGCTGACTTTTAATGTAATTGTGAATGTATTTGTTTTATAAAGATCATATTATCTTTCAGTGGAGATATATATTAACGACATTTTGTTTTACTATATGCTATTAATAGAGACCAATATTAAACTCGAGCGCGGTCTGCATGAGGTTGCAAGTCTGAGGAGGTTAGAAACTACTTTGTATACCAGTTTTTGTTGTTGTTGCAGTAGCCTAACTGCAAAGAACTACAGAACCGTGTCAGTTGCTTAACATATGTCCGTGAAAAGGTTGCTTCTGTATCAGAGGACACCCACCAACAAAGATATAACTGATTTTCGTTTTGCAACTATTGATTCCGAGCTTCAGTGCGATTGTGTGTCTTCATGTAAAATCACTCAGGCAAGGAAGGGTCTGACAAAGAGACTAAATTAAACGTATTTCATCCAGTTACGCGCCGCATTTTTTAGGATGAACGATATGAGGCTATGGCTAATATAGCTGTATTTATCGGACTATGTGCTGGACAAGTAGTCAAGCCTCAATGAGCTCATGACCACTGCACACGATGTTTTCCGAGGTGGCTAATATAAACTTTAGTTCAAACTCAAGCAGCGAGGAACCGTTGTCTTTTCTGGACCAAGAATGGAATGACACCCCAGCAGAGAGACTGTCTCGAACAGGGCACACCGTGGTCTCAGTGTTTCTAGGATCTATAATGATATTTGGTTTCCTTAATAACCTGATAGTATTGATCCTGTTTTGCAAGTTCAAAACTTTGCGGACCCCTGTTAACATGCTGCTTCTCAATATTAGCGTGAGTGACATGCTCGTGTGCGTCTGCGGCACCACTCTCAGCTTCGCGTCCAGTATTCGGGCACGGTGGTTGTACGGGAGACACGGCTGTATGTGGTACGGCTTCGTCAACTCTTGCTTCGGTAAGTTTATTTTAAATACAGTACTGTACGTGTGGGTTGTCACATTTTAACACGTCCAGAGCATGGAAATGGAACTTGTGAAATGAATGCCCCGCATACAATAAACTGCATAATGAACTGAGGCACTGTGTCTGTGTGTGTGTGTGTGTGTGTGTGTGTTTGTGTCTCTGTGTGTGTGTGTGTGTGTGTGTGTGTGTGTGTGTGTGTGTTTGTGTCTGTGTGTGTGTGTGTGCTGGCATATCAGCATGGCATCTCTAGAATTTAGCAGCTGTAAAAACAAATATACTTCAAAATGTACACATGTCCACCACTGCATTGTTAGATTCCTTTTAAAACGAATGAGGGTTGTGGCAGGTGTTGATGCACCAATGTGCACAAAGTGATTGTGTGAGGGGAAATTGGAAGCTTGGCTATGATCCGGTGAGGACTTTCCTGTTGAAAGCCAGACAGGTATGACAGAGAAGACAACAAAAAAAAGTATTTGGGGAAGTTCCTTAATATTGACACCAACAAACCAAATGAGCCTGCAGAAAAAAATCTAAAAGGTTTTGGTCGAATTCCTCTGAATTCCTCCTCCTTTTTGGACCCTATAGACCCTATAGGATTGTCTCAGTGACATCATCCATGATGTCACAAGGCTGCTTGTAATTGATAAGAACATGATGTCATTTTTGGGATAAGAGCACCAATATGGAGTATGGGTGATATGCTGTTAGCTGAAAAGGCACTCACATGACTGTTGCAAGATAGGCTTTATCATGTCATTACACAGCAAAAACGTGTTTAGTTTGTTTGCTTCCAATTTGCCAGACTATATTGTGTCATCCCCTGTGAACGTGTGTGCACCAAGAGGTCAAATTACAAATTTAAAACCAATTAGAATTAAATGTAGGAAATCAAACATTGGACAACTTTGCTCAAGGTTCAAATAATTCATAACTCAACAATTAATGGTTAATCAAATGGTTAGCTTTCACCTGGCCTCTTGGTGGCAACTATACTGTTGCATGAGATGACACAATACAGTCTGCCAAACGGGTGTACAATATATTTTTCTGGTGTTATGATCTTACTTTTAGTTAGTGCTGTATAAGTCAGGTTTGTTAGTCATGTAAATGCACCTTACACAAGCTGGGGTCTTACGTTTTCAGTCTGATGTTATCAGGGAAATTGAATTCAAACAATGGACAACTTTGCACAAGGTTCAAATAATTCATAACTCAACAATTAATGGTTAATAAAATGGTTAGCTTTCACCTGGCCTCTTGGTGGCAACTATACTGTTGCATGAGATGACACAATACCGTCTGCCAAACGGGTGTACAATATATTTTTCCGGTGTTATGATCTTACTTTCAGTTGGTGCTGCATAAGTCAAGTGTGTTAGTCATGTAAATGCACCTTACACAAGCTGGGGTCTTACGTTTTCAGTCTGATGTTATCAAGGAAATTGATTTCATTCTCCACATCAAAGAAACAGAGCCCTGTTTGTTGCCTTGTATAGTCAATGTTATTTGACACTTAAACAATGGAAATACTGTTCTCTATTGATTTACACTTGCACTGACCCGATTAACTGCCCCTTGGAGATTAATTTTAAAAAATTTTGAAGAACATAAACAAAGAAGGAATTAAGCCCCGTAACTCGAACTGGGATATGGTCACAGACGTAGCTGTCAAAGTTGTCAAAAGATCACGAAACGTCATGGTAAATGCAAGTCTTACAACAAATCATATTATGATCCACACAGGACAAACAACGTTTCATTTCCCTGGCTCCAGTACCACTGGGTTTCCAGCCCTGGTAAGAAAGCCCAATCTTTCATTCAGCTCTAACGACTGGTCCATCAAGGTGACCGGAATAGAGAATGCAAAACATTGCGTGAAGAGCATTGAATTTTCTCCCTCTACTTTACACACACCCCACGGAATGAACTCTTGCTTTCTCTAAGCTGGGTTTAACCCATCGGTAGGTCAGCTGGACTTGGGGAGTTGGCAAACTCATTCAACCACACACACACACACACACACACTATTCAATCCCTGTTATTAACGTTGGAGGACTTTGCCACGTATGAGCGCGATCGACACGTAAGTGAACACACCTCGCGGAGTCACAGATAGTGAATAATGTAGGCATTTCATCCCCCAGCTGTTGAATAATTAACTGGTGTCCCGGGCATCTGAAGCTGGCTCGGGTGGCGACTGGGATGCCATGCAAAGTCACAGTGCCCTTGGCAGACCCAGCTGGAATGGTTTCCAGCTGCAAAGTGTGGGTGCTGTTCCTCTTCACCGCAAAGAGACAGGCCCAGTGCCCAAACAGGTCTGAAATGCAGACACTTTGAACTGATCTCCTGTGTCCACCCGCACTAAGAACCGACCCGGGCTCCGTGTCTAAAAAGGAGCTTTTCCCCTGTGCTCTCTGGAGCGTACAACAGCAAGGGCGAAATCTCTGCTTGTCTGAAGAATAATCTCAAGTGCGCCGATAAATATCATTAAACAGCTTTGAAGATTAGAACATGCTGTCCTGCTTCAGGGAGACCGGCTGGGGAGTAAGATTTCTGAGGGAAAGGGGTGGGCGATGAGATTGCATAACTGATGGTGAAGTATAGCATTAATTAATATACTGCAACATGGGGTAACTGGTTCAAAATGAAACACAGCACAGTTTAGTGTACTTGTACTATGAACGTTTCCACTATTTCCCCTTGCGGATCAATAACGTACAAACTACTACTACTACTACTATTCTAGCAAACTATTACTATTACTACTAAATTAATTGTACGTGTCACCGATATGTGAAAACTCATTTTGAGAGCAGTTAAGTCAATGTGAATCCTTTCAGATCCATGTATGTCACCTTAAAGGTCAACAACGACAAAGTGGCATCCGGTTGGTTCTATAGTGCACTTTCCCTGACCACGGAAAAATCACACAAGATTCTCTTATTAGTGTCGACCGTCTTTGTGTCTGTGTTTGTGTGCGTTTCACATGGTTCCGCTTGCCAAGACTCATGTCCTCAGGGACGGGTAAAGTGATGGTATGCTTCTGAACCACACATTCCTCCGCAAATGATTATCACCTGTCAGATGTCTTCATTTAGCGCCCTGTGAAATCACATGAGAAGACCCTGTTTCCAGATCATCCTTCTGTAAATGTACCAGATAAACTGTACTGTATAAACAGGGTTCATCTCTCTCTCTCTCTCTCTCGATCTCTCTCGATCTCTAGCTCTCTCTATCTCTCTCTCTCCCCACCCATCTCTCTCTCTCAGTCTCTCTCTCTCATCTCTCTCTCTCTCTCTCTCTCCCCCCCATCTCTCTCTCTCAGTCTCTCTCTCTCTCTCTCTCTCTCTCTCTCTCCCCCCCATCTCTCTCTCTCAGTCTCTCTCTCTAATTTGATAAAAAGAGATGGGTTGTAGAAGAGATTACATTCTTCCTTTTTTGATATGTAAACAAGTTATGTGTCATTCCACTTGTGCTCTATATGTGAGGGTAGTTAATATACGTTTATTGTTTCATATAATTCTACAGGAAACCAGCAGATCAGCATCATTCTCATGAATAAATGGAATTGGTGTTTATCTAAATGTTTATTGAGTTACAGTAAATGATAACGTTTTTGAATAACTCTCCAAGAAAAGCCCCAGGGGTTGATGAGACACGAGTAAAACTGGGAAATTCAATTATTATGGGATGTTATTGTGATTCCTCCCTTAAAAGAAAAACATTTGACACTGTACAGGAGTGTCCGTCACATTCTATCAGGCTCTCTGAAGACAAGCAGGTGGACTGCAGCGTCCGCTCTCTACGGGGAGTACCGCTTTAGTCCATCTCACAGTCAACATGATTAAATAGCTGGGGGGAATCTGCTCTGACAGGTCGTCGTCCCCAAGTATGTCCAGCCAGTCACCACCCCCCCCCCACGCTGTGGTCCCCTCAGCTTCCTCCAGCCCTCCATGGACAGTCTAATTGTGTTCTGACCACTGATTGAGTCAAGTAAATGTAACTGGGCATCGGCGTGGCGCAGATTCAATAAATCCCCCTATCTCAGATGACAGGCTTGCATGCTCTCGCTGTGCTCCGTGTCTGCTCAGAGCCAGTTCATTTGCAAATTCCCTCTTTCCACTGGCAGTTGGGCTGATGTTGAAAGATTGCTTCTACACCTAGATATTCTTTCTCCTGGGCACGGTGCAAAAGGCCTCTGGCAAATCTGCTAGTGCCAACATTTTCTTTTTAAACTCATGTCAATCTCAAGCAACACCTGGAGGCTTGTCCCTGCTTCTCGCCACAGATAGAAATGTAGACTTAATGTCACACAGCATCTAAATGTTAATCGGGGGGGGGAAATGCTTTACAAAACTCATCAAACATCATTTACCGTACATGCTTAATATAGCAATAATGTGTCCAACAGCGTATAGATTTAATTTGACTTTTCAATTACACTTTTCCAGTGGTGTCTGCACAAGGAGATATTGTGTAGTAATATGAAGGGGATTTAGTTTCTGCAAATAAATCGACTCCCCAGGGAATGAGAACGTTCTCCTGGGGGGAGGGGGGGGGGCACTGGGCACTCTTACCTGTCATTTGTCGTCTCACAGACCACAGGTAGTTCTTCTCTCGCTCTCAGAATAGTCCTTATTGGCATTCACACGCTGCGGGAACATCACCAGTCAAGACTTCACTCCAGTTCCGTGTGATTCGGTTAATTGAGCCTCTATGACCTTTGGTCGTGTTGACAATATTAGATTACAGTCATGAAGGGTGGTAGCCTGGGTTCGTCAGCCGACTCTGGTGAACACTGGAGGAGAGCGAGGGTCAGAGAGCAGAGAGTATATTTCTCGTCTTTGCACTCTCTGGAGATAATAATGAAATGATACTGGCTATCGCCCTTTGATATTTTTGCTGGTCTGAATGGGAGTGGGGAACCTAAGGATTCCAGATCCCAGTTGTTCTTGATTTATAAGCACTCGGGAACGCTGGTGCGACGGGGTACTGATGAGGAGATAACAAACTCAGTTATGCTAAACCCAACCCCTTACTCTAGCAGCACCAGAAAGGGGATCGCTTAAGCTCGGCATTGGTTTCAATTCGAGAACTACGCATTTTCATGGGTTGCGTATATTTTATATTTTGTATTTTCTATATTTAAATGGAACTCTGAGTGCTGTTTGTAACCCTGCTGCTGTTGCAAACTGCAATTTCCCCACGAATACAGGATTATCTCATCTTATTCCAAGTACCCGAGTATTCATACAGGAAACAGATGTTGTGACGTGAGGTGCTCCTTCTCAGGAAACATACTGTTGTTAGGATCGTTTGGGGCACGGACGTCACTCTTTACTACGTTGTCAGCATGTGAACCAGGCTGGTACAGGAGCACGGTTAAGTGCATAATGACTCACGTTGAAATGTCGACGAGAAGTACCCCCTGAAACATGCATGACCCAGTAAGTCAGGAAAGCAATTTCATTTCAGACCCAGTTGATATGATTTACGGTTAACGTTAACACATTTGGCACCTCGTTTGCTCAACTATGAAACTATGAAACAGGCTTCTTTTTTTTGAATTATAGTGCTTTGAGAAATGTCAGTGAAGGAAAGCCTTTGAATTGCCTGTCAATTAATGGATCCATATCTAATAACAAGTAATCACAGAGGGCCATATGGTGTGCGGTAACTTGTTGACTCAATGTGCATTCCTGATTTCACTGCGGGCATCCTCCAGTCAGCCCTCCATGCCCATCACCCCCACACCTCACACAACCATGCAAATGGATATACCTGAAGGAAAACGATGGATTCTTTAATAGCACTGTAAGTCTCGGAGCTATCGCACAATTTTGATTGGGCCTTGCTCGTGCATGGGCATCAGTAGGAGATGTTACAGAGAATATCTTTGACATTTCGCTTTGCGGAACATTACAAACTCACCAAGATTCGGACCGCGTTGAACCGTTTGCCGTTAGACTTAATCGACGGACCTTTAAGTCCTCCATCCGTGGGGCTGTGTTCTCTTTGGACAATAGAAAATAGCGCCAGTCCACCTCCCACTTTACAGCTCCAGCTGTATTCATGAACTTCCACTTTCCCACCAAGATTAAAGACAAAGAGGTCACATGTTCCTTTGAGATTCGTTGGTGTGCGCTCTCTTGTAACGTCACGTGCGAAGGACAAGGAGCTGAAAAGGGGAGAGAAGTTCTGTTGACGGTGGTGTTGGTGGTAGTAGTGGTGGGGGTGGTATTGGGGGTGGTGGTGATGGTGGTAGTGGTGGTGGGGGGGATGGTGGTGGGGGTGGTGGTGGTGGAGGATGAGGTGTGGTAGTGGGGAGGATGAGGTGTGGTGGTAGTGGGGGGAGGATGAGGTGTGGTAGTGGGGAGGATGAGGTGTGGTGGTAGTGGGGGAGGATGAGGTGTGGTAGTGGGGGAGGATGAGGTGTGGTAGTGGGGGGAGGATGAGGTGTGGTAGTGGGGGAGGATGAGGTGTGGTGGTAGTGGGGAGGATGAGGTGTGGTAGTGGGGGGAGGATGAGGTGTGGTAGTGGGGGAGGATGAGGTGTGGTAGTGGTGGAGGATGAGGTGTGGTAGTGGGGGGAGGATGAGGTGTGGTGGTAGTGGGGAGGATGAGGTGTGGTAGTGGGGGGAGGATGAGGTGTGGTAGTGGGGGAGGATGAGGTGTGGTGGTAGTGGGGGAGGATGAGGTGTGGTAGTGGGGGAGGATGAGGTGTGGTAGTGGGGGAGGATGAGGTGTGGTAGTGGGGGAGGATGAGGTGTGGTAGTGGGGAGGATGAGGTGTGGTACTGGGGGAGGATGAGGTGTGGTAGTGGGGAGGATGAGGTGTGGTGGTAGTGGGGGAGGATGAGGTGTGGTAGTGGGGGAGGATGAGGTGTGGTGCGGTCTCTCTATTCTCCCCTCCAGCCTCAGCCATGTCCAGATTTAATGAAGAGGCTTAGAAGCTGCATGCCTCTTGAGCGTAATTAACCGACGTCTTGGACGCAGCTGCCAGCACTTCAGCCTTGTTTATTTGTATTCAGCACGTCTAGAAGCCAATGCCCAGATGTTAGACTTGGCTGTGAATATCACTCTGGGGATGAAAAAAAGAAAAACACCCGTTTTTCCCGTAGTTCTCTTTATTCCTCAGGTGAAGTGTGTCTGTGTCTCGATTGTGTGTGTTCACATTTCAATGTGATTCATGTAGCATGAGCCAAACGAGTGCCTTCAATGTGAGCTTGTGTGCGTTTGTGTGTTTTGTGTCATTGACTAGAGTGGAGGAGGAATGTGTTGGAACTTGGCCGGTTACATGCCCTTTAGTTGGATATATAATAGATCATACAGGACTGTGTTTTCCTGCTTCTTGTGCACCATGTGTACACTTTTTACAGGTTTGCGAGTGACAATAACAAGAGCAGACTAATGCTGTTCTGTTATTACACTGTAGGCTACACGTGAAAGCATTTTATATGAAAGAAAGTTTGAATTCAAAAAATTAAAAAATCTAATTGCAACTCCCCAGTAATACTTAGCGTCATTACTTATTTAACTGTACTTTGAAGCTCACTCCTACATACAGCAAATATGAATTAGATGTGGATGTGCGATGGGTGATTAGACATCAACTTCAAAGTCAAATCACCCGTCGTGCACGATTCCACTGTGACGTGTGCTTGCCGTGATACTGTACCTTAAAACCTCATTATCTTCTACGCGCTCGGCTGATTTGAAGCTTCTCCCCGAAACACTTTCTGTTCTGTGTTTGAAGGAAACGTGAGACAAGACTGTTGGATTTAATCAAAGCCTTCCAATTGAAGAAACACAGCCCTCGTGGCTTAGTCTTGGATTACAGTTATGCTCCATAGCACAAGCCTGTTGAAACTATAGTATTAAGGTAATGTTATGGGATAATTCATTTTGAAAGGAAAAACTTGGATATTCAGGGGAAGTAGGCCTACGTGGTACTTAAAAGACAATTCAGCTGGTGTGCATTCCTTGTGTTGCAGTACAATATGCTGCCCCAAGCATTTTCTGTTTCATTTTCAGTGATTGATTAGGTACAATCAAAATGTACAGTATGTGTCTTCTTAACTAAGTAAACAGATTTAGCTCCACAAATCTTTTGGCTTAATGTACCATAAACTCCATTGTGGTAGAGGAGTAACTTCAGCACGGCTCAGATCTGTTGACACCATCGCTCTTTACAAATGATGTGGAGGTGAAAGTCATGTAAATAACTGCATCCCTAAGGCTTCAGATGAAATTCAGTTTTCAGTAACATTCCAAGTTATTGGCCTGTGTTGGGTTAAGGTGGTGGATGAAGCTTATCTTTAACAGCCAGGTTGTTTGGGCTGCCCTATCAGATTTGATGTCAAGTCTCCAAGGCCGTCATGATTTCATTCAGACATGTTTAAAGTCGACTTTAGAAGACGTATACGCTTGGAAGACAATTTCCCCCCAAAAATGACTAATTAGATTTTGCGTTCAGAGACGTATGTATAGAGTATAATACATGGCCATATCAAGACCATACGTTTTAGATTATTGCAATTCCCAGAGCGAATCTGCCAAGATGGCTTATATCGGTCTGTTCCCACGGACCACCGAGTAGTGAAGACTGCCTCAGGGAGTTTGTATCCAAACTGAAACGGACCCTTTTATGCATCCAGAGGACTAGATGTTATATGAATGAATACTTTATTTCGGACTCAAAGTTCCATATAAAAAGACAATACAAATACAATACAAATACAAGTCAACACAGATTAAAATACATACAAGCATCGATTCCAATGTTTCCACAGCCCAGAGGAGTACCTTGTATCACTCTGTTTAGTGTCAGTGAGTGCAATTATTACTTTGTTTTTTGACTCAAGAAGTCGACACATAAATGTATACATTAAATTCCTCAACACAGCATGAAAGGTGGGGACATTACTTGTCACAAACAAGGAGCTAGCACTAGTCCACCTTGGAAGCTTAAGGAGGATCCTAAAGGCATCATTATACGCTACCTGCAGCTTCCTCAGTTTAGCTGTTCTATATTTACACCAGAGGTGAGCTGTGTAAAAAGGGGTACAGTAAGCTCTGAAGAGACTAACTTTCACATCTTCTGTGCACATATGAAATTTGCGTGCCAACATATTGGCCTGTGCATAGAGTTTACAGCACTGGCGCTGGACATCATCATCATCACAAAGATCATCAGTGATGATGTGACCTAAATAACGTACCTTTCTAACCACCTGTAGAGTACAGTCTGACAGTGAGAATGAAGGAAACGTTAGCTTCTGATCCTCCTTAGTTTTAACAATCATAATAACACTCTTCTTTGGATTGAACTTAATGTCATATTGGATGCCGTAACTAGAGCACACTTGAAGCAGTTGCTGTAGCCCGGCACTATATGGCGACATGATGACCAAATCATCAGCATAGATGAGGTGGTTGATAATACTCTCTCCCACCACACACCCAGTCTTACACTCTTGAAGTTGCTTAGAGAGGTCATCCATATAAACATTAAATAACATAGGAGACAGAATTCCTCCTTGCCGTTATACTGATGACTCGATGGCGGAAATCGTTTGTTGGCTAAACTGATGCTGTTTATTAGGTTTTTTTGTCAAGGCTTAAAGCTTTGATGAGCTGGTGTTTTGTGTGCGAGTCACCCCTCGCTGTGATGTTCATATCTAACCTCCACACCTGTTGTGTGTTGCTGTTGCTCGGTAGAACGTTAAGAGATGTAGAACGCTACACTGCAATTCATTACTATTACTGTATGCACTTTGTTTGTGAGATAAAGAAATCCTGTTGTCAAAGATTGTTTTTGGTGATTATTAATGATAGTTTATAGATGCCTCTTTGGCTTAGACTAGAGTTCTGAAAAAAAAGTTACAAAATATTAAAACACCTACCTGTTACTGTGACTGCCAACACCCTGGACTACCTATTACCGTGACTGCGAACACCCCGAACCTGTACCCTTGAACAGTACATACTATGAATAGTATGAATGCAACAGGTGTCCCTGTGTCGCTTGCTAAAACCCTCCAGTCTGGTGACTCTAAATGCACGCTCTCATGTCCCTCTCTCTCTCTCTCTCCTCCCCTCCTCTTCCTCCCGTGTGCCAGGCATCGTGTCGCTCGTCTCCTTGGCCGTGCTCTCCTACGATCGCTACAGCACGCTGACCGTGTACAACAAGCGGGCGCCGGACTTCCGGAAGCCTCTGCTGGCCGTAGCCGGAGCCTGGCTCTACTCCCTCTTCTGGACGGTGCCCCCCCTGCTGGGCTGGAGTAGTTATGGACTGGAGGGCGCAGGGACGAGCTGCTCGGTCACGTGGACGGCGCAGACTCCCCAGTCGCACTCCTACATCATCTGTCTGTTCATCTTCTGCTTGGGCCTGCCTGTGCTGGTCATGGTGTACTGCTACGGGAGGCTCCTCTACGCCGTTAGGCAGGTCAGGCAGCCTTGTACGATCCACAGACATATCATCTGTATCAACACCAACACCGTTATACACTGTATCTCCAGAGGGGCCCAGACGTCTTCAGGGGCAGATTATTGCTGACAGCGTACGTTTAGTTGACTATTTACTACGGAAGGATAATCGCGGTGGACCCGAAGAGATTCAGGGTCACCGCTGAAACAATGAATAGACAAATGCAATGGTGGATGTTTTGAGTGCAGGCGATGGAAAACAGACGTGTCAGAAAGATAAAGGGGTTGTTTACCTTGGCCGCTTGCCCAGATTAGCAGAAGTGGGTCAGAGTTTTGCGCGCCCTTTTTCATGGACTGATACGCAGCACAAACACACTGTACGTGTGTATGTGTGCGAAGGCAGTTAGGGAGAGTCGTTGTTTAGGCTGTAAGCCTACCCTTTTCTGAGAGAGAGAGAGAGAGAGAGAGAGAGAGGGGGAGGGAGAGAGAGAGAGAGAGAGAGAGAGAGAGAGAGAGGAGAGAGAGAGAGAGAGAGAGAGAGAGGGAGAGAGAGAGAGAGTACAACCCTGACACGTTGCTCCCCTTTATAATTTGCAACGAGGAAAATTGGGCCTTATCCCATTACTTCATTACTAAATTCCTCACTGCATGATAACATTCTGCCAGGAAGCTTCTCAAAGTTCTGTGAAGCTCCTAATGAGATGGGTGTTCCCAAACCCTTCCTCTGTCAGGCCTAGATGTGGAGCACTCAACCTAGGTGTCAGGTCTTGCAAGTATTGCGTGACTTCAGTTGGGCCGTCTTTGAATACCTCCTCCCCGTCTCTCTTGTGGCATTAACCACTGATCTAACGAGACAGGACAGGTGGACGCAGTGTACTGGAAACCATGGTTCAGTCACGAGTAGCTACCCCCGGGAAGGAGAGGGTGGAAGAGGATGGCCATGTTGAGAAGTTTTTCCAGAACCTGTAGCAACCCGCAAGCAATTTTCTTTTAAGATTATATCTTGGGGGCATTTCTGCCTTTATGATTTTTTACAGTGACGGTGTAGAGAGACGGAAATGGAACACCTAAACCCTCATTCCTTTTTCAAAGAATGGAACACCTTAATGGGAATTAATCCAGGGTTTGGTCTGTGAATAAATCACTTTAGTGACTGGGTCAGAATAAAGTTTCGGTTGCCGGTTCGATTCTCGGCTCTGCGAATGACGTTGTGTCCTTGGGCAAGGCCCTTCACCCTACTTGCCTCGGGGGAGAATGTCCCTGTACTTATTGTAAGTCGCTCTAGATAAGAGCTTCTGCCAAATTACTAAATGTAAATCAAGGACTTACAGAAGTAAGAACACTTGTCTCCTGCTTAAGGTCGGAAGGTTCCGGAAGTCGGCGGCCCGGCGCAGAGAGTACCACATCCTCGTCATGGTGATCACCACCGTGGTGTTCTACCTTCTCTGCTGGATGCCTTATGGCGTGGTGGCCATGATGGCCACGTTTGGCCATCCAGGCATTATCACCCCCGTCGCCAGTGTGGTGCCCTCCATCCTAGCCAAGAGCAGTACCGTCATCAACCCCCTCATCTACATCCTCATGAACAAACAGGTAGGTGGATATCTGACCCGCCTCCGCAATGGGATTCTGGGATATGTAGTGTAGCGTTGACGTGTGATGATGAAAGATTGTAGGCGAGCGACAAAGAACACCGCTGTGTAACATCTTTATTCGTAAACAGTGTTAGTAGAAAACGATGGGAAAAGTACAAATCTTACTATCAAATCATGTTCAGTGCAAACTGATCTATACAAAATGAGCAGTAAAAACAGAACAACACTGTACAAATGACAATACTGCACTGTTAGGTTTTTGTCAAGACCAGCCAATCATATTTAAGGCCTTACGCTGTACACATTCAATCGTGGAACCACCAGATCGAAACGACATTTCAGTCATTGCCTTTTTCTGATTTGCTTTTTATAATATCACTATCAAATGACATGGCTCTGTCACTTTGCTCAAAGATTTCAAAACATCTGCTTTGCCCACCTTACCATGTTTAGTAGTGTGTTCCCAAAACACCACTAGCAGCAGCAGTACAGCAGTAACCTCACGCAGAAAGTATTTGGCACAATTTCAAGTCTATTATAATTGCTAAAGGCAATCCGTTTCATTAGAGGACCCAGCAACTATGAATAGCTGCATTGCATTACAGTTTTACCAGATTTCCATAATTCAAAACCAACCGAATGCACATTCTATTTACACAGTGTATCTGTACAAGGCCAGGGAAATGAACAGCAGTCAAATGGATCGGTTGGTTGCTAAAGACCATGACTGTGTGTTCTGTAGTGTAGCTGTAAACGACATGGTAAATCCCCTTCACCACCTTACAGACCACACTATGACAGTGAGAAACTGCTCTTACAGTCCAAAACCTTTCTGTCTTGCCTGAATTATGTTCTAGTGACCCAGATTACAGATTACAGTTATTATCATCTGTGCTCTCCAAGTTTCCTGCTTCTGAGCTCATAAAAAAACGTCCGGATAATACACATTCTTGCGTCATTAGAAATCTGGTTAATACAATTACTATACGCATACCCACAGTAAGGATTTCCCCAAACTGTGTTAGGTCTTTGTACACTACAAACTTCTACACAAAACAGTTCTCCCTCATATGACCACACACACGTTTTCCCTCAGACAACAATATCACAGTTACAGACAAAGTTACAATATTGCTCTTGCTTAGTTCCATAATCAATGTTCAAAAAAACATACTTTGTTTTTTAAATGTTTTTGACTATTCTTTTTCACTTGACTTGATTTGATTATACTTAATAATACTTCACTCAGTGTGTAAAAATGTGTTGATGATGTATGATGAGTAAAGGCATGCATGATTTGTGGCCTATTTCTCATTTCTTGATTTGGCGCCATAGGTTCAAAGTAAGGTAAAACACAAATCGACAATGAAAGGTACCCATTCACATTCCACTTTCCTTAAGGTTTCTACAACGCATCTTTCAAACACAGTGAATTCACATCAATCACCACCAATTTCAGGAAAATACATACAGAAACATTGAATTCTTTTCTGAATCTAACCCTATTCCACAAAAATGATTTCCTACAATCTTAGCTTTCAAACAAACATGCATCGATTACGCGTCCTCCGAATAAATGTGATTGTTGGAACGACTGAGTAATTCAGAGCAGGGCCAATTTGCAGATTAATGGAGTTTTTGCGTCAAGGGATTATTCTCCTATAATGTCTACAATAAATGTACAATCAATTTGTTCTATTTCATAGTATTTGTATTGCAACGCACCCACACAGTTGACAGACTCGAATCGTGTTAGGTCCCTCTTTATCCTTCGACAGAAAGGTTGTAACACATTTATTTAGATCAGATCTAAAACAACACAGGCCAGATACCTAGAATTGCCAGCCAGCTTCTCTATGCAGTTGTGGATCTTGCTAGATGCTTGGCTAGCTAGCCAGCTACCTGTAAATGTGTTTGATATTTTATTGGAATTTGATGAGCTACAGTGTAGCTACCTGGTCTAGGCCTCGACATTGTAGGAAAACAAAGGGTCGATGGAAAAAAAACCGAAATGATTCAAAAAAGGAAAGTGCAGACCAGCTCTAGAGTTCTGTGTTAATGAGAAGACCCCTTGTGGGACTAAATCGAACACGCATTGCAACACAACACCCTCATGCCTTGAACACACCTCCATTAACAGTGTTTACTACAGCTAGCCTAACCGTTTAGTTTGGCTTTTTTCTGCCATCAACCAGGCGTTACTTCAGGGCTGAGTAATTCAAAACACTTTTGTCTCCTTGTCGACCTCTTTGAAAGTCAACTCCACAGCTTTTGATCTTTTTAACAGTCCCTTGCTGAAGTTTCCCGCCCTTGCGGCCACAGCAGCCGACAAAGACACTCCCAAGAGCGAATGGAGCTCCTCAGGCTTGGGACGAGAGACGCTCAAACTCACGGTGTCTCCGCCCCTCAGTTAACTCAGGTTAATACTTGACGAGCACCATTATCTTCATTTACACAGAAACCCAGGGGGTTCGAGGTTCCAAAAGAACGAAGGAAAGGTTCAAGGCCCACAGTCCACGGTGCTGAAGCCAGGCACGGTGATCCTGCCTTTCTTCTTCAGGTCCTGTTCAGGGGCCACGTTCATCTTGTGGACCAGTACCTTCTCGTAGAGCAGGGGGTGGTACGCCCCTAGAGTGCAGGCGGCGTCGTAGTAATGCTCGTAGTAGTGGCACAGGTCCGTCTGCCGGAGCGAAGGGATGTATTCATACACGTGGACCTCTCGACACAGCGCCATCATCAGGATTGTACCTGCAACGGAAAACCGAAATGTTTTCATACGGCATACGAAACGCAATGACAGATGAGTTGAGTTCATGAGATCTTCTTTTAACAGCTGGCTGGGGAGGTTACCCTTATTTACGTACCCTACCTTAGACTTTAACTGATTTGTAGGAGATTGTATTGACTTTAGATGCCTAATACAGGGCTGCCAACTTTTCAAAAAACCTTGGAGTGAGATTTGGTGGGGCCAACCAAAATGTTGCTGCGTACAAAGCAATCCACCGCTGCGTTGCCTTATTTCATTGCACACCATCTGCCATCTCACATATTGGAGAGCCTGAACGCACGGAAACATAATCTCTCCGATATTGCTGTACCTGTAGGATAATGCTCATCTGGCGGGCTAAAACACGGCTTCACGAATCATTCCTTTCAATACGAACTGCATGTTCATACAGCAAGTGTTGCCCTTAAACAGGTGAGGGGGGGGGCCCCTCTCACTGATCTGTCTAGCAACTGAAGCCTACCAATTTATTATCAAGGAAACTGGCACCTCCTAATACACATTAACCGGAATACGGTGTCATAACTCTGGTTTACCTTAACCTTTATGTCATGTTTGTTTATGTGTTAATTTCCTGCTCTGGTAGAGCGGCCTTTAGTGTGTACATTGGTGCCTCGATGGAAACAGTTGATCAGCATGCCCAGGTGGCTCTTACTGAAGCCAGTCAGTGAAACATCACGCTCAGGAAACACAGCACAACACCATGTCATTGTTTACCATCGAGTGGAACACCAATCACAGGCTCTCGTCGCTCTTAACCCCAGCTCCCAGGCATGGGCGAGGTTTTCGGACGGAATGTCCCAGTCAGATGAAGGGGTTCGATTTGCAAAAAAAAGTATCTTTGAATTGTTCCGGTGGAACTGGTGTTTTCCATCGCTTGAACGTGCAGCCATATGCAAGTGAGTTCAATGGATCTCAAAGTCGCGTCAGGAACAAATTAATGGATCGGTCAATCAATATTAGCCACCCATGGGCAGGCACACACTGTCTACGTTTTCTATCTCGCTGGACCAACATTGGGTGGTAAATGATGTCCACACACACACAATTGCTAACAAACATTGGATCCCTCCCCTCCCCTCCCCTCCCCTCCCTCTCTCTGTTTCTCTGCCCAGTTTTACAGGTGCTTTTTGATCCTGTTCCACTGTAAGGCCCAGGCTACAGAGAATGGCCAGTCATCCATGCCCTCTAAGACCACAGTCATCCAGCTGAACCGCCGTGCGTACAGCAACACGGTGGCAGCGGCGGCCGTGCAGATCTCCCCCTGCACCCGCCACAACGAGCTGAGCACCAACATCCCAGAATGCACCAGTCCCATCACCTCAGGAAGGAACGTCCCGGGAGAAGCGAGTTCATAAAAGAAAGAAGCGACGACAACCCCACCGCAGTCATCCTGTCCTCCCTTTGTTTTCAAGATGGCCACAAGCTGTCAGACAGTGTCGTTGAGAAACCTCAAAACGACTTGTCAAAGTGTCAACCGACTTATCTTGTAGAAGTGTCTTTCATTCATGCGGGGGATCTGCCTTAAAGTGTCCTCTTCACCCAGGGACTTGTGTGATGTACGTAATGGACAGTGTTCCCAAAAAGTCTACAGCACGGTGTCACCCAAGACCCTTTCACAATGGTCAGCCATGTGGTGGTGTCACCTCTCCTGTGTATCGCCAAGTGTCACCAACAAAACGTTTTAAGAAGTCAACCAAGAACAGTTAACAAGCGCAACCCCTTCCCAGTTTTTGTCAATAGTTCGATCCTTTGGTAGACGTGTAAATATATTCTCTCTGTGTTTAGTCTCGCAGTGATACAATCCAGTCAGATGGTCCCTGACCAAAATGTGCTTTTTGCTTTGCACATTTCTTAAGTTCTCAGCATTGCCAAAATTGCACTGACAGCTGTCTTATTTACGTCAAGTCAAATGGTATTCTGCTCAGAGTCTTAACAGTGTTGTCATCATTAAAAAAAAACATTCAAGGAGTGATTTCTCCTAATAAAGTGAAATGAGTGTCAGGATATCATTATTTTATTGTACTCTATGTACTTATGGACGTTGATGATATGATTGGCGTTTGTGAAATAGGTGTGAGCTTGGTCTCTGACACCTGGCCGAGGCTGGTGCACAGCAGGGCACGGGAGCACGCTCCCCTCATCCGTGTGGATGAGGGCGCAGGAGCACTCGTTAATAATGCAAGAAGAGGAATCGACCTGAGTGAGCCGGGACAGAGCTACAACCAAACTGAGGGTGAGATACTGGGTTGTAAAAGCTTAGTACACTCAGAATATTAGATATGTATGATCCAAAAGATCAGGGTAACATTTTAGATCGACATGCTTGTAAAAAGTGTTCATTATTTTATTTTTATTCTAATTCCACTTTAGTATAGATAGTTCCACATATTTAGTATAGATAGTCCACATATTTACATTTAAGGTTCCTATATGTTTAATGTATGCACCTTCCTGCCAAAGCAAATTCCTTGTCTGTGCAAACTTTCATGGCGTATAAATCCCTTTCTGATTCTGCTTCTGATTAATGGGAAATAAGGTCTTAATAAGATCCTTATCGATGTTAATATTTGTTAATAAAACTATAGACGTGTTCATAATATTAGCCAAGGTTAGAGCTAAAGGTTAGGGTCAGTCTTAATTGTAAGATGAGATAAGGTTTAGTTAATAGATAATTAATATGTTAATAAGACTTACTAACTTACCAAGGGCTCATTGCTTATGAACTAATACTTATGACAAGCACCTGGATCATATGTGTGGCCAAGATAAGTAATCAAGCTGGTCGATCCAACATCAATCGATCAAACCTGTGGGAGGGAGCGCAATAATCTAACCCGTATTACAGTAAAGTCAAACTCATTAAGATTCAGAAGTACAGATATTAGGTATTCATGTGAAGCCAGAAGGACTGTACATAACAAGCTCTTCAAGTTTCTCTGTTCAAGGTTCTCCGGATGTTTCCACAGACACACTCTGGCAGATTCACAGTCCTTCCTATTCAGTCCTCCCACACACACGCACGTGTCATCTAATCAGCTGAGGTCCTTGGTTAGTAAAATGGTGAGAATACATTTTTTCCTGAATCTCTCCCCTCGGTTTATCGGGGTCTGCCTCAACACTTGTCGACATTCTGACGAGCACGACGTCCAGTGACTTCACAGCACACCAAACAATAAAAATAAATTATTCAAATGCGCCTCAATAAAAGTGTTTTTTCTCAGAGTAATTTACCCATTGTTCATTGTGCATGTTTTTACTTCTTGATGAGACGGTCAATATTTCATGCTCTGCTCTTCCTATTGTTATAAAAAATAATTAGGGGTCAGGCTCGGAACAACCGAGAAGCTGTTTAAATGAGGAGAGAGGAATTAGTGAATTAATTAATGATTTATGAACTTGACCATGCAACCTTTTAGAAATCCAGTTGGGAATGATGCAATGGCAACAACATTCACACAAGTATGTTATATTTGTGGCATCAACCTCATCTTAATTGATCGTAAAATTTATGCCTGGCCAGTTTATTTATTTATGTAGAATTTATGCCTGGCCAGTCAAACATGTGACTTCCATTTAGAATGACTGGGAAAATACTAGCCAATAAGGAATGATGACACTACAACGTCATTTGTCTTTTGTAATACCATGCAAATAAACTCCGCCAGTATGACAGGTTAATACGTGCTTTACACGTAGCCAACATTCAAATATACTCGCATGTCCGGCCTGATTTGTCTGCACAGCGTGTGGGAAGGGTTCAAGGGTTTCTACCGCCTTTAAAAGCCTCCGTAAGGCCCAGAGAGGACGAGTCGCTGCCCACCTATGAAGCCGCTGGAGGGGGGGTTAGGCTGGATGCTCTCCTGGGTGTTGCTCTGGATCACGTCCCACAGTTGCCAGATGAACCTGGGGTGGAGGATGTAGAAGGGTTGAGCCGGCTGGAGGAGTCGGTGCTGGACGTAGGGGGTGAAGAGGTCGTAGTCCGGGCTCTGGAACCACTGTGGGGGATGACAGGAAGGACACAGAGAGGGACAGTGTCAGAGCACAGGGGTGTCAAGCTGGGGCCCCCCTGGGGCTGGACGCTCCCTTTCATTCTACAATCATGCCCTCAAAAGAACATCAGGGTTCTACCCTCTTCTGAGACAGAAGAAGCTGCTTTTTGGACTGTCGTGAGGACATATTGCCAGGGTTTCTCTTTCCACCAAAGAGAGCTTTGGTGTTTTTGAGCTAACGCTAAATGTTTGAAAAAGCCTTGTAAACACGCACAGCGACACAGACACACCGCAAACACAGACACGTTCAACCCCATACATGTACACACTCACTCAATCGCACACGCACACATTTCATTGTGTGTGTGTGTGTGGGGGGGGGGTGCAAAACTAATTAACCTGTTATTCTTGACTGGCCATACAATTACTTTCGCTTCCAATCTCGTGTTAACAAATGTCGTGTCATTACGTGAAGCCAATGGACCTGTTGGATGGTTGATTGCATCGACGACGGATGGCAAAGGTCATGCTTTACCCAGAGTACCTCTGTCAATGTGGCTTTGAAAGAATCCTGCAGGTTTTCGACAACAATTCAGGTTTGGATGCATCATTCTCCAACCATCCACTCCAACCGGAGTTACGAGCGTTAGATAATAACTTTGTTATGATCCAAACGCTAAGGATAAGTGGTTTGTCCTTGTCGGGTGTGTCTCAGAGTGTGTGGCAGTGCGATAAACATGAATGTTATGGGTCTTGTATGGCTGTGTTCTTTGGTTTAGACTCGAATATGTGTGTGTGTGTGTGTGTCTGACACGACACACTTCCTCTGAATGATATTTTGTACAAATCACATCCAGACAAAGACCTCCAGTAGAAAGAAACACTCGTCCCACCCCTGCCGTGGCTCTGTCTCTCTGTTCTTCAGGTTTCCTTCCCCCAGAGGGGCTCTGCCAGTCAGGCAGTATCTTTAAACTCCTCCTCATTAGAACCCAGTGGGAAGTCGCGGAAGCCAAGTACCCCTCCGTGGCGTGACCCAGATTAATCAAAGACTTGAGACGACCCCTGTCACCAGCTAGCTCACATGAGGGAGTAAACAACAGCCATGTCACATCAGGAGGGTGCCTGGGTACTGCGTGGGGTAGGAAAGCTCCAGAAGGCCTAAATAACCCCCCCCCCACACACTTTACATGCTTTGTTTTGTGTTTGTTATGGGGATTTCCACTTATGGGAAAACATTTACTGATTTTCAGTGTTTGGTTTGGTTGTTGTTTATTTTGCTTGATGATTGTCACTTGACACTTGTTAGAGCACCCTATTTATTCTGTTCCCTTGCTCATGTTCTTTGTGAGGTATTGTTTCGTGTTTTCGCAATGTACTAAGCCTTCTGTTCCTAGCATGTTTTTGACCTACCGAATATCTTTAACCTAGTCCTTCCCTGTAGCTTCGCTTGTTTTTGTGTATACCGGCCATGTTCTTCAGCCTGATCACAACTCTGAATATTTAAATACCCTGTCCTTGTGGATTTTCCTGCTACAAAAAGAAAAGATGTCGCACCGCTCCTCCTGCCTCCTCGTATTGTGTGTGTCACATCCTGTCTCGGCCTCATTGAGAAATCAATGAAAAATAGACATATTGTAAAAGGTAGACCCGTGCTTTCTGGGCCACCCTGGTTTGAAAGGAAAAGCCTCCCCCACAGGCAAGACCTACCCTGGATAGGTCAGCAGAGTAGGGTGCAGGATCCCACGCCACCAGGGCCCCATCCTTGTACAGGGAGCTGGTGTTGAAGTGATGCTTGGGTCGTGCCAGGATCTAGGAGGGGAAGGATAAAAAAGCTCATGATAGCGTTCTGGCTCCTTCGAGGCTGACGCTAATCTGAACTGGAGCCCCGACGGTCAGAGCTGCATCCAGAGATATCAAACGGACGTGAAGAGAACCAGACCGACACTGCCTCATGCACACAGACGAGCCCGGACAGTACGGCATGTTCCCTGCGTACGAGTAGTGAGAGTCCCAGGACCCAAGGGGGTCAATATGAATGATCTGAGTGATTAGATCTGACCAGAAGTCAGCTGGGGTCAGGGCTCGTCAATCCTGGACCTCGAGCGCCGCTGTCCTGCATGTTTTCGATTGGTTCCCTGCTCCAGCACACCTGTTTCAAATGAATGGGTTGTTATTTTGCGCCGTGGAACGACCATTCATTTGAATCAGGTGTGCTGGAGCAGGGAAACATCGAAAACATGCAGGACAGCGGCCCTCGAGGACCAGGATTGGAGAACCCTGACCCAGGTGATCGTCTGTGGTGGGACCACTTAGCAGCAAGTGTCCATTCTGAGGCAGGGAACGGGCCAGTCAGCCATGCTGCTGTTCAGATGCAACAGCGGTGGAGCAAAAGAAAAGGTCAACTGTTGAATTCCAGGCGGCCTGTTGCACATGGCCAGTTAAAGAAGGGCTGAGGTGAGAGATCGAGCAGTAGCTCTGCATTCTGACCTCAGGACGTGTACCGAGTGTGTGTCAGACGCTCTATTCGATGTGATCTTTCTGAAATCTGATCAAAGTGGGCAGCAGTGAGGTAATGTACTGTCAATAGAGAACAGTATGCATAGTTAACAAAAATACAAACAGCAGCAAAACATCTGAAAAAATACTAGTTACATGAAGTATAGAATGCTTGCCAGAGCAATGTTCCAGACTGGTGTCGCAGTAAACCAGAACGCCGACATGGTAAATATAAATATGTTAAATATCATGTCTCATCAAGCAGTTGCCACATACATAGTTAGGTTGATAAATATTTAAATAACATGAACAATGACGGGTTATAATTGGAACAGCAGGAGCTGTTGTTATTTCAATCATCCTTCCCAAGAGACCAGTAAGTGTATGATGGACCTCTAGTGTGAAGCTCACCTGGGAGTTGATGATTCGCAGAGTGGTCTTGTTGCCCACGTCATTCTCATAGCCCTCGGTGGGCGCGGCGTTGAATCGAAGAACAGCATCATGGGAATCTGAAGACAACATCCAGTCAAAAGGGATCTTTGCCGTGCTGTAACGACCCAATATCTCTATGGTAACGACACGACTTACTGCCTCACAATGTCGCGTCACGTTGAAAGTTATCTTCCAGAGTTTAGATCAAATGCCTGCGTGCTTTAATGCAAAAGTCGCGATAAAAAAAAAGGATGTGATTTTGAAACAAAGTGAATACAGTCAAACATGGCATTACCCTCGAGCCAAATTAATGACTTACAGATTCACATCTTGTAAATACCAGGTGCAAATCCCCACTGTAAAATAGCAAACGCTGATGTTGGTAAACAGTGCCCTCTACTGAGCACTGAGCACTCTACAACGTCTGAATCACAACTGGCATTCACAACTTTAAACCACAGGGGGGCAGTAAAAACCTTTTTAAAAAGCTCATCACGTCTTCACAAACCTCAGTCTACAGCACTTTGCTCCCAAAGCAGTGCAACTTTCCTTGACCTCCATGGAAAATGTATTGCGCTCACCTCATTGGAAAATGTCAAAAGGTTTTGTGAAAAGTTAAGTGGAACCGAGCTGAAGTCGTACACTTTAGAGAACAACTTTCCTTTCAAATGTTTACAGTTTAATTTGAGATCAATTCAGACCGCTTTGAAGCAAGGCTGGCTGTTCAAAACCTGGCTATTATGGGCCTCTCGTGTCACTTACACAGAGCCTGTACATTGGCAACTAAGTGCGGGCGCCCGAGTCCAGATTCCGGATTCAAACAGCACTCAATATGGCTGCCGGCGACACTCCTCCACATCATGAAGTCATCAAGGAGGTACAGAGAGACGTGGTACTCACCAATCTCTTTCCCCTAGGGACGAGTTGAGGATGGCTCCAGCCGAGGTGACCACAGCACACGTCTTGAAGTTGGAGCCCGCTAGCTTCTCCAGAGGGTGACCTGGCACCAGCTCGGCCCAGCCCAGCCCGGCAAAGGGGTCCTCGGTGCCGTCCAGGGCCCTCACCGGAGCTTCTCTCTTCAGCTGGCACAGCACCTCGTGCCCGCTCTGCCGGGCGCGCCGGCGCCCCCTGTAGACCACGTGGTGCTTGTTGGCCTTCAGGTAGTCCTTCATGGCCTTCTGAAGCCGCGGAGTGAGCATGCCCGCCGAGGCGTTCCCCTTCCACAGTCTCTGGACCACGACCTTGGACCTGGAGAACATGTAGTCCTCGTCGCCGTCGGCGTTCCTCCTCTCCGTTCTGGCCCGGTTCCATCCTCTCCTCCTCTTCCTCCTCTTTCTCCTCCTCCTCCTTTCCTCCCAGTCCTCCTCCTCGTTCAGCTCACTCAGGATCACAGAGTTTCTGCTCTGGCTCTGCTCCCTGACCATCTCCCCCTCCCGGGAAACCGACCAGGCTCCCAGAGCCTGCGAGCCCCCTTGGGGGCCTGCTTCCTGGGACCCCTCCTGGCTGATTGGAGGGGCTCCTCCCTGGGTGGGCTCCTGGTTAGCTGGGGAGTTGGAGGCCTCCAGGACGGGGGAGGCCATGATGCCTCGGGGGTTGCCCTGGATGGAGGCAAGGCGTCGGGTCTCGGGGTGGAGGAGCAACGGGGAGGCAAAGCCGGGGGCCAGCACCCGCAGGTCCAGGAAGTGTGATAGGAGAGCCAGGAAGAGGAGGATCCAGGCCAACATCCCCAGCAGGACCAGCCGCCTCCACTGCTTCATGGTCGGGGTCATGGTGCTCTAGCTGCAGCTGGCTGATCGTCAGCGCCCCCTGGGGGCCAGTCTGGCAGCTCTCAGGGTGAGGCCTGGGAAAGGTCAACCAAAACATGAACATGTTACTGTCGGGTGGACATATTTTCCCAGAGCCGAGCGGCTTTCCTATTTTTATGCTTCTAAATAATGACAAGCTAAACATGAGGCAATTCTGTGACATCAGCCTTTTGTTATTCTGTTTTCTAGAGAAGGCGAGTCATTCAGGCATGACTGTACAGTAGAGGAATTTTGCTGGTGGTTTTCCAATGTTGCAGACATAAAACAAACACCTTGATTAAACAATGGGAGAACATTCTTAGTACAACCAAACATCTGACGTACAATCCTTAGAGTATTTCAGCAACTGTCCTTTGTTGACTAATATATTCATGCCAATGATGATCAAGATGATTTTCCTCTGCAATACTTGTAAGTATGTGATACACTGAGAGAAGTGCATTTGAGGGCTTACTGAGCAGGAATATGCCCTGTAAGAAATTGAATTCTTACAGTGTGTGCCATGGAGTGTGTGTGTGGAAACACAAAGGTTGCTTTATTTTCAAACATATTCACCACAATAGGTTGTTTACAATGAGGAACACACAGCTTTGTTTCAAAATGGTAACAGCATGGTAAACATATCCTGCCCTGCCCAGGCCATTCGCTTCCTCCTCGTCGCCTCAAAAAGGTTGATTGTGCTGCCAGGTATCTCGCGCTGCTCTGCGGGGCCTGTCACGTGAATGTATGGGAGGCAAAAAAGTTGGTCGACCGCCCTTCCTCCTGGAAAAGATCCTAAAGGAAACCCGTGTTTTCCTACGGTGGGTGGAGTGCTTCAGGCACCTGCGGTCTGACATGAAGACACATTCTTTCCCTTAATCCCTCCAGTTCCTGGCCAAATCCTTTGATAACCTTTGGAACTCAACTTTACTAGCAACAAATTAGCCAACAAACTGAAGTTGTGTTCATGGATCCACCTCTTACTGTTGCCTCTAATGACCGTCCTTGTCCCTTCATGCTTTAGCTCCACACGGTAGCAGGCACAATGAGCTCTTTCCATGTCACTCCCATAGAACCTTCCGGAACACACAAAGGCCTTTTGCTCAGGAGGTCCCTGTGTCAGTTCCACTGTCCAGAACCAAGTCCTGGAGGGCCGATGTTCTCATCCCTGCTTGTCTCTCCGGGCTGCTGGCCTCCCCGACAGTCACGTGCGTGGCTTATCTTGTCTGGTGGCTGATTGAGTTGTCTGATGCGGTCGGTTGGTCTGGGTCATGAGGGACATGGGAAGTCCAATGAAGGAAGTTGGAAATGTGGCCCGCTGTTGGTGAGCGTTCTATAGTCAGACAGATACACATACGGCGTCTTTGTGTTCAATGCATGTAACTCAATACGTCTTCACGTCAACCGTTTACATACTCGACGGACATTTCTCCAAATAGCAGGAAAAGGCCCACTGTTACTGCCAGTGGACGGCGGGTCGTTCACTTGAATACCAACAAGGCGGGGGAGAGGGACGGGACAAAGAGGAGAAAACAGAAACGAATAGAGAAAGGGCTGTGACACACGGATCCCCAAAATTACCGAGGCTTACGTTTTGGCTTGTCTACTGCCTAGGGGAAGTCATTATGAGGTTGAAGGGAGGGGGCGGCGGCGGTTGAACAACAGGCCCGAGATGCACTGCAGTGAGAACCTGAGCCCTTCTCCCTCGCAGCACTGCTCTGGAGCCCACCAGGCTTCTCTCTGGGCTTTTACCCACACAAAGCACGGCTTCAAAAGAACCTTTCATCTCTTCTAGCGAGCCGGTGCTTTGCGCCAGCGTGAATGACACGGAAGGTTAAACAGAAATAATCATCTGTATCTGCCAGGAAATCGCTGCGCGCTGTCCTTGGGGCGCACAAAGGAGGAAGAGGGAAGACAGAGACACTGAAAGCAAGAGGGAGAGAAGGAGACATGAAGATACGTTACAATGGAATTCCGTCGGGTAAAGAGAGATCTGGGGCGAGAGACGAGGCTTTGTTTGACTGCTGGGCTCCGAGTCGTTCGAAAGCATGCGGGGCGCGCGCATTCGAAAAGCCATTGTTTCTATATTTTATATGCTCAAGGTTGAAACGAAAACGGCTCGTGAAAAGTAAGAGGCAGCTGAAGGGGCCTTGCACGCCCTGTAGACTGTAGGAGATGTGCAGGCTCTGGGAGACTCTTTCCTTCCACGAAGAAAACCCTGTGCTCAGGACACCCGGATCAGAGGTCAAACAACCGTCTCTAATCGAGTTGACCTTTCCCCAGAGGCTCTGCACCTCTGGTCTGACGTTGACCGCTTAAATACCTCCCAATGTGTGGGTGTCGGGACCGGCGTCATCGCTGTGCTAATCGCCTGCCTGAAAGCTGTGGATGCACGCGTGACCATCCGTTCCGTACACACGATACTGTACGAGCACTTCAATTTCCCATATTTGGATCCTTTAAGGAATGCTCGAGAAAGAGAGTGAGAGAGAGAAAGAAAGAGAGATATCCAGAGGACGGAGAGGGGATGGAGAGGAGGGGCGAACGAGTGCAATAAGACGAGCACGTTTCCTCCAGCACGTCCTGCTGAGTCCACAGACAGAGGAGGTATTATTCAGCTGATGGATATCTGCAGCTCCGGTCTGCCGGACTCCACTGCCCCTCTTGATACAACAGCTGGCCTCACAACGGGTGTCGTCAGGCCTTGGCAAAAGAGACACGGTCGAGGACAGTGGCAAGACACACACACAGACACACAGGAACACACACACACTGGCGCGCGGGCACACACTCCAAAAAGACAGCACGGGGTCGTCCACAGAGGGGGCCGTACCCCCGGTCTTCTTTCTGCTGACTAAACACTGTCCTCCATCTTCCATGACACTTCCTGCCAGGCGCTGTCAGTTCCATTATCCTTCCTCACATGGGTAAATGGCTACTTAGAAACCCGCCCCTGCATGTAATTGCACACACTTATATGCTCCACAGATATGACTCAGCTCTTAGCATGGAAGGCAGGGCGAACTGTCGGTCGGATGGTCAACCGACGTCAGCACTGCCAAACAGCAAACATACAGGGCCCAGTTAGAAGGTTTTTCGAAAAATGAGGAAGCAAACACTATCGTCTGACGCTGGTTCCTTGGTAGTGAAACTGGCACACAGAGATGGGGCGGTATCGTATAACCTGATATGCAACTTATGTTGCTTCTCAGGAAATGTGATCAGCAAATGTGATGTAAACATTCAGAATGACATGAGTCCCCCTCATGGGTTAAGGTGGCAACAACATGGCCTATATATAACCGGTAAGACAACTTCACTGAAAGCACAAGTTATTCATTCGTGCTGTTTGCTTTTGTTAAATGTAAATACATCAATGGTGATCAGTCAGCCTAACAAACCAAGAGCTTTATGTTTTGCTGCAACAAACATGTTCAGCTTTGCTAAACGGGATGACCTTTAGTCTCTGTTTCCTGATTGCTGTTGATGCCACAGATTTCATAGACGTTAGCCAAGATTAAGCCTCCAAGTACTAAACGTAGACAGGACACAAATGGGGTCAAAGGTTGTCACTTACTGAGTTTTGAAAGCAGGTTTGTTTAAGTTTGATGTTGAAACCTGGTGGCCTTTCCAACTTCAGCGAGTGTGACCTGATTTTTTCCTCAGACAAAAGATAGGAATGACAGTGTTTACCTCAATATAATTTGCTTTATGCCCGTTAGGTTAAAGTTGAATAGGTAGAGTCAACTGGAGGGCCGTCCACAATTTACAGCATTGTCACAAGAACAAGGTTTATTTACACAGTCCTGGTTACATTACGGTTTACGACTTCTGGCAAGTTTCTTCAAATGGTAAATGGACTGCATTTATATAGCGCTTTTCTACCTTAGCCGCACTCAAAGTGCTTTACAATGTTTGCCTCTCATTCACCCATTCATTCTCTTACTCACACATACCGACGGCAGCGAGCTACCATGCAAGGTACCGGCCTGCCCATCAGGAGCAAATTGGGGTTCAGAGTCTTGCTCAAGGATACTTCGGCACATGACCTAGGAGGAGTCGGGGATCGAACCTCCAACCTTGCGATTAACAGACGACCCTCTCTACCCCCTGAGCCACAGCCGCTCCAAGTGCAAGTTTATGGCCATGTTTTGACTACCAGAAAGCTGAAATGAAAATGTAATTATGTAACATTTTAGTAGACTATCCTTCTTGACTAAACAACAACAATGAGTCGCTCACTGTGTTGGCTGTCTGAAGGTATCTAAGCAACAGTCACCAATGGGGCAGACTCATAGCCTGTTCCAAGTTGACATTATCAGACAGCTCTCTCTGCTAACTAACTCTCTGGGGAGGAGGGTTACATTCTGTTCTCTATGCCTGTGATGGAATGAAAGGAGATTGTAACTGAGGTCTCTTGCAAGTTTCAAGTCAAGATGGCTCTCACAGAAAGTGCTGGGTACACAGCTCCTAAATTGGATGAATAGTTAAACTGTACGAATATTTTGAGACTCATTTTTCAAGCAGACTTGGTACATGCACGGAACGGAAGTGTCCATGTGTGACCGTTTGACAAGGAGGCGCTGAAGAAGGAATGACAAGAGAAGAGGGGCATGACACTCACACCTGTCCACCTGTCATTACATGTCTACCAGTCACCGACCTGAGAGAGGGAAACGGACAGATACCGAGACAGTTGTTCCTGGCTGGAGGTAGTGGACTACCGCCAGATATCTAAATCAGTATGTATTCATTCTGTTTAAAAGGAGAAACAAAACACGTTCTCCTTCAGCGTGTCTAGTCTAGAAGACATTTGTGTTCCCAGACCTAAGAACACTGGATGGTTGTACAGTAAGTAAGTATGCCTTTTGCTTACCAAAACCTTGAGATTCATCTAGCTAGCATCCATTCCTGCTAGGTACAGACCAAGAAAGGTCTAGACCATTGGTTGAAGGGAGTAGGAAGTACGGTTCTCATTAGTACTGCCAGGTCCGATTGATTCCGTAGATATAGGACATTAATATATATATGTAGATAAAGGACATTGCTGGACCGAGAGGTATAACAAACAAGCTATGGTTTAGTGCAGAGGTCTTCAACCCTGGTCCTCATGGACCCCCCTGTCCTGCACGTTTTAGATGTTTCCCTGCTCCAACACACCTGATTCAAATGAAGGGGTCGTTATCTAGTTATGCGGAAGCCTGTTAACGACCATTCATTTGTTGGAGCAGGGAAACATCTGAAACGTGCAGGACAGGGTTGCCCCCGAGGACCATGGTTGAAGACCTCTGGTTTAGTGCATTGTTACCCTGTATTTAAAGGCCATGAACACTGTCATTATTCTACAATGAAAACCGACTAAGGCCAGTGAGAATGAGCTTGACAGCTCACAGTTAGTGCCATCCTGTGCCAGTGTAGCTCTGCACACTCGTAACCTCTTAACATACTACTGGAGGAGGAACCTCTACACCTCATTTGAATGTTTCCAAATCTATGAATACTCATTAAGACCCCATTCAGAGTCGCTTGACATTCTAAACTAACCATCTGTGCGAGGCACCTCTGTAATCTTGTTTTCAGTTATGTCTGGCTACTTCCTCTAGGGATTTGTTTATTTGACACAATGTTGCTTTTGGGGATGTGATCGAGCACTCCACCTGATGAGTAAATACATAAGATGTGTCATGGCAGACAAAAATGACATCTCTTGACATTTGAGATCATCAACCACGTCAACATGAGGTCAACTTTTACAAATGTCACGCCTCATTGAAACTGTGCAGGTCAAGGGAATTTACTTTCTTTGAAGGCTACATTTCTCACCAGCACAATACAGCACACCTGCTTCAGGCTATGCTAAAAGGATTTTCATTTCTGACGGTGAAAAACTGCTTACAGACAACAACAACATAGCCTAGTCATCTTTAATATCGACCAACTAAGGTATCATAAAATAAACAAATCATTCTGTATAGAATCTGTTGAAAACATTTGAATTTGGACCACATATTAATCATCTCCAGCGAATAGGTTAGGGTACTTGTGTTGTGCGTTCTGTCCCTGGAAAATGTACAGCATGTCAATCCGTATTGATGAGGTGGGACTGTGCCTCACACATGGCAATTATAATAATCCCCCAGAAGGAGCAATTAGACCCGTGTAAAACGTGGCATTATGGCAATCTTATTGACATTTTCACATTGACAAACTGACCAATTGTTCTCTTGTCTTAATGAAAGAATGAACATTGATGATAACGATGAATAGTCCCCTACCATACTACAGGTTCGATAACCCTTCAAACTGCTGTCAAAGATCACAACAGTCTTCAATGCATTTTCGAATGAATAACACTGTAACAATGATCACTGCCCAGTTATTCACACTTTGAATCCATTTCGTTCATTCTCCTTTATAAATCGCCGTCTTCTGTTTGAAATGATAATTTCAAAAGATCCCAGATCAGCGGGATGCCCAAATATCTTACCTGATCAAATCCCAACTGCGTTCCCAGACAAACAGAATATGCGCTACATTTCTTAGATTTACAACCGAGGTGTAATTCCGGAGAACGCATGCTTTCGCTCCATCTTCAATGAGGGGTACCACCACCAGTATCCAGTAATCGCGGTCGGCCAGATACAACGCAATACAGACGACGTCGACTGTAGGCTACTACTGTTAACTCTGCTCACTGTTTAGAGAACGTGAGGTAGGCGGGGCATAACTAAACGTGTAGTTACAGTATTATATTTTCCAGAGTCAATAGTTAATCCAAAAACATATCGAAAGTAAATATATTCAATATAGAAAATCCCTATGTAAACCTTTATTTTGCACAGACGAAAACCCTGGCAGTGGTGAGAATCATCTAAAAAGCCTATCATAATTTTAAAGTATTGTCTCCATATCGTATATAATCGTATCGTATCTAGATTATGCAATATATTGCATAATATACATTTTACAATCGAATGATTGTGTGAAACTGTTTGCAGCCGTTGTTCACAGAACACATCATACTCAGTATTGACAATGAGTCAACAGACAGCTTTTTACCTGCCAAGTGCGAAGTGGTTGTTTCTATTTTTATAACACAAAACCGTGTACAGACCCATAGTGTCTATTCTCCATACACTCACCTTCCCTTGTCCTTATTCCTGGTTTTACCACAGGGAAGGGTCCATACACGTACAATCATTGCCAGGGAACACACAAACAGGAAGTGTTTTACCCAAACCCACAGGCTGGTAATCTGATGTTGGGATCAAAGTTAGTAAGGACCCGCACCAAACAGTCCAGGAACCAGCTCAGACCGGTATGCTGCCTACAGTGTCCACCCCCTGTCAAACCCCCATCTCCTCTGCCCTGGGGGTGAGCCGTTTATCAAGGAGCAGAGCACTGATGGAAGACGGAACAGGATATGGCTGATTCTATCCATTTTAGCGTAGCTTAGCAAGTACAACGGCATAACTGCTGTATCTGCATGAGGCACATGACACACTTATAGTGTACAGTACAGGTCGTGTCCTCACAGACGATGTTTCAGAAAGCGCTTATACAACGGTAGCGTGTATGACAAGCCTTCTGGTTGATGTACGGCCCTGCAAAGTGCCGTTTCCTCTGGGGGGGACGAAGGGACATTCCATGTGGCGTCATCTTGGGTCCAGCCCCCTAGCTTTGTTTGGTTTAAACCCTGAAAGTGCCAACCCTCAAGCTTGGTGCCAGCCGGAACGAGGTTGTTTCCATGACAACTTTGGGGATGTAGGAAATGTGTGTGTGTGTGTGTGTTTCACAGTGGCCTGAATGTACTGGTTTCTTGGTCTGGAATCTGAATGAACTGAGCTGTAATCGCCAGCACTCCACACACCCTATAAGTCTGTGTGTAAAGTTCTCTGCAATTTCCCATTCTGGTTTATCCAAACACTAGAAGCTGCAAATCAACACTTAATGATAATATTACGCATTTTCTCCTTCCCCTCACAATTTGGTACAATGCTCAACATTATTCGATCTGGAAAAGGGGTTTGAATAGTAGTGTTTGCTACCTGAAGATCATTTGAGTGTGTGTGATTTGAGCGTGTGATGACAAATACTTAAGGATCTGGTCTTTCAAGCTCTTTCTCAGCCATTGGGAAGAACCAAAAGTTACCTAATGAGTGAACATGTTCAGACAGCTGCGACGAGAGACAGCATTACTTCAATGTGGCAAGAACGAATGTTAAGTCCGCCATTGATATACATTTTGTCCTTAGAGGAAATTGACCTTTTTGATGGGTTCGAGATTTCAATTCGTTTTCTACCTTGAGGTATAACATCATAGGCTACTGTTGCTACATAGCTACTGTGGCATAGGAACAGAAATGGTAGAACAAGGTTATGATATGGTATATAAAACCATGACGCTGATATACGAGAAAAAGAAACTCTACATCGAACAACGTAGCATGAAATTGTAATTTCCGAGGAGGCCTACTTTCATCTTCCAAAAAGCGTCTCATGAATAACAGAACACCGAAGACAAAAGGAGATTTAATTTATATTGAATGAAGCTTCTGGAGGAGAAAACCCAGATCCAGATGGGCTCTGTGTGAAATGGATGAGTCTCTATCTCGCAGCAGTCATGTGACAGGGCTGGGCTGTCCTCTCTCCTCGCTAGAGCAGTCATGAGGATTCAGTATTTCGTAGTCCTGGCTGGAGGTGTGGTGTTCACTGTCTCTGTCATGGTAGCCAACCATTCTCCCCACCAGACTGTTTCTTCCTCCATTAAGACGGGCGGGACGGGACGACAACAACATAAATGTTCAGCCTAGAGGAAATCTCTTATGCTTCTTTAAGGGCTTTATGCATGGCTAGAGGCTATGAGTGGTTATCATCATGTTTTAAATCTACCTGTCAATCATGATGGTTGAATGTGAGATTAATATTAGAGTACAGCACGATAGAATATTGATATTTGTAAAGGAAGGTACAATGACGTGTGATTTCTGCATGAAACCTGCTATCTGCCATCTGCCACGGGAAGTTATCAGATGGTTCATCCGTGTTTACCGTCAAGATTTACTTTGAGACTATCTGTGACTGGTGCCAAAGGCGCCAGCAGGAATAAAAAAACGCATGAAAAAAAAGAAGAAAAAACTTTTATATTTGGTTTTCAATTTTTTGGGGGCCCTGTCAGTCAGGGGCCCATGGAATTGTCCTTACTTCCCCCCCTATACGGCGCCCCTGTGTGGTGCTAATACGAGACATGCTAATACGAGATATTTACCTACAGTAGTCAGGAAATCAATGTACCTACACAATACAACGTATGTGAGGGAGCGCTGTGGCGTCAAACGGCAAAATATGTGAGCCCTTTCTGATCCAACAATAATATGATTAAATACACTATATTATAGCTCTGTAGTGCAGTGGATGCGATATGTAAAGCCTAACATAATAACAGGGAGAGGAAGCGGAATCCTAATATTGTTGAGCTGAACACAGCAGACCTCATTACTATACATCTCCAAGTTTCAGAGAGGAATTTCAAAAGAGGGATTTAGAAAGCTGGGGGAGGCTGAGGAGGGGCGAGCGAAGAAGAGAGAGGGTGAGGAAAACATGGCATTAATTTTCCACTGTGCACACTTGGATTCGCCGAGTTCTTCAACGCCTCTAATCAAAAATGCACAAGGGGAAAGCCGTCAACGAGCTTCACACTGTGGAAGTTGCAAATCGGGTGTCTGGCCTGGTTTCAGCTCCAATCCGACTGTCGGCTTGACACAGAATCAAGACACCATCACTGTTTACTAATACGATCCAGACGATTGAGCGGTTATTATCTGATTGATGTGGCTTGGCCTTTCCAGAGGGAAATGTTGAATTAGTGTCAGGTCTACAAACAAGTTGTGTTTTTGTATTTAGGACCGCATGGGAATAAAAAATCCCCCCCCTCCCCCTCTCCTCACCCACACACACACCTCCTCCTTGCTCGCGCTTTTACAGCAATCATGGACGTGAGGGGGAAAAACCTCTCCTGCACAACCTTGAGGCTTCCAATTCGTTCTTGCTTTGCTGTGGGAGGCGGTAAATGACACTGTTCGACTTAGGCCCACTCAGCCCAATTACCTCTGAGCACTTTTCATCCGTCCCTCCAGGGAGGCTGTCGTCCCCAAAACCGGTCGGAACCGGGTTTCGGTGACTAGGCACTGCGACTCTGCACAGCGCTCTGTTTTCTCAACCCTAAAAGCTTTCAAGCTCTCCAGGCAACTCTATTATGCTGCCAGGTGGGTGGGAGGTGTGCTGGCCGTCCTCTGTACTTCCTCCAGATGTATTTTGAGCTCCACTATTATGCTAATGTCTCTCTGAGTGGCAGTCGTCGCTGTTTAGCGGCAAGCCGGCTGACATTTCATGTCTCCGGACGACTTCTGCGAGAGGCTCGGAAAGGATAACGTTCGACGTGTCGTCGCAGGCATTTGTCACGCGGCGGCGTCGAGGTTGGGATGACGGGGGGGGTCACTTCACCGCTGATGGGCTTTAGTTTAACAGGGGGGGGTTGGGTCTGACAGTGTAGGCTACCGTGGTGACACACTATCTTGTTCTCTTCTCCCACACGCGCACACACTTTGCATGGCTGCACGTGAGCTGGGCAAAACATTCTCCTCTCCTTCGGTCCAGTGTTGGATAATTGATGTTCGAGACATATGTTGGCCTCGTTTCACTGTAAAAATGCAATTGGCCTACTATCATAAAACCCAGGGAGCCCCCGCCGTGTGGTCTGTGAAAAAGTTGCCGCACGCCATCTTCCAAGTGTCTCTTTCCGTCTCTGCTCTTGATGTATTCCATCCATTATGCCCCTGCCGAGGCACAGCTGTGTCCTTATCTGAAATGAAATCGCTCATGTCTCCCAGATCCCTTCCTGACTATACAGTCTAGCTCATCTTTTCCTGAGTAGCAGCTGTCAGAGCCCTCTCCATTCTTCAAGTACTCTGCCCACGTCTCTCACAGGACAAATGAGACAACTCTTAACCTGGACCTGACCTGACCTTTGACCTTTGGGATGCATGTGTTATCTGTCATGTGAGAATATCCAAATATTCAAATCTGGTCAAAATCCCCCCCCCCAATATATTGATGTAAAAATATAAATAAAAAATATAAACGCATATATAAATGTGCTACGCTACGACAGGCAACCACGCACACCGTATGAAATTATCATTAAAATGTTCATTTGTCCCCCCCCAATGTCGACTCCATGGTTACGGCCTTGATTCAAGTTCACACAGGCACAGTGTTGTTGGACGCCGTGATCGCAACCAGGAAACCCTTTACGTCAACCTATTACGTCATGTCATGTACTGGAAATCCAGTTCTTTTTATTACAGGGGAGGGATGAGTCGTTTCCAAACTTCAAACATATCATTGTGACCTACCGCCCCCAAACTTCACATTACAACTGATTCAAATGGACCCTTTAGGTTTCAACAGATATGGATTGATCCATTAGAGTGGAACCTCCCGGAAGTCGGCATGGAGATCCCCCAGAAGGCCCTGAAGGGCGTGTCTGTTCGATTTCCTCCCATCACCTATGGTGTTCTGCGCCATGCATGAGAGCACACTGTTCACCACTCGTTACTCATCAGCAAAACAGATTGGATGGTGACCAAATGACGACTCTGGCACAGATCGCACGGGCACTTCTTGTCTGACAAACGTAGACAGCATGTCAGGTCATTGGTATGGAGTCCAAACACCAGACTGATAAATATAATTTACCTCCAGTATCTTGTAGTAAAATTCCCCTCATTGATTTACAGTCTGCGGGCAAAAACCAGTGGTGGGCTGGTGAGATAGAGAAGAGAGATGGAGAGAGAGAGAGAGAGAGAGAGCGAGAGATGGAGAGAGAGAGCGAGAGAGACAGAGAAAGAGCGAGATGAGAGAGAAAGAGCGAGAGCGAGAGAGACAGAGAAAGAGCGAGAGAGACAGAGAAAGAGAAAGAGAGAGACAGAGAAAGAGCGAGAGACGGAGAGAGAGCGAGAGAGACAGAGAAAGAGCGAGAGATGGAGAGAGACGACTTCTCCCCCCCACGTCTCTTCGTATTATCGAGTGATACAGAGATACAGGAAACACTGTGGCCTCATCTAGCCAAATGGGTGAAAGTCACCAAGCAGGAACAACAGACCTAACAGTCCTAATCACCACAAGGAACCTTACTCTTTCTCTCAGTGAAATGGACAAGGGTAATTCATCTTTTGGAAAAAGTACAGTAATTACTTGACCATAATGATATCCCTGCTCAGTTGACCTTTTCGATTGAGTTTCAGACACAACATTAGATAGTAAACATGGAAGATCAAAGACCCTGGATGCTTGTCTTTTCCCCCCCAAGACCTTTTACTCTCTTGTCACAAAATGGCACCCTCTCCACATACATTGTATACAGCAATAGTCAGCCTTCAATCTTGTTTGAAGAATGACATTGAGAACACTGTGTATCTGGATCGCCTGCATGGATCAGTTGGCAAAAAATAAAATGTATCCGTCACATCCATATTTAGCTTCTGAATTCAATATACTGAGCAATTCAAACCCCATTTAAAACGAAATATATACATTTCCGAGGCCAATCCAGCACTTTCCACTGAAGATGCGAAAGCGTTTGTTCCTGAGGCTGGGGCAGACATTGAGGGATCAGGCAATCAGGGGGAGGGTTAGGTGAAGGTAGATTGTCCCCTCAGGTGATGCTGGGTAATTGAGAGCAAGAGAGTGATGGAGGGAGGTTTACTTGGCTGGAGGTGAAACGAGCCAATAAGGAGCAGGGAGGACGGCTGTTTCGACAGAAAGCCTCTAACGACGGAGCGAGAGGTGAAGAGAAGAGAGAGAATCCTTTAACCCTCGCATGACTGACCTGTGCCCAGGCTGACGTTTGCATGAGGGTTGCAGCGTACGGGTCGCACCGTGGCTAGACGAGAACGTAGGCTGTTTGAAGAGCGGCGTGTGTGTTTCTGTTTGGTTTGGTGAGGGCTGGAGGACGTGTGGCGGCGCTTTGCTCGGGTCAGGATGTGAGCCATGTGTTCTGGGTCCACTCTGCCTTTAAAGGTTCTCTCATCAGGATGTACTTCCTGGTAATGATCGTTGAGTCATCGGGAAACTGTCTGACCTTGCAGACGATGAGGAAAAGGAAAGACTAGTGCAGTTTTATCTCCATTCCATAGGCGTAAGCTGTGCTGCCAGTCAACTACTACAGACTAAGTGGTCTGCTCCAAGCATTGACGGGCACTGCCTATACAAGTTTCCATAAGAGAGCTATATACAAAATGCCCCCTTGTGAAAACCAAATGCCCGCCCATCCGATTCGTTCTGCAGTCAAGCCTGAACGGTGCGCTACAACAGACACACGTGGTTAAGTTCTGACTCATACCTAAGCTGGGGCTGCAATCCAAACCCTCAAATTCTTTGTTGGACTCAGATCTCAGGGCCTGTCGGTTTGTGTGCTGTGACATGAAATCGCCTGATTTTGAAGCCCACGTAGGATTTGAGTCGGAAAAAGTATGTGCTGAAGTCGCACAGTCGATGTTGTCAACTCTTTGTAGGATTTCTACATGTAAGCGAAACGAGACCCAACCATGGACACTCTCCGGTTAATGAGCCTCCTCTCCCAACTCCAGAACTCTGTCCCTTTAGGCAGTCTTTTTATTCTCTGTAACTCTCTGTAATTCTCTGTTGTCCTACACACACCGAGCGCGTTCCTACAGTACAGTACGGTACGCTGCCTCGATAAGACCATCAATCTCATTAAACATACACTGTAAATCAAGATACACTGCTCCAAAAAACAACCTGCCACTCATTTGTCAGCCAATTACCCCGCCGTTCAGAGTTCGTTCGTTGTGATGCGTGACATTTTGTGTCAGTGTGTGTGTGTGTGGGGGGGAGGGGTGGGCTGACAAGACTCTGTCCAGCGTCTCTGTAAATGCACGCTCCAATGACCCATCGTGAGCCGTCGCAAACTCTCGATGTTGCATCAAAAAACAACCCCATTAGTTCTGTGGTCTGTCTGATCACTGCACAACACACACACACACAGACACACAGACACACAGACACACACAGACACAGATCCTTCACCCACACAGCTCTGTGGAGAACATGTTGCCCCGAGGAGGCCACGCTACATTATATTAGATAGTGTATTTTGGTTCCAAGATACTCTTTACTCACCAAGACAGGCTCACGAAGCAATAAAACATTTAGAGACTCTTCATCACATCTCATCTGAACGCTTCATTCCAATAAATAAACCATCGGAAGGACCTCAAACAAACAAACGGCAGCGTGCGCGCGTGGTCGTTTTAATAGCCGCTGACGTCAAAATGTCTCGGCGGATGACAAGTAACGCGACTGATAAAAGAGAAGTCAGTTCAGGCCTGACATGGAGAGATACTTTTTTAGGATCACGGTAATGTGTGGCATGTTTGGGCATGCTGGGTAATTAGGGATTGGTGAGCTTCCCTCGGCTCTGATAGATGATGGCTCAGCTCATGAGACTTTGCCAGAGGGCAAGATCTAACTTGCTCGGGCACGCTTATTGATGACGTCCAAAAATGTCTTTGCCAAGGCCGTATATAACGAAATACATCACTAACTGTCTCCCTGGACAAAATAAGATGAATTGACGGTGCTTACCGGACCCAAAAGGCACAGAGGTTGGATGTTGTGGTCGTGACTGTGACTGCGGGGTTCATTGGCATTCCACAACAGGCATTTCTCTGCGTGAGCGTTGCGCAAGTCTCGGTTTACAGCAACAGATATCCCCTCTGAAGAAGAGAGGATCCACTGCATACATATACCTAAATCCCACTCTGATTGGCTGCTCAAAAATGTCCATGGGCAAACGTAAGGCCTAATAGGCCAATGATGGCGCAGGGGCCATCCTTATTAATAGTCATGTAATTCCCCTTTAAAAGTTCCCAGCAACTGGGTCACAGGAAATCTCAGGAGCTGAGGTAGCTTTCCTGGTACGAGGGTATCTTTCCAGGGGGAATATTTCACCACGGCTGAAAATGCAGCCTGGAATAAGGACACATCAGAAGGTTCTTTCCTTCCCATCGAACCCCAGAAAATCAATATTCTTTCGCCTCAGGTTCACCAGGAAGAGGGCAGCAAAATATGATAGGGAGTTAATCCAATGGGGATCTGTCCACTCCATATGCTGTGTAGGTCATGATGGCAACTGTGCACGGCAACCAATGAGGAAGCCTTCTCCACAAAGCCGAGATGAAAGTATAGTTTGATCATTTATTTATACTTGACTGAACTGGACTATTCCAGCTGTAGTCCATTTCATTTCTACACTACACGGGTCATGCCCACAAATGATCTGTTAGATTTGAAGTCAAATAAGAGGAGCCAAATATCTTTGGGAGATACTCTCGCCCAGACACGTCTCCCCGTCAGAGGAACAGAAGCACATTTCGTGCTCTACTGGTTCTGGAGCAGATGTGGAAGTGGTTCCAGGGAGTAATCACTTCCCTGTCCCAATACATCTACATCAACAACTGGAGGAATAGTAGTTCCTGACTAGCGACACTTGACTGGTAGCTTCCCTTAGGAGGAACCGTACTTCCTATTGTCCCCCCCACCCCCCTCCACCCCTGGTTCCACGGCAGATTCTACGAGGTGGAGGATGGGGGAGAGAGAGAGATAGAGAGAAAGGATTGACATCAGAGAGAAGAGAGGCCGAAGGATTCCTCAGGGGAGGATTACACAGTGGCTGCAAGTGTGGAACACTCGGGGGGGGAGAGACTGACGAGCTGTCAGAATGTGCTAATGATTCACTCCCTCCTCAGCCCGCGCTGCTCCAGAAGCGGGGAGGGAAGGAGAGCTCTTCCGGAAGTACCCCACCCCAAACCTCAGATGAGCCCTCTCAGACGGCTGCCGGGGAGCCGAGACGCTCTCGACGCACGTGAAGCACCAGAACTGTAGCTTTGGGGAACTGTAACAAGATCCTTAGTTCATGACGGCATCAGCAGTGCACTGTACCAACCGTCACGTCGGCCTGGCCTGGTGACTCCTTTTGTAAGTTAACGGAATCAATTCCGTCTCCCTGAGGCTACGACGTTTGCGGCAGGCTCTATGCTAATTATGACTCGCACAAACCAAGGTCAGCGAAGCAAAAGCCGTGCCGTGATAGGACACCCAATTGCAAACGAGATCATGTTCAGAAAGAAATCGAGATCCATTGCTTGAGCAGAGTGGTTGAATGAGTTTAATCTAGTGCTTGTCAATACAACCCCAAAAGACCAAACACACCCCTCAACAATTACCAGACGAGGGCATTCCCGCTGTCAGCCCCCACCACATTCCTGTTGTAGAACAAAACTAGGAGGAGAATTTGTTCCATTTAAATGACAGGCATTGAGAAACCCCAGCTTCTGGGGAGCTGAAGCGATCCCAAAGAGATTCAGTTTGTCGTTGGCATCTTCGACACAAGTCTGGTCGTAAATAGAGCGGTATCCATTGTCGGATCATATGGATGTCCTGTGGCATGACAGGTATAGGGATGAATGGGAGGCTGTGTCCAAACCACTGAGCGTCAATGCTCCCCCTTCTCCGCAGGCCTTCCAAGCAGAGGGAATGCGTTTTGCTTCCGTCAATGACGTGACACCTCGATTTACGCAAATATTTCTCAACAGTCTGTACATTCAAAACAAAGTGTTATTGCAAAGCATTATTGAAATGATTGTGTTCTCCCATGAGGTTTCAATGAGCCACCATATGCCTTTAATTGCTTGAGGCGATACTATTCGTACATTTTAAAGCTGGTGTTTCCCCCCAAGTGCCGGTACATTTCTTTTTTTGTTATAAAGGATATCATATAGTCGGCTTTTATAAGTGGCACAAAGATACGTTGGGTGCTCTTCGTCCGTTTTGTGCCAGGTGACTTTGCACCAATCCCATCTAGATATGTAACACACCCACACACCCACAGTACGAAGACACTGCGTTGAACAACATACGCACATCACCCTCGAACGAAACAAATGAACATCGAATCGACGGAAGAGTTTGGCTTGGGAGTACGTCAGGGAACAGAGTGCATTTCCACAAAATACATATACAAACGGAAAGAAAGAGCTCCAATAAACGGTGAACTCGAGAACCAGCAGAGTCGACGCTTCAGCCTTCCCGTCGGTCCTCTCTTGGCGATTGAGCTTGCTTGATAGGACAGCGCACTCTGGTGGCAGAGATAGGTAGTGCCATGTATTTTAGAAAATATATGGGGGGTGACGGTACTCATGAGCCACAGTGAGAGGAGGAGTGGGGTAGTTCCATTTTTGTTCAATGTTGTGCATTTCCCTCCTTCACCCACCCTAGAGAGGGGTTTGCGTGACTGAAGTCGTCCTGTCCGTCACAGGCCCTGTCTGTGTCTGCTGTCTGTGTCTGGTCGTGTCTCTGCGGCACCTCTTACACGCAGGCTCAGGGTCCTTCCAGTCTGGCATGGAAACAGGGCGACGTGGTCAAAGAAACCCAAAAAAAACAACAACCTCTTGATCTGGTCCGTTCTTTGCATGTACAGCTGATGAAAACATGGCCCAGTGTGTGATTATCTGGGGATAACGTTATGCATGATTATGCCACTGCGTATCTTCGCGTTTAGCTTCCTCTTGCTCTGAATCCTTTGGCAGCGTCTACCGACGGGTCAAAGCTCAAGTGGCGGTTGCATCACTGCTGGGCCAGTAGAGCAGTTCGATTGGCTTTCATTTTCTCCAGGCGCTTGGATAGATGGCTGTTACTGGCCTCCAGTTCGTCTATTCTGTCGAGGGCCGACCTCAGCTGTAGTGGTGAGAGACAGCGAGATGGAAAGACAGAGAGCGAGAGAGAGAGAGTGGGAGGAGAAAAAGAGAGAAAGATGGAGAGCGAAGAGAGCGAGACGGACAAAGAGAGAAGCAGGAGAAAGAGGAGGGAAGAGAGAGGGCACAAGAAAAAAGTGTGAGAAAACAACGCGTCCGCTTGTAATCGCGCGAATGCAAAGCGATTGAAAAAGGGTCGACGTCAACAGCGGAGACCGCCTCCAGGGGCGCCGGACCTCTCGCTGCAGCTTGCGTTTCTCCACTTTGAGCTCGTCCTCCACTTTCTCAGCGCTTTCCGAGGCCGACTTGTAGCGAGTCACCTGACCCTCGAGTCGTATGATCTGGAAAGGAGACAAATGAGGTGAAAAAATTGGATTAGGGGAAAAGAATGTGACTTTCTCTGTATATAATCCAACTGAACCGACAGTCGACGCAGAATGAAGACTATTACAGTGGTCACATCCGTTGAAGACTGTGTGCGTGGAGATCGTTTCACGCGGAGCTCTCTTGAGTTGCAACTAGAAAACACGCAAGCTTACATTTTGTTCGAGCGCTGTGACTTCCTGCTCCGATTTAACCAGTTTGAATTTGAAGTCGCTGATCTGCCTGTTTGCATCCCCTGAGCAGAGGAAGAGAACAACAGAGCACATGTTTAGTCATCATAATTAGGGGGCTGCTATTGCCGCGGACGTGAAACATCTGCAGCGAGTCACATAACGAGCGCCATGTTAAGAGACATCAAAAGGACTCGGCAAAGCAGCATGAAACGATATAAAGTGAATCGGACAAGTCGTTAATCTTTTCGATGTGACCCGACAAGGACGTTTTCTGAGCCCTGTTGAGAGTTGCTGAGTTGCGATAGGTCAGGGGGGGGGGTGGGGGGGGGAGCTAGTGGGGGTCTGTGGAAGATACCGTGGGGGTGAATCAGAGAAGCAGTCTGGACCGGCCGCTCTCACTCACTCTGTAGGTCCATGATGTAGGGGTCCATGCCGTTCTCCACGCCCTCCTCTTCTGGACCCTCGATCCCGTTCCTCGGTTTGGGCTCCAGCTGAGACTTCAGCCTCCTCACCTACCACACGTTCACACACACGCACACGTTCACACACACACACCGTTCACACACACGGTCACACACACGTTCACACACACGTTCACACACACGGTCACACCGTTCACACACACGTTCACACACACGTTCCCACACGGTCAAACAAGTGGAGAAATCTTTCCCTGAAGATTCTTAGAATGAAAACTTTTCAAATGGGTTTGTTTTGGCTTTCAGTGTTCGATTTTTTTTTAATGGTTGAACTACGCATTTTGGTGGTATTATATTTCTCAAAAAAATTGCATTAAGAAGTGAAGACTCACCTGATCCACTAAGCTTTCTCTCTCATCGACTAGTTTTCTTAATCGGAGCTCTACAACACAGACACAAAACCAAGCAGTCAGAAACAATAGCATACTAAAACACTGCACTCGTCAACAATGTCAAACTGCCCCAAATCACAACTAGATTTCATTAGAACGGTCTCAGATTTCCACTGTCTCAACCATCTGATGTTGATTAGTAGTAAACTAGAGCCAGTGAACAGTGTCTTTCCATTATTGGTGAGACAGGCCTGAATGTGACGATTTATGTTGAAATCAGTGGGGATAGGATTGATTTAGATACAAGACCAAGTCATGTGGCCATGTAAATATAGATAGCATTTGAATGCAGTGTTTGTCTCATGAGGTACAATACACAATCTGTGTGTGTACAAGTTCTTCTGTGAGAATGTCTGGAGCAATTTTTCCAGAATCCATTCTAGATATATTATAGAATATATATCAAATTCAAATATGAATAATAATATAAAAAAATATAAAAACAGCACCTTGGCATTGCACATTTATTCAAGGTACATTCCAAAAAAAAGTTAGATACTGTACACACATACAGTATGCAAAATGATAACATTCTATAAAACAAACGGTTATGATATTCAAGTCTATTTCCTGTTATTATTTGTATATGTTTTGAGACTTTTATATTCACATTCCGTGGTCACTGAGTAAGATACACACACAATCAGTTGTGTACAAGTAGGTTGTTCAAGTCTACATGAGGCAGCATTTCTCTCTAGATTGGCATTCCCTGCGACGCAGAGACATTTTCCTTCCGTGACTCGGAGATTTCTGATCAGCTCGGGGACCATCGCTCTCTCCTTCCACATCCAGAGTATCCGGCTGGCTCTGCCAAACCACTGCCATCTCCTCCTCAAGATCAACGGCCTCTTCACAACTGTCAAGGATTCCAACTGACGCCTCTTCATTTGTCTCTTCGTGTCGAAGAACGGGTCGATTTCTCAAACCCTCCCTGCTCCGTTCGTCCCTGCTCCCGAATGCTCCCTTCTTCTCCTTCGTGGAAACTGTGGAGATCCAACACGATCCAGTCTGGACACGTTTCCAACTCCAATATGGGCACAAGATACGTCCTTCTTGCGTTTTCGTCATCTGGTGAGCTGACGTTCACCAAACAGGCACTGCCGGCTTGTACGGCATCAGCCTGATCTTTCACCAGGCTGCCTTGAGCTCCGCGTGCGATCATAGGGGAAATAAGGACCATCATGTCATCGGGGTTGTGATGGCTGGAGTTCTCTCGTACTAGATTATTCTTTGCCTGTTGTTTAAAAACGTTCCTTCTATGGCTCTTGGGGCTGGTGGAAATGTCTAGAATGGCCAGATCTGATATGACTTCCATCTCTGCCGTCAGCGAAAGGGCAGTACGATCAGAGGACGTTCTAGGACCTACTGTGCCTCGTTTCATCTGAACGGGGCTTGTCCGGACCTCTTCTATAAACGTGGGTGCCATCCTCAGTTCAGAGTCCAATGCAGTAGGTGCGAGGTGTCCCGAGTTTCCTGGCTTCTGTCGCGAATTCTTTGACGGACAAACCCTCATGTCATTTCCAGCCCTTTCTGAAGCTCTTGTCCGCTCTTCAGAAATCCCCAATGCAAACCCAAACCCAAACGCGTCCTTTCCGCTGGGATTTGAAACCTCCGGAACAATCGTGTCCCACTCCAGCACGACCCCGGGATCCTTCTGGCGACCTTGAGACTCCGTTAGGAAAAGGGTCGTCTCCACTTCACCACACGGTGACAGATCAGATATTCTCCGTTGTCCTGAATCCATCCACTCATCCATGATATCCCCATTATCTTTATGACTGCGCAAACATTTGATATCCACCAAAACGTCCTCTCTGAGTTCGACTAGAGAATCCACCTCTGTGCAGCACTGGGGTTGCTGCCCCTGCATAGCGTGTCGGTGGTTGAAGACCATCTCTTGTCTCTGGGTCATTCCACTTGAGATAGTGGGGTGAGACTGCAGTGCACTGCTGGGTGCTTTCTGCCCTGGTGTTCCCAGTCCTCTCCTGACGGCTCGTCTTCATCTGATGTCTGGAGGTGGTGTCTGAGTCTCCTTCAGTTTGCCTCTCGCAGAGCTCCTGGGAGGTGTTTTGAGCCTGGGCTGCCAGTCTACTGACAGAGGCTGCCTGGATGGCACTCTGGTCTAGCGGCATCTCCAGCACGATGCCTGGGAGAAGGTTGGAGGACCAAACACGGGTCATCCTCAAAGGTTTCTTTGGATGACCCGTGAATAAATCTCTGAACTAAGTATTTTATTTCTTAATTTTTTGTATTCTTTTTTTTCATAAGAAATCGACTAAATCAACTGGAAGAGAACATAATTAGGGGACTCGATCACAGAGAAACAGGCTTGGGGGGGGGAAAAGGATTATCGCAGTCCACTACAGGCCGATGCTGCAAAATGTGGATTTAAAAAAAGACTGAACAAAAAGATTATTTGTACCCTTTTGAGTCATACAGTCAGTTAAACAGAGGACACTCATGGAAAAAAGTAGAGGAGACAGATGAGAAAACATTAACATCATGAAATGGAATGGAATGACCAAAAACGGTTAATTGGCAAAGACCAGACAATGTCCGGTTGCATCTAAAAAGGTGCTTACCCAGCATGCTCTCTCCACCTATATGAGGTGGCTGTGCCTCCTGGGCCAATCGGGAGCCAGACTCTGCACAGAGCGGACCGTCCAGCGCCCCATCTCCTGTCGCCCCATTGGTGGTTACCTCAGGCGACAGCGCTATCCCATGTTTCTGACCAGGAAAGAACCCATCTTAGGATGCCACAACGTACACACAATGTTTCACGTCCACAGATACACCACCATACAGCTCTACTGACATCAAACCCAAGACTGTTCTGGACTCGAGCATCAGGGCCGACTCAGTACCTTGAGGGCATCTCTGAGATGGACCACCTGGTCCCTGAGCAGATCCCGCTCAGTCCTCGCGGCCTCCCAGTATTCCCTCTGCCTCTCTAAGGCCTGAGCAGCGGCGGAAGCAGGAAGTCAGTAAAGGAAGGAAGGGGAAGAGATTCAGGCGGCGAAGAGAAAATAGCAACAGGGTGAAGAAGTTACGGCGTGTTAGGAAGAGTTAGGCCAGGGGTAGGCAACCCTGGTCCTAGAGAGCCGCTGTCCTGCATGTTTTAGATGTTTCCCCGCTCCAGCACACCTGATTCAAATGAATGGTCGTTACCCGGCTTCCACAGAGCTTGATAACAACCCATTTCGTTTGAACCAGGTGTGCTGGAGCTGGGAAACATCTAAAACATGCAGGACAGCGGCTCTCTAGGACCAGGGTTGCCTACCCCCGAGTTAGGCGGAGACAGGAGAATGCCAGGAGGGGGGAGGGGCTTAGGGGGGAGGGGCTTAGATGGGAGGGGCTTAGGGGGAAGGGGCTTAAGGGGTAAATCTCTATGTTGCGGTGATGCCGACAGGAAGTCCTGTGGCGCCCTACCCCGATCTTCTTCTCCTTCCACTCCAGCGCTTCCTGCAGGTCAGAGATCTCCCTAGCGCCGCTGTCCCTTTTGAGACGCAGCTCCCCGACTTCCTGGCTCGGGGCGCAGGACGGAAAGCACGGAGGACCAAGACACAAACAGGAGGGGGAAAGTCAGCGAGCGGAAGAATGCGTCGCAGGAGAAGCAAGAGCAGCGGAAGAGACCCGGTCATGCGAGGGGGGAACCCTGTAGGATGGATGACTAGTCTGTCAGTGACGACCTGGGCCAGTGTTAGTGTTAGCGCTGTGGTTACGACCTGGGCCAGTGTTAGTGTTAGTGCTGTGGTTACGACCTGGGCCAGTGTTAGTGTTAGTGCTGTGGTTACGACCTGGGCCAGTGTTAGTCCTGTGGTTACGACCTGGGCCAGTGTTAGTCCTGTGGTTACGACCTGGGCCAGTTGTGTTAGTCCTGTGGTTACGACCTGGGCCAGTGTTCGTGTTAGTGCTGTGGTTACGACCTGGGCCAGTGTTAGTCCTGTGGTTACGACCTGGGCCAGTGTTCGTTAGTGCTGTGGTTACGACCTGGGCCAGTGTTAGTCTGTGGTTACGACCTGGGCCAGTGTTGTGTTAGTGCTGTGATTGCAGTGCCGGTGGTTTGGTTCGTGCTGACGTAGGCTCGGTCGGTACTCACGGTGAGAAGTTCCTCGCTCTGTTTCAGAGTCTCTCTCGTCTCGCTGAACTGGAACTGAAGCACGCCGTGGGCGTGTTTCTCCCTCTCAAACTCCTGAGAGGGCGAGAGAAAGTTGGGTCAAATGCGTGTCCCACTGGAACTGGAAGAAGACTATAGAGTTTCCCCTGTCCATGCATTTGGGGAGTCAGACACGTTTTTTTGTATATAGGGGCTGCGTTGAAATGAATAACTAATGTAACCAAACCGATGTACAGAGCAAAAGGGGGGGGAAGGGGATTTCAACCTGCAACCTCTTGATCAGCTGAGTCCACCGTGACCCCATCCCTTAACCTAGTCCGACGCCCGGTTCCCTCACCCCCTCCCCGAGGCGAGGCTGACCTTGGCCTTGTCGCCGAGCTCCCGCTGCGACTCCCACAGCCTCTCCTCCAGCTCGATGAGAGACTCCTTCAGCGTGTCCACCTGGTACATCAGGTTGGACTTCTCGTTGTGCAGCTGGGCGTTGGACACCATGGCCTTGCGGTACTTCTCCTCCGACTCCACCAGGGAGTCCTGCCCCACACACACACACACACACACACACACACACACACAAGCCTGCTTAGTCGGCATCGATCGTTCTGTATTCACATTCCTTACAATTGTATACATCTGCCTTCAACATCTGCTCCCGTCTGTGAATTTGTCCTCTGCATGCGGGATTAAATTAAATCACGGGAATGTGTGGAAAGATCTGTTAGGAATGTGTTCTGTGGGGCACTCAGAACACACACACAAACACACACACACACACACACTCTGTCAGGACCGAAGCGCCAGGACGAGGTCTCACCTTGATCTCTCGTATGGAAGCCTCCGTCTCCACGGAGAAGGAGGTGTCGCAGCTTCCCCTCCTGGAGGAGGCCCCGCCCAGCGAGGCCAGGGTGGCGGCCGACAGGGTGGAGGCCGTCCTGGAGCCCTGCGAGGACGCCACAGGGTGTCAGTGCTGTCTCACCAAGTCCCCTATGGATTGAAGGGGCCAACTTCGATGCTTGTGGGAGAGCTGTCGTCTGTGTGGGTGAGTAACGGGGCCCGGCACGATTTTGGGTGGTGGTGGGGGGGGAGGGATTGTCTCGTTCCCACGGATTAACGTCGGCTGAGGGTTCAGGCGAGAGAGACGCACACTTACCTTTTCCAGAAAGTCCCTGTCTGGTCTTTCCTCCACCTGGTGATGAGAGATAAAGAGAGACCCGTCAAGGATGTTTCGTATAAAGGCTCAGACACTGTCGGTCAGGATCCCGTACGGCTCTATCCACGCTGTCATTCGAAGGCTTCACATATTTTACACACACCTATCTGAGAGCGCCACACACACACACGTTCAAAATGCCGAGCACTGTTCAAAAGTTAGAGCTCGTTCTGAAGCCACTGAAACCGTCAAAGTCCGTCAAAAACACGATCCCACAACAGCGGCTCAGATCCCAACCCCCAGCTTCCTGAACCACTCCACCGATACTGGTTAGTCGCGATGCACTCCAGTCTTCCACGTGAGTGGTCAGCCCCACACCAGTGCACTCAGAGCACCACTCTCAACTCACTTTAAAACGAGCTCTGTCGGGGAGCGACTCGTCCTGGCTGGAAGAGGAACGTGACAAAAGCTGCAGTCTTCAACATGGCCACCAGGGGGCACGAGGCAACCGAAACTGAGCCACAAAGTGGCCTCGTCTACGTGGACATGGAGAGTCCATCTCGGTTTACTGGTACCTTTGACGGCAGCCCACAGGGGTATCAATGTCCCTAGACACTGGGGTTGGGGGGGAGGGGGACGTCAATGAAGAGGCCTAAAAGCAGGGGTCTTGGGTTACAGGGAGTGACTGACGAAGAGAGCTCACCACTGGGCTGGCACGGGCCGAGCTGGCCCTGGACGAGGCCCGAGAGCTGGAGCCCAGAAAGCCACTGTAGTCCGAAGGCTGGCAAGTCACAGCGGACGAAGCAGAGAGACAGACGCAAAGAGAGAGAGAGAGAGTTAGTGACATCATTGATCGAGTTGGAAGAGAGGGAAATGAGCAGGCAGATATAACGGGAGGGCGGGAGGGAGGAGGGGGGAGGGGGGGGGTTGAGTAACAGGGGTAAGAGACTGCTAGACGAGTCAACCAGGCCTGGTCAGACCACACACGCAACCTCGACACCAAAACCAAACACACATGCGCCCCTACACAATGCAGCGGCAACCACGATGATCGATGTCCTACCATTCAACCCGCCGACACTCCCGACATCCGAGTGTGAGCAGTGCGTGGGCGTGTTTGTGACCTACTTCAATGCAATTTGAGTCAAATGCGAGACTATTACAGTGCTATTTCCACAAAGCCAGAGAGGGGTGGATTCGGTTCCGTTCGTCTGAAAGGTCAAAAGAGACTGCGTTGACCCCCCTGACATGACGACCTTCATGCAGACAGGCTCGTGCGGTTCCACGTGCCGTGTCGGGCATGCTAAGCGACCCAAGGGGCTTACGCCGAGAGCGCTGGAGCCGCTAAAGCGCCGGGTGTTGCCGAGTACGGACTCCTCACACACAGAGCCCTGCGGACAGGAGAGAACACACACACACACAGTGTCAGTGTTCGTCCCTCACACATCCACAGAGGTGTAGAAGCCATTGTAGAGTTCGTTCCACCCATGCGTTTGTGCCATGCAATGAACCAGCAGACGGCCAATCAGCTGTGAGTACAGCTGTACTGTACTGCTAACCGCAGGATGGCTAACAGCAGGACTGTGCCGACGGCAGATCTAGAGGAGATAACGGTAACCGGCTGGCTGTGTGCATGCAGGGACAAACGCATGGTAGAACTGAACACACGCCTCCACTAACACCTCGGACACAGTCATACCTTTGTGTCAACACACACACAAAACCAATCGCCCGTGCTCGGGAAACGGCAAAAAGTACACAATGTTGTCCAAACTCCAAAGTCCGTCCGAACCCCAATGACACGGACACGACAACTGGACGTGAGACGGGGGGTTCACGACCACCCGGGATATTTCTGCGCCCAGCGACGCGAGCATGCCTGTGTCAACATGAGACGGAACCGTGCCTCCAGCGTGGTCACGGCCGCTACGGTCACGCCACGTCACGTCACTTCGAACACTCCTCTCGAACGTGGCATCGCGGGCGGGGAGGGTCATGTAGACGGTGGCAATGGGGCATGCATGAGCAGCAGCCTGGCGCGATAACAGACGTACTGCAAGCCAGCGTCCATCACTTTGAAAAACGAGATCCGGCGCGTTCCAAGGTCAACGGTGACCGCTCAGCGAACGAGCGAGAGGGAGAGAGAGTGGTTGTGACGGGCGCAACCATGCACCGACCGCTCAGTCAAGCCATGCACGGGGACACGGGTGACATCTTGGGGGGCGGCGATGCACGAGCACGAGGTGGCATTTGGCGTGCGAGCGTCAAGTCGTGCATGATGGATGAGTCGGACGCATGAATATATGCAGGCCCTTCGCCAATCTCCATCATCGGATCGACCTCTCTAATCTATCCACTGTACAACCTCACAAGCCACCCAACCCACCCAGTAACACTACACTCAAAGCTCCGTCCAGCCATGCGTCCCTCCAGACGTCTGTTCCTACACCCATCGTTCTGTCCGTCTCTCCATCCATCCATCCATCCGTCCTTTCTCCCGGCGTTCATCCGTCTACTCTAGGCCACGTTCTAGGTGAGGTGAAGGGCGGCATGGAGAGGGACGAGAGAGAGAGAGAGGGACCAACCCTTTGGCTCTGGGAGCGCTGGCCTTCACTATAGAGCACGGAGGGCTTCACGTGTGGAGGGAGAAGGACGACAACAACAACAACAAAAAACACAAAAAAACAAGTTCCAAATACTCGCCAACCAACCGATCTCGCTCGCCGGACACACCCCTCGGCATGTGTCTGGCTACCGCCTCGTGTTGGACGTACAAGCTCACAACGTTAAAGGTTGGGTTTCAAGAGGCCGCCGTGGGCAACACGAGGCGGTCGCCCGCGTCACGTCTTATCTCAGCTGCGCGGGGCGAGAGAAGGAGTGCGAGGCGGAGGAAGCACGGTGACTGAGGAGCGAGGTTGGGGGAGGGGGGATGTGGAGGACGGAGACACGCAGGGGGGGGGGTGAGGGGGGGGTCAGGGAGAGGGGGGTAGGTTTGGGAGGGGGGGGGGCGAGTGAAGGGGACAGACCCGGCCGTTCTGAGTGGAGTGACTGTGCTGTCTGAGAGAGGGTAGACTGCTGGTGCTGCAGTACTGATCCTGGAGGTGGGCTCCCTACACAGGAACAGCACACACACACACACACACAGGAGAAATGAGACAGAGACAGAGACATGACGAGAATGGATTCAAAGAAAATACACACAGGATCTGAGAGTATTGTACACAGGATGATGTTATGACAGGTGTCTGTTAGGAGTGGGTGTGGTCGATCCGAAGCAAGCATTATGTTATGTCTACCAGCGTGTCAGACATTCTATGGTGCGAGTTAGTCAGGAGGGGTCCAACTGGGTGATCAAACAGTCATCCAGACTTTCCTGTTCCTCGACATTCACTGAAGTCGCTGACATCTTGGCGTCTGTACATCTTTCCAACAATGGAAACAGGAAACCAACCTAGCAAACATCATCTACTTGAAGGCCTTTCGCGACATAACCTGGTAAATAGTCTGGAATCCTACCCTACCTTAATCAGCGTTTGTTTTTAAATCAATTCATAAATAATGATGCGCTTCAATCTGCAGAAATAAACAAAATAGGACTAATTAGGAGGTGTCTGGTTCTGGTCTTAGCAAAATGAAGAGAAATGGTTGAGTTTTAGAGAACACTAAAGACGTTTCCAACAGCAGGAAGGGCCAGATCAAGAAGCAGACGCTCTCAGGCAGCCGTGTGTCCTCACGTCAACGGATATTTCTAGAATGCTGCGTGTGTGTGTTTTGGGGAACAATATGCTCTGCTGTCATTCAATCCCAGCCAGTGTTTTTCCCTACAGGCCGAGGTTTTGTACATCTTGGGGATAGATTCAGCTTGCTCCCCTGCATGGAACAAAGCCGTATATGGTTTCAATCACTTCAGGCATGTTTGATTCGGTCACTGCCACTGAGTTAGCCACACAAGAGTCTGCCAAGCATAACCTATAGCAAACCAAGCACATATAATTGAAATGGGGGGGAGAACTATTTTGACCAATCAAAATAAATACAAATAAACTCTATCAAGTTGTATTCATGTCTGTCTTAAATATACAGAAGTTATGAAACAAAGTTTTGCACGCAAAAAAAAAGTATGTAGTGCAGAATGCCATCTCGTCTTTCACCCGTGTGAGAAGAAAGCTGTAGCTGGGTGTGACCTCACAAACACATTGCTGCACCCTGACGGCCTATGACTGGAACACGGGAGCTATGCTGACTGGGCTTGCCTGTTGACAGGGGCGGGACAGCAGTTGCCACAGCCCAAGCCCTCATTCTGGAAGATGACGGAGCGTTAATGCATAACTAAATGGGATTCTAAAATGCTACTTGGAAAATTCCATCTGCCTCTGAAACATACCAGTCAAACGTTTGGACACATTTTCCCAGGGGAACTTTTGACTGGTACTGTATACTGATTAGGAACACTCTTTAAGGTCAAATATTCTTATCAGCCCATAATTAAATGGAGCTATTTTTCACTTCATGCTGGTTGAGTCGACGTTGACCGTATTGTTAATAGTCTAAAAGGTGTGAAGAATGCCTCTGCCATTCCATCTCTGCTACCTACAGTACAATACCTGTGCGTTCAAGGGCAGACATTCAACTCTTTTCAAAAAGCCCATTTCCGTCTCATTGTTGACAAGCCTGGAGTTTAAATGCCAGCTTTGAAAGGTTAGGACCCGTGTTGTGTCAGTGTGTGCGCGTCTTGCAGCAAAAGGCCACCTGTGTGACGGTGACAACAGAGAGGGGAGAGAGAGAAGGAAACTCGGGTGTACTGACCCTAAGGCTGCCCCTGCTTCCAACGGACATCCGCTCTTCATCGTCGGAGATCTGGGAGAGAGGGCACACACACACACAGTCAAATACTCTGCTCACGACACACCGACAGTCATGTTGGAGGGAGTTTTTTCCATCAGGTATTGCCACAGTAAAAGAGCTCATATATTTGTGAGGGACAGCAAGGAAGGAGAGCAGAGAGAGCGAGAGAGAGAGAAAGGAATGCAGGAGAGAGGATACCGACCGAAGTGTGTCTCCGAGAGAGACGGGAGTAGCGCTCACTCTCCTCCTTGAAGGCCCCCGCGGAAAGCAAGGCAGGAAGAGAAGAAAGTGAAAAGGTCAGAGGTCAAAACGGAGGAGAAACCCCTCCTACCAGATGGGGAGGAAATGGCTTTCACCACCAGGTCGCGGCAGGGCAGCGCCTTATGGGTCGGGCTCAATTCCATTTCCATGCCAGTGTGGAGCTGGCCATTTGAGTTTGGGGGGAGTTGACCCCCCCCAGCCGTCAGTCAATCCCTTGACGAGGCGGAAACAGGAATTGAACTGACCCCAGGTCTGTGCACATCACGTGGGCATGCATTTCACATCGGCACGTTTCCATTCACCACCACTTCTTCCTGCTGTCTCTACACAGAGCACGGATCAACAGCGGGGACTCTGGCTGGAGGGTGGGTGGGGCTAGGGCGAGGGGGCGGGGAGGGCTGCAGTCGGGGAGGGTAAGCTCCTTGTCATGTGACCAGGGCGTAATCCTGACTGTCCCTCATGCTATCAGAGGGTGAGGGTTTCCGACCCCTGTCAGATGGCCTGGGGAACCCCTGTGGCTCCGCGGGATTTGGCGGAATGTAGATCGGCTTTGCCCTATGTCTGGTGGACACACGCATACACACACACACACACACACACACAGTGGCCCGTCTAATGTACCTAAATGCCTGCAAAAGGCAACTTGTTTACCACATGCACCGGTGCACTTGGACAGTAGGAAGCGTGTATTTCTGACCGATACATCTACATAGACAACACCAAAGTCTATACTACATGGAGGGGTAGGGCTCTTTTGGGGGATAGGGGGGAAGGGCTCTTTTGTTTTCGTGAACCTACTGAAGGCCACGTAGAAACAGCAAACACTACGGCACCACGGGTCATCTACTACTGCGAGCATGTGTGCAGCAAGCCAATCGGGTCGTGTCATGCAGTCCAGAGAGCAGTCTCTGCATTGTCCTACCATCCACTGTTCAATGTGCCCCCACTTGTTGTCCAGACCATAGTATCTCTGGGGAGGTGGAGAGGAAGGATAGAGGAAAGAAGGAAGGAAAGTCAAGGATTTGGAAAGCGATACAAGCTCAGCAAAAAAAGAAAAGAAATTGAACCTTTGAACCATGAACCTGCATGAGGAAAAAACGTTTCAGATCGGTTTTTAAAAAGAGCAATGAATTCAGTTCCTGAAATCTAGACATTGTGGTTTCTCTACATGTTAGTGAGTAGATAGGCTTAAGACAAGAGATGAGGAATGCGCTTTGAAATGTAATCAGGAAGAGAGAGAGACAGAGAGAGAGGGCAAGAAAGAGAGAGTGCCTACCTTTTGGGCCTGATAAATCTAAAACAGGCGGAAAGGGCACGACACCATGGAGAGAAGACATGAAAACAGAGGGAGAGACGGAGGGGCGAGGAGGAGAAAGACATTGGGTTAAAACAAGTTACGAGTGAGGCAGGAACAGGCAGTGCCGAGGTAGCGGCAGTTAGCGTCGAAATGAGCATGGAAAATCATAACGACTCAAACGTGTATCTGAGCTGCGTCATTTTTCCTCCATGCAGACCCGGCTGTGTTGACCTACAAACACAGCAGCATGGAGAATGAGGATCGCTGCTGTCGTTTCACTACCGCAAGCAGCTCTGTGCTTAGTGCATGTACAGCATGTTGAAACACACCCCAAAACACTTACCTGCTCCAGTCTGGCGTGCCGAACGTACCGCTTAAGTCCCTCATCATGACTTCAAACCCTCCAAGCAGCTAGACCAAAACATATTCCTCTAACCTTGGTCAGCCTTTAAACCCATTTGAGTTTTGATTGAGTATAATTGACTGGATTCCGACCGTTTTCAAAGCATGTTTGAGCCTAAGAAGGACTTGAGAAAACTCGATGGGTCTGACACACACACTGTTAGCGAAACGAAAGGCCAACAGCAGCAAACCTAAAGGACTCCGCCATCTCAAACAATAATAGTCAGCAACCCCTGAGCAATCCGAGTACCATACACAACAGGGCAAGTCTGCAAAGGTCTATTGTCCCATTATTCGGATTGGAAAACATCCCAATAACTCTCAGTCTGATCATACTCCCATGTGTTTGAGGGTGCATGCACAAGCTCTTTTCAGCTGACTCAAACCACCATCGATTTTGCAACAAGCCATACTGTTACTAACCTAGACAACACAGCGTCATCCCCAACCACAAAAGCTAAAAAAATATATATTCCCGTCCATAACTACAATACAAAACGATTGAGCTAAACCTGAGGTAGTTTCACACCAAAAAAAACAAGATGTTTCCATGTCACTCTTTGCTTCTAGTTGCCATTTTGGTCTCGGGGGGGGGCCAACCCCCAGAACCTTCCGGAACCTCACCTCTTTCTGCTGTCTCTCCAGCTCCTTCATCCGGATCTCCCGTGCCTCCGCCCGGGCGGCCCTCTTCGCCGCCAGCCTCGCCTCGGCCTGAAACACAGAGAGAGGGAGGGAAAACGTTTCAAAATCTCGTCTTCAATCGTCAGCAGCAGCTTTTCCAAGTGTGGCTGAACTGTTACCATTGGAACCTTCTAGAGAGAGAGACTGCCAGAGAGCTGACTGGAGAGGAGGACCGACTGCTGCTACTCTGTTCTGTGTGCAGCAGGCTAATATAGCCTGATAGCAAGGCAGGGGGAGATGAAACGACCCTTTGAAGACAAATTAGATCAGGACAGTGTTGAGGCAGTCCCTCATAAGCCTTTTCACTTGGTTATCAATTCCAACATGATTACATCACTCACGTCCATTGTTTTCGATGAAGAGGCATGGTAAACACACACACACCCCCCCTCTATATAAATCAACAACAATCAAGTGAGGACAGAGACTTTGTCGTCACCTTTTCAAATGCCAACCGCAAGAGAGGCTTAGTCCACGGTGTCCTACGGCCTCCAGAGAGAAGGTCTCACACTCAGGAAGGCCGAGCAGGCTTCACTGGAGTGTGTGTGGATTACTGGGCACCATGACGATGACTGTCCACTGGGCAGAGACAGGGCTGGTGTGTCTCTCTGCCAGGGAACCCCAAACACAGCCTTCTCCCTGGCTGGAGGGGTTAGGACGGAACGCTGCCAGGCTCAGGGAGACCACATGATGAGACTGTACTGCACTGACTACAAGAAAGAGGTTTCCTTGCTTTGCTTCCACTTTGCTCTCCTGTTTATACGTGACGCTATAACGCTCTGATCCGGATATGTAAATACACACGGGGGGAATCCATCTGTAACACCACTTCGGTTGAGTTAGGGCTGACTATGGGGGAATACACATGGAAAGCTAGAGGGCTGTGGCGTGGTTGGATTTGTAGCCACTAGGGGGAAGCATTTCCTATGTGATCTTGGGATGACAGGAGAAAGAGACATAGAGAGAGACAGACAGAGATAGAGAGAGAGAATGTGGATGATCCAGCATTTCTGGTGAGACACACCCATACATGGACCACAACATGGACCACAACAACACTGTTACCAGGATAGTGCAAGCTGGGATATCTGTTTCTGATTTGCGCAGTGCGCACTCACCTTGTAAAAGGTTATTATTTGTACATGCGATGCACCGAAAACACAGCTTGCTGACAGACCGAAGGTAGCAATTCGCACAAAAGAAAAACATCTTTAACAACACAAGCACAAATACATTAAGACCATTTTAAAAGACTGAAAATGAACAAAACGCCATTAGACATCTGGACTTGGGAGTTCAATATGCAGAGTTCAGTTCTAAAAATATACTCAAATCGGCCTGGAGAAACAAAACTAAACAGAAGAAAGAGGGGGAAATGGAACAGCACGGACTGCCAAGCAAGGAGCAACATTAACAAGCCCCTTCCCTCGCTAATTACTGCCACATGTACGCCTGCGACGGCGCAAGAGAGGAACACCTTCCGTGCCTTTGGAGACGTCTGGCTGACGTCGGGGTGGAATAGTTAAGGAGCGAGCCATTTTTCTGCGAGAGACACACATGGGATTCTCATTAGCGGCTGAGCATTCCTAATTCATTCCGAGCTGTAAGTCCCTGCCAAGCATCACAGGTACGGTGGCCTCGGAGGATCAGGAGACTTTACACTCCTCGGGAGATTCGACAGGGATTATCTCGGGGGACGGGGGACGGGGGACGGGGGGGGGTTCGAGAGGCTGACGTTGGTTAAGGCGTCACTGTGAGGCCATTAAGCAGCATGGTATGACCCTGGACTAGGACACAGCCAGAGCAGAGGTAGATGCCCTGAACACATCAAAGACAACGGCCCTGGACTTCCACAACGGAAAGGATGAAGCATGTGACTCACCGCCAAACCATTTTGAAATGACAGGAGACTGCAAAGCAAAATAAGGCTTTTCAAAAAGGCGATTGTCCTCTGCAGAGGGTCAACGCGCGAAACAGAGGGAGAACGGGGGAGGCTCAGGCAGTCAGCCATTCGACACGAGTCCAAATCTCGACCCAACGGGGCTGATTTGCACAGGCACTTATTCAAGGCTTGTCAACTCTAGAGACAGCAGCTGGGAGGAAACACACAGTGGGAACGACTGGCGTTGAGATTTGACACTTCCAGGAAAACCGCTGAATCGTGAACGCCGCCTGCAGCATATACCTGTAAGGCCGAAAAAGACGAGCCCTGAACTGATCGCTGAATGAAGTGACACTGATATTTCAATCCTCAGCAATAAGAAAAACCGCATAAGGCAGACCTGCTTCTAATCAACAATTGGAGGCATTTTGATCAAACTCTTATCTAAAACTAGGTATTCCTGATTGCCAAGTATGATTAAGCACTGCAAATCCAGAACGTTTTCCTCTTATTGTACAAGCTGCCTGCCTTCTCAAGTAACCAAAGTGTTCCCTGTGACTTAAAATATATATATTGCTGTGTAAAACCTAGCCTCTGGTCACTACCATTATCCGGTTGGAGCTTCCACAAGTTGGCACAGGAGCCATGCAGCCCTCAGGCAGAGCAGATGTTTATCACTGCTAAAAGACGTCCCTACGGAGCTGTCTGAAGGGGTCTACGTGAGCAGGACAGGCCAGTCCAAGCAGTTTAGTAAATACAGGTTTAATGGCGGTAGATTGAAGCTCCCACCTTCTGTTTAGAACATCATGAACGGGCCTCCGAGGTTTGTTTTCTAAGGTGTGGGGCGTTTGTGACCAGGAGAAAGAAGGGGTAACAGTGTTTGCAGAAATCCAATTTGTTTTTCCTCACAGAAATTGTCAAATTTCAATAGTCAACCCAGCATCAGGAGGAGAACACTGGCATTGGGCTCCCACCCGGGGTTTGTTTATTTCGATTTCATTGTTTTCCGGAAAGAACCCCTCACCTCACAGCCAATGCCCCTACGTGTCGAGTTTGAGAGTTTTTTTAATCTTCTTAGAAGGATCCCCACAGATTAAACTGCTTTGATGAGCAGACTTGCATTGTGTGTTGGCGTGTGGGTGTGCGTGCTATCAGGGCTCTTTATACTCAATTATAAAATACTTAATGGACCAAACGTATTTAATCCCAATGCCAACCATGGCACACATCAACACTCGTTAGCGGGCCTATTCTGGGCCCTCTTCAGTGTTCTACGACCAGGCTATTATGTTTAGAATTGCTCAAAAATAACCTTTCTCTATTGGTAAACCCAATTACAAAACTCAATCCAAAGCCATTAAAACGGGTGTACCTCTTAAAGAGCCCCTTTTAAACCAAGCCTAGATTGTTTCAGGACACACTTTTAGAACTAAATCCAACCCTCGGGGAGGAATAAAGGTCACCCACTGTCACCACACTCATCACCTCATTCTGTCCAACCCAGCCAACCACATTCCAGCTTTCCAGCCGGCCCCGCCCAATCACGGCTCTGAACCGTCCAAAGAAAACACCCCTGCCGTCCTCTCCACCCACGGCCAGTATTCCTCTCGATGCCAGGGGGGTCGGAGGTCAAAGGGAACACTTCCTGCCTCTGCCCAGAGCTCCAGCCAGTCTAATCCCTTCTTAAAGCACTAGTCCCTGTTACGCATCACTTCCTTCCAGGGCCGGTCACCTTAGCCTGGCCCGAGCCTTAAGAGGAGGCTTAACTCTGACCTCAAACTGTCCCACAAAGCATCGTTAGCAGGCAGAGGTATGACAAAGAAGTAAATGGGCTCCAAACCATCAAATCCATGATTGCATCCAGCAATATTAGCTAAATGTAATATTCAAAGAGTAATATTCATAATTGCCGGCATGATTCTAGTGAGATGATCCCAACCATTTTTGATATGCAATTTCAAGTGGCCAGTCATTTATTGGCATTTTATTGTATTACCATTGAATTCATCTGTTACTGAATCAAACGTACTGGCACTCCAGCCTGAATTTAGGTTTCCAGGAAAGAGGGAATGACAATGTCCCCCCCAATAGAGTAAAAGCTTCATGTTTTGACTATTCAGTCGGCGATTTAAAATCAGGATGTGGATGATACAGTTCAGGCTTAAAAGATGCAGGTCACTGGGATAGAAACAGCCCAATCCCCTAGCTCAGAGTGCTTTCAAAACACACACACACACCACCCACAACTGTGCAACCAAAGGAACAGCTGTCATCTTATCCAGTAGGTCAGGCTTCCCCAGCATGCTGGAACATCAGCCAGGGCCCACCCTGAGCCATCCAGACACTCATAGCCCCCGTCCAACACTCCCCATGCCAAACTCTCAATCTGTCCATTCCTTGGAGTTCCAGATCGCATTCCACATTCAACTTGCTCCTTGGAACAGCCATTTAAAACATGGCCATGTCAAAACCAGGTGCATCGACCCTGCTAAGGATTTCTATTTATTTTTTTAACCCACAATATACACCAAATATATCTTCCTTAAATCAGGATTAGGGGGAGCCTGGAAAACAAATGGTCCTATGATCTCACGGGTCATTGTTATTTAGCCAAAGTTAATTTCCCACCAAAGTGCAAAGTGAGCTGTCTGGAACAAACACGCATTTGCTGCTTCAGTAACACTGCCATGCCGCTGAAATGAGATGGCGCGATCAAGCTACGGTGCATCCTATTAATGAGGTGAATTTCGCCCTCTCGGCAAAAACACCTTGTTATTCCTCGACTGGAGGTCTCTTGCTTAGCCGAGCTTTCCTCATACAAAGACAATATTAAGTAGCTTAGTAAATCGTGGAACGTGACAATGATCCCATACTTGAATAAGTAAGAATACTGTGTTTGGGCCATCCTTTGGGAACAGATCCTGTATAAGAACACCATTGCTCTGTCAACCAAACCCATGTGTGCCGTCACTGTCACGTCATTGGGTGGCTGACCTCACCAATGAGAGCCAACACAGTTGTGATGCTGCCACTGAGTTGGCTATGTGGTTGATATATGGACAGTAGGTAAGGTCTAACAAGCACATCCATTTCGGAAAGTAACCTTCAGCATCAGTGACTGTTTCATCATCGCATTCGTATTAATAGCAATATCTTAGTTTTAGTTAGTATTGGTGCTTGTTGTATGAGTACAACACAGGACTACTGGTCCTGGATTATCTGCATTTAGGCCAACTATACTCACCATTTCCATATAACTTTGGATGAGGGTCAACTAAATGAACACATGTCAATTGGTGTGCTTCAAATCTTTTGGTGATTTGGGTCTCCCCTGAAGAGCAAGTTTACATGGTGATAAACCAACGAGATGAAAACGAAGACAGGAAGAACTCGTTTCTAATGACATTCAGAGCCAGCGAAACATGGGCGCCAGCAGGCCAAATGCTTTCCAGATGTCTGGTAAACAGAACACAGTCTATAGTTGGTCAGAAGCGTGTCCTTGCAAATATCCACATGTGCTGCGCAGGAGAGCTCAACGTCATTGTGCTGGATGAGCTGTTTGGACACAGCTATCAGCAAGTGCAGTGACCTGGCGTGTTCCCATGAAGTATAGGATTTGGAATACATTCTCTACATCGCAGGTCTCTTACAGCACTCACTGCCGACAAGGAACAGCATTAAGCCAAGTGTATGCAAAAAGCTTATACTGTATGGGTGTACCCCCAAGTCATACAGCACGGCAAGAATCAAGATGACATAGACTTTGAGATAAGCCCAGAGAGTGTGGAGGAGAGAGACATTGTTTATTGAGGTGCATCTCCGGCAGTGTGAAGTGGTTTGACGTCAGCATTCTCTCCCTTGTAGCCCGCCAGTGAAATAAATAGGTGAAGCTTTCAGCTGGTACCGGTTTCACAACTGATAAGAATGACCACCAGGCTTAAACCAGTCTTCCCCAATAGCCCTATCATCTTAGCATGCAATTTGCTCACTACAATTTACCCATTCATTTCGCTCTGTTGTTAGCTACACATCAAACCACATTCTTCACTATGTAGGCCAAACTAACAATGTCAATGGTTCCTCTCAGAAATAATGCCTCTTTTGTGTTAGTTCAGCGAATGCATAGGATAGGAAAAGGCTGCACCACAATATGCCAATTGAATGAATGCGCTGCCTTCGTTGAGTTGGGTGGAGGCTGATAACCAATAGTGCATGATTTTAGTTTAGGATAACTGCCGTAAAAAATATCATTTTAGTCGCACGATTGAGTCTAATAGGCCTACTGTTACTGAACGTGTCCCTGATTACTGTAGGTTTGGCGCAGTGTGACGATTTGCCGAAATGAATAAATAACACATCTCCCAAAAAAACTTACCTCTCGAGCAATCTGATTGAGAGCATCGTCCTCTGCGGTCAATTTTTCTTTATTGGGAATCCTCTTTCTTCCATTAACCTGAGTTCCCATGTTTGTCGGTGACGATATGGTTGCCTATGTTAGCATACGTGTCAGAATCAAAGAAAATTCAAGAACGAGACCAGTGAATCCGATATCCGCGAGCTGGAAATATCATGTCCACGCAATGGAAAATAGCATTGCCATAAAATGTGTGAAGAGTGAGTCTTTTTCAACGAATACGATACAACCCAATATTTTCTCTGTCACCGGAAAAGATGCCATTCTGTTCCATCTGTATTTGATGCAGCAACCGAAGCATTCACTTTATCATATCATACACTACTGAATGCCTGTTGCTGATAAACATTTTATCACACGCGTCGCTTCCTTTAGTCAAAACATCAGGCTATTAGGGCAGGCTACCTCGATTGTCAGCTATCTAATCCGCCATTGTCATCCTAATACATTTAAGCTTCTGTAAGGGATATAGGCCTGCAAATGTGCTGCCATAGACCCGTCGAATACTCGTTTGATTGTCTTCAATTCAATTATGTCCTCGTTATTTGTTTGAAGTCGACCCTCCCAATCGCAAAATGCCAAAACAGATGGAGAAAAGTTTATTGCGGAGCAATCCCGGATGATGACCACACTGTGAAGAATACACGTTCCGGGGCTACGCCTGCAGATCGGACTGCAGATAGTGGTAACATCCCTAACTTATCACGACTGGCCTTTATTCAAATAAATTAACTTTCTCTGATCTGTCGGATAAATGGAAAGCCTCTTGGTAGCTTTAGATGTCTGATTACTGACATTTTCCAAAGATATCATATTCTCCTGCCACACATATCCTATTTAGGTTACATTTCATTTGATGTCTAATCAATTAGTTAGGATTTGATTTATGGACCTTTATAAATAAACCATAGCCTAGTGGGTGAGTTCACATTTGATCCTCTTCAACCTGGAGTAGTGATCATTATTCAAAATTGATTGGGGATGGGAGTGATTTAATCACATTTAACCATTATCTTAAACCAATGTCTTTGTTTGTACGCTATTTATACTGCTCCTAGTCAACACCTGAGTGTCTTGGTGGAAGAGGATGAAGCCAAAATAAGTGGAGCCTCTCACACAACGTGTTTTGTTGTACTCTTACTCCATCTTGTGTTCAACCTGACATGCTGCTAAAGGGGAGACATGCTTTTTATTATTCATTTCAATTACATGCAGTTGAGAGCATCATTTCTACCATACAGTCTGACCTAATATCAAACTCACATGGTAGCAAAATGATCCTGCGAATGTGTCTGTCGGCAGCAACGTTTAGCTAAGTGAACTGAATTGGCACTAGATGGCAGCAGGTCTATTTAGTTGTATACAGTATGGTACATGATATTGCTTTAATGTAAACTAGCTGAGGTATAACCAGTCCTGTGCCTGTCAAGAATAAACACACCCCATATAGTTGAAATAACAGGGTTTAAAATAAAAACACATAAAAAAGTGAACGTTCTATAATTTATGGGATACAAGCGCATATATGATAGCCTAAGCAGTACTTAAACTCCTTGCAGCCTTTTGCAATATAATTTGCTATGGTATAGAATTTCAAATGAGCATAAACATAATTTATATCTATGTAGATCAATATATATAGATGGAGATAAACATTATCCTTCAACAAGAGCCATTTGGATTGTGATATACACATCACTGGTGGCACAACCAACAGTGCATTATCTTTACAGGTGATTTGGGATTAACAGTATAATTCCAGACACATTTGCCAAGCAACTAGCTGATAAATACACCAATCTTTACCAATACACTAAATCTTTTTTTTTCTAGCACTTTGATCCTAGGGCCTTGAACACAATATGCTATTCTGAAGCAGAGAGGAGCTCAATCAGATCAGATGTCAGTAGTAACAAAACATACCTAACACATAGATACACACACACACACACACACACGTACACACAAGCTTTGGAAGAGATGTGTTATTCAGGGAAGTAACCTATAGGGAGTAATTATTCGTATGATCATCTATCAAAGTTGGCAAATATGTGAAGAATCAAAGTTAAGGGATGGGAGCTTATTTGCTTAGTTGAACCACATAGTGTCAAGGGACCGATGCCGACACAGTCCTTTACAAGCCTGTTCATTTCCGGAGAGACCCTGAGCCATTGCTGGTTTCTGCGGAAGAGAAGATCAAAGGAAGGTTTTTTGCAACCCGTTTCATAATCCACATGTCTACGTTTCACGTAGGGGATAGGAACCAAACATAATCGTTCCGTTCCACAGATGAGAAGCTAATGAATGACGATGCAGTGAGGAGGTGACGCGCAGTAGCATGCGCAGGATCACATGCAGTATTATTGACTGTAGAACGGGCGCATGAAGATGGTGCATTTCTAAGCCTTACTTGTGGGATAGTCCTGGGTGTATCGTTTCCTCTGATGACTGCCTGTGACCTGCAGGAGCGCGTGACAAGTGTTCAGGAAACACAACACAGTGCACGACACGAATACACGCGTGTATACACGTCGTAATCTCAACAGGAATGCTTTCATACAGAAACGGAAATAGAGGAGTATGTGACTGGCCCTCACCTTTTTCTTGGCCTTATTATCCCCTCCTGTGGCACTGAGGGCGGCGATCTTATTCTCAATGTCAGACACCTAAAACAAGCATCGAAAAGTGATGGGTCAGAGTTCGGAACGGAAAGACAGAAGAGAAAGATGACGAAAGAGAGTTCCTACAGAACCAAGTCTCCCACTTTTACTTGAGGGGCTTCATCAGTAAGTAATGTCGGTTTACAGAACAGGTGTTGTGCCGAAATCTCACTCCCCGACAGAATTCCACTCCCCTATGTGTAGATTGGCGAACCAAGGCGATTTTTACGAGTAAATTGTTAAACCTAGGTTCCCTCGTCTTAGGCTTTGAGAAAACTGTCAGTAGGACATTTTATTCATGTTTCATTGAAATATAAGTAATGTTGCACTGCACTTAAGAGCCTATACGATTTGTATGTCGTGCTACATGTAAATCTGAATGATTGTTTCACGAAAATAGACGTGATGTTGAGCTGCACTTGAGAAACAATGTTTTTCTATGGCTCTGGTTCACCCGTAGGGGAGTGGAATTCTGTCAGGGAGTGAGATTTCGGCACAACACCGGTACGGAATCCACGTTAGGGGCGGGGCTAAGGGGCGGAGCTAACCCACCTCGCTCTCTGTACTCTGAACTCTGGCAGCCGTGATGACCAGCGCGTCCTCCAGCTCGGACAGGTCGGAGTCCGTGGCCCCCCCGAAGCGGTTCGTAGCGCTGTGCTCCAGTAGCCTCAGCTTCTTCTCCAGGTCGAACGACTTCCCGGCGGTCATGTACACCTGGGGAAGAGAGCGACCACTGGACAATGCACCAACTCAGCTCAGCACCAAAGTCATAGACTTCAGACGAGACAGCTGGGAAACGAAGCGGGTCATGTCTGCATTAAAGAGACATTAGAGAGACAAAGAGATTCAAATGTGAGTGGCACTCTCAGTGTGTCAAGGAATTCAATTTCCCAGGGCTTGAAATTTGGAGTGAAATGTCCCTTTAAGACAGCAGTTATCTCGCATGCTTTTAGAAGGAAAGTGCACGGGCATAGCTCCACAGACCTACACTTAAACAAAACAGCTATTTGGACATGATAGCTCGAGAGTGCGAGTTTTAAGCTTACATTTTCCTCAAGTTCCCTGTAAGCCTCATCTGCTTGCTTTACATCAGTCCCAATTAAAAGGGATCTGTCAATAGGCTTTGATGGGCCGTATTCGGTCATTGCACTTTCAGTGGCATTAATGGTTCTTAGAACCTCTTTGGTGATGTCACAGAGGGCCGCCGCGGTGGATCTCTGAAAGCCATGTAAAGGGACAGGAATTAGCAACTACGCTAATGACTAACTTCTCACATTAGAAGCAGACTGGTTTCTTTTTAAAGGGAGATTAAGCCAGGAAGGCATGCAGTCATACAGTCAGCACTAATCTCTGCAGAGTCTAAACGACTAAACCTAAACCTAAAGCTAAGCTAAAATGATCCTTGCGCTTTGTGTGTACTGAAATACATTCAACATTGAAGTCGAGGGATTGAATTTACGCTGCGATTCAACTGTTTTTAAGAACATTCCCTTTTGGGCCTTCTTGTAGATGAGAGTTCATCCAAATTTAACTCATTTACATCTTCATAGAAGTGTTCTTTTGTCATTCCTTTAGACACCAACAACGGCACAAACTACCAACAAGACCACAAACATCAACAGAGGCCGCTACGGCCAACATCACGACTGCCTAAAACCGTTCCTGGAGAGCTACCATCTGTCATCTATTTTTCCAACCCAAATATAGCACAACTCCTCCAATAACTACGGTTGATTTAGCTGAATCCTGTTAGTTTGTACCTGAGGTCGGAGCTACAACCTCCAGGTGAGGAGCTCCACAGAAAGAGTGGACACCCCTGCCCTAGCAACCCCTGCCCTAGCAACCATGACCCTAAAGCAGACAACGATGACCCGAAACATGGACTAGGGCGGGGGTGGGAAATCCTTGTCCTCGAGGGCCCCTGTCCTGCATGTTTTAGATGTTTCCCTGCTCCAAACACATCTGATTCACATGAATCGTCATTACCTGGCTTCCACAGAGCTGCTGAAGCAGGGAAACATGTGTGCTGGAGCAGGGAAACATCTAAAACATGCAGGACAGCGGCTCTCGAGGACCAGGATTTCCCACCCCTGGACTAGGGCCTCCAAGAGAACGACAGCCTTCCCCCCCCACAAAGCGTGTGTTCGGGCCCACCGGCTCCTCCGTTCGTGCGGGGAGCCCTTCTGAAGGACCCACCTTCTGAGCCTCCGTGGGCATCTCGTCGCTGGAGGAGCTCAGGAGGGGCTCCCGCAGAGGGGACCGCCGAGGGGCCGCTCCTCACGGGGGTCCCCCTGGCCAGGGAGAACTTCTTCCCTGTCTCCTCGTCGGAGGAGAGGCCCTTGTCGCTGACGTTGCCCGCCAATTCGCTCAGCTTCCGCCGCAGTTTCTCCTCCTCCCGCTGAGCGGTGGTCTGAGGTGTTGTCTGACAGGAGAGACAGAACACAGAGGGGGACGGGGGGCGGGGGACGGGGGGGGCGGGAGTGAGGTCATTGCCCCTAAGTGTCTGTTAAGGGCAATTTGCAAGCCTGTGGGGAAAACACAGTTTCCCCTCCAAGCCACATGAGTTGTTTCACAGACTTGACCCCTAGAGAAAGTAGGCGTCGACAGAGGTTAACGAAACAATACTAGCGATAAGCTACAGTTGTCTACGCGAGGCTCATGTCAAGGATAAACCGTGTTTTTGTTGGCTACTTCGTATTGGATTCATTCCATTTTTGATCGAAAACCAGTTTCTCACCTCGTCAGGGGGCACCGTGATCTTCTCCTCTAGTCGGTTAAGGAGGCTCTCGATGGCCGACATGCGTTTGTTCAACTCATTTATCTACATGATCAAAGATAACAAAGTTAACACTGTCAGATAGCTTTCATTGGCATCGTGGCCATGATCTAGAACTAGTCCGAACTAGCACACAACGTCTTTGTCGCAAACACAGATAACGTCTATCTCCTCATCACCTACTCCTGACATCACTCTGAAATCGAATGCACTTGAGAGGGAAAACAAATTGCCTTTGTTTATGACACTGTTTCACTGAGTTCTGAAGCATAGCCAGCTCCCACATAAACGCACCCCAGTGACCCCACCCACCCTAACCCCACACAAACACACTCCCCACCCCCCACACACACACAAACACACTCCCCACCCCACACACACACACAAAAACACACACACACACACACACACAAACGCACACACACACCCCACCCTTCCCCCACACAAACACACTCCCCACCCCCACACACACACAAAAACACCCCCACACAAACGCACACACACCCCACCCAACCCTTCCCCCACACAAATGCACACACAACCACACCAAACCCCTTACCCCCACAGAAACGTACACACACACACACACACCCCCACCCAACCCTTCCCACACACAAACACACACCCCACTCAACCCTTCCCACACACAAACACAGAAACACACACCCTCAGACACACACAAACACACACCCCCCCACCCCCAGACACACACAAACACACACCGGCGGTGGTCCCCCCAGATTCTCCTGGGAGGAGGCTCTGCTGGGTCGGCGGCGGGGCGGGGGCTGGTACATGGGGTAGCGTTGGAGCTCCTCCTCCTCTGAGGTGTCCACGTACTGCTGGCGAGCCATGGACGAGCCGATCTTGGACAGGGAGCGGGCGCGCACCATCCTGGGGTCTGCAAATGGACCTTCATCTGCAGAGCAATGCTTCGGCTACGGTCATTTTGATAAAGGTCCGTTTAGGGAAAGAAATGTAATCATGACCAGTGGCGGTCCTGTCGGAGATTCGGATTCTACGGGTGGCTTCACACGCTAACGTCATCGCATTAGGAACCGTGAAGAACTGCGTGTACTCTGTTAAAGTGTGGCAGCAAAGTGTAGGTAAGTAGCTGGTGTGGTGCTATACTGATTCAGTATAGGCCTCAGACTGTACGTGTTTGTGTGTGTGGTCATGTTTGCGTGTGTGTGTGGTCAGTTGCTCACCATGCCGCATGTACTTGTCCAGACTCTTCCTGCGGTTCATGCGGTGGTGGTGCATGTCGTTGAGGTACTCCACCTCGTTCCTGTACTCGCCTCGCTCTTCCTGGATGAGCTGGACCGCCGATTGAACCTCATTATCACCGCAACACAAACACCTCTAAAACATATTTCCTCTCAGGACCTATCAGACAGTCCAGCAGCCTCCGTAGCGGGCGGCTCAACACCCTACGTTCTCGGACTGAGCGTCTCAGGAGGTCCTTTGTACCAGCTGCCATACAACTTTCAGATATGATTCTACACTGTTTTGCACTATACAGCTGTAATATACATACACATCATCTTATCTACACTGTACATAACTTGTACTAACTTAACTTAACCCTAACTTGTAACTAACCCTAACCCAAGAGTCTCTCCCCCTCCCCTCTCTCTCTCCCCAAGTTTCAGCTCCGCTCCCTCCTCTGGAAGGGTAATCCTCCAGCCCACTTCAACCCCGCCTTTGTACCAGCTGCCATTCAACTTTAATATCTTATTCTACACTGTTTTGCACTATACAGCTGTTATATACATACAGATCGTATCTACACTGTACATAACTTGTAACTTAACCCTAACTTGTAACTAACCCTAACCCAAGAGTCTGTCCCTCTCCCCCTCTCTCTCTCCCCCAAGTTTCAGCTCCGCTCCCTCCTCTGGAAGGGTAATCCTCCAGCCCACTTCAACCCCGCCAGCCCTATCAGCTCCATCTACCAACATAACTTCATAACGTAACACAACACAACATACACAACATAACTTCATATTATATGTACATATTGTCTGTATTTATTATTATTATAATATTTTAAATAGGAGAGCTGTGAGAGATAACTGAATTTCCCTCACGGGATAAATAAAGTATTTATCTATCTATCTATCAGGCCACTTGAGTCCCTTAACACGGTGTCCCACTCGTGCGATGAGACAGGTCGTCCTGCTCGTTAACCTAACATTGGGGTGTGACTGAGCGGAGGAGATTGTGTCACCTGGAAGGACTGTCGTCGGGAGTGGGAGTAGGGTACATACTCCTCCAGGTCGAAATCCAGGGGGTGGACAGAGAGCAGCCGCTTGTTCTTGCGCATCTGCAAAAGAGTACGGAGAGATGGAAAGAGGGAGAGAAGGGACAAGAGAGAGAGAGAGAGACTGAGACATTCTTTGTTCCTGTGCCCTCACAATGTTTAGCTATGGCAATGCAAGCTCAAGGCAATGCTGCCTCATAAACAAGCTAGGGAAAAGATCCATGTTTGGGGGAGGAAGATGACTGTTTGTTCGGGTAGCCTGCAAAGCTTGTTGACGACTCGTCGGATTCCTCTGCCTCCATGTTACCATGGCGTGTCACAGAGAACCAAAGGGATCTGTTATCCTGCGGTCGCTCCTACCATCCTGTAGCGCTGGGCTTCGGCCTCCGCATGCTCCTCCTCGTGGCCATTGTGCGTGTCTAAAAGGCAACATTCCACTGCTTTATCAGGTGTCCGGAACGTTCCACTCTCTCATATTACATATACAACTACAGCAACAAGCTCAGAATTGTTCATGGATCATAATACTGGCGTGGTCCCCAATAAACTCAAGATACTGTGACTTTTTGGGGCAGAAAATGAATATGCGTCTAAATATAAACATTGTGTATTGCTTTAGAGATGAACGTGTGGTTTATTCTACTCACGGCGAACATCCGGCATGCTCTGTGTATCATCTTCACGGGTTCCTATGAAAACAACGATGATCTTCATGAGGACAAGCGAATAACCATGCCACTGAAATATGTCACTGACACAATCTCGTCTTCTAAAGGTTTCCTCTCCAGACTTCTAACAACACAACAAGTCACTAAACTCAACCGTGGGATACAATCTGACATTGTACATCCTTACAAAATTGTCCCATTGACCTCCAAACCCCATGATGCCATTGTGAGCTGAGCCTCTATGGTGTCACGTCATGTAACCAGACACAGTTTTGAATGTTTTGTCCAAGTCTTCAGGCAAAGCGTAGCTGACTACAAATCATCTTGTGAACCAGCTGCATTTCGTTCCAGACACATGCAGTTCTAAATGTGACTCCAGCATATGGCATCATTGTTTAGGCATGCCTTAGGTGCAACACACACTCACACACGCATACACACACACACACACACACAACACACACACACATGGCTATCCTCTTGGGGACTCACAATTCAGTCCACACTAACACACACATAGACACACACACATAGCAAGCAATATGCTGAACATTTGGGGACTCCTAATAACCCGATGATAGAAAACTCCCAGGAGTTTGGAGTAGGCCTATAAGAATGTTGTGAAAATGGGACTGTTTCTCCCATTCGGGAAAAAAAGACTACCTATAATATAGAATCATACAAGTACACAGATATTATTTAAACTTCTGATCTGGAACATTGACACCGACTGTTACAGACCAAGTGAAAAAGCGACCATCATATCGAGTGTCAGAGCTCAGGTATGAAACAGACCCTCTCCGTTCAGACGCTTGTAGAGGGACTTCATCACTTTGGCACTGCCGAATCTCTTGAAGCGGTTGCGTACGTTGTCATGGTAAAACCCGGCACTGCCGATTTTCAGGACCCTGCGTCAGAGAAGGCACCAGCTTTTAGCTACGAACCCTAGCCGTACTTAGTCATGTTATGAACAATGCGTACACTTAAAATGGGCTGCTTTGCGTAACTATTCGTGACATCCCTCAGGAAAAAAGCTTGAAGCCTTTGGTCGTGTGACAGTGTCCTTTGGGGTGGGGGGTGGGGGGGTCACCTGGTCATCCGACAGGGGTCACACACCCATCCCATCTCCTTCTTGTTGTAGCGGCTGCAGGCCTTGCAGATGGACAGCTTGCAGTCCAGGCACTCTCGCTTGCTGTTCACCAGGAACTTGAAGGGCTGCAGGCAGCGAATGCAGTGAGAGTCCGCCAGAGGGGTCTCCGTCCCCAGCAGCTCCAGCTTGGTGTCCTCCTTCTCGATCTTGGTCTTCAGCTCGCTGCCAACACAGAGGGGAAAAGAGAAGACAATTCAGGGGACTCCGAAAAGAAAGCTCGGGTTGAACCGTTCTCGGTGTTCACTTTTCGTTTATCGGGTCCTGGATACAGCAAACTAGGAGAACCTCAGATACACCATTGAGATAACAATAGTTATAGAGTTATAGAGATTAATATTAGGTCACCCGCATGTGAACAGTATCGTGCATTCCACAAAAACAAAAGTCCTATGTGCAAGCTTGTGAACGTTAGGACACCTTGAAAGAAACGTTTGTATGCTGAGTTTCTGTACTCTGACAGATGGAAGGAGACCTATCATGGAGGTGTTCTCCCAGAGACAGGAGACCTATCGTGGAGGTGTTCTCCCAGAGACAGGAGACCTATCATGGAGGTGTTCTCCCAGAGACAGGAGACCTATCATGGAGGTGTTCTCCCAGAGACAGGAGACATGGAGAGGATGATAGGGATGAGACAGCGCTCACACAGAGGCGTCTTTGTGCCTGGGAGAGAATAGAGCTCACAGCATCTTGTTTTGTCTGGGCGCTGGGAGCGGCCTTGTGACTCTTCCGTGATCACCGTGATGAGCTGACTCACAACAGCAGGCTCTCACACTTACATTCCTGAGTGCAGAGCTCAGAGCGTACACTTGTACACACACACACACTGAACACATCATCAGAACACACACACACACACACACTGCTGGGGCAACACACAGCAAATGCATAGCTGTTGAAATCCTTCTGTTACTAAACGTTGGGATCCTGTCAGTTCATGAATCGGAAGGTTATCGGGCAGCTGACCCACCCCAGTCTCTCCTCCTCGTTCTTCCTCAGGTTGAAGTCCCTCTGAATGACTTCCCACACGTGTTTCGCCTCCTCATCTGTGAGTCTGGAAAGGTCCAGTTTGCAGTCCATGGTGGCAGCGACAGAAGCACCCCTCTTTAAGCAACGAGGACGGTTCCTGTGAAATCAACACAGCCTGTCAGATTGCTGACGAATGATCAAAGTGTGATCTAAGTGTTCAAGGCGATCACAGTACACTGGATGCTAGGACTGTGAACATCTATTGAATTGTGTTGATTGAATTGAAATTATTTTTTTTGTGGAATTTAAATGAAATAAAAGTATGATCATAAAAAGATACAGTAGTCTATTGTTGCCCTAAACTTAAACAACAAAGCAACTACATGTATTGCTTTAATCACATGATTTGGACGACTGCAACATTACAAAACTACCGTTCACCTACATTCATTACATCAATCGTAAAAAACATAAAGACAAAACAAGATTGTTCATCAAGTCACCCTTTCAGAATGAGATACACGATTCCAATACTAGTTCTTTGAGTTATCTAATCAGTCAACAATGTCCAAAATGAGATATTTTAAGCATACAAGACAGCAACACTAAAAATCCATTACTTTAAACATTCTATTCAACAGGTACCATGTTAGGCAAAACATTATTTTGTACAGAGATCATGGGTGAGATCTGTCTCAGAATGTTGTTGTCATGCATCAACTCGACAAAATGCCAAAGAGTTACTGTTAAAAAGTTAGCCTCTTGACAAATTATAACTCAGAAACCAGTTCAAAATAATACACAAGATAGATTTATAATAATAGCTTAGCTTTACCCGTTTTGCAGACACCGGTAAACTGTTCAGATGCAGCACCAAATGTTCGAATGAACTGAAGTATGGTTAAGTTAATCACATGTCTCCAGGAGAGAAGAATGAACATCCCTTATCCCCTCCTCCAAGTGAGTTTAATCGGCACTCAGTACACTCAGTCACACACTTTAACATGCGACATCACAAGATATAGGCCTATCATACACAATGACTTCATACTTGGGAAAGGAAATGATTCGCCATTTTCTTATTTTTGGACTCATTTCCATTCAAAAGATAACTGTTGCTGACACCAAGTGTATAACCTGAGATGGGTAATGTTTGTACTTTAAACGTCATGTTTCTCACTGATCTTTCCCGTTGACCGTAGCCTTAACATACATGTTGTTGTTCTAACCTGTGTACTGCAGCCTCGGCTACAAGCCTGTGAAGTAAAAACAAGCTAATGCTATTTTTATCTGCCTAACCCAAGGTAAATCAACAGATGAAAGAGGCCTCTATTGGTGTGAGAGGTGGGCATACAAGGGTGCCCTTAGGAACACAGAGATAACACTGTATCTGTCAGAGGGAAAACAGCCAATTTGTAACCTAGTATAGTGAGCTAAATAAGACACACACCATCCAACATCAATCCCCGATGTACTAAAGCTGTCTTCAAGTGTAGCCGACCTATAGCGAAAACATGATGCTGCGACCAAGCCTGGCTATTTTAACAACTATGGCCTAATTCTTGTCAGAGGATATCGTAAACTTAGCCAGAATCGAGTTTGGAACCCAACCTTGTAAATCTGAGTTATGATTTAATATTCTGAAAACAGTCAGAAAACACTTCACTGTTGACCTCCATAGTGGAAACACTATTTTTTGCTTTGTTTAAGCCAATGATTTCCAACAATCCAGTCTCAATCTATTTGTGTTCCGCGAAAATGTCATAGGTCTGATTTAACAAGGTCTCCATCATACCGATCACCAAATTCTTGCTGAGTTTCCATGTGATGGAGCCATGCCCAGGATAAGACTCTGGTGTCAACACTAGTTTTTTCCAAGCTCTCTGTATTCTCTCTGACCTGGAAAAACAGACATAGCAGTTCAAATAGAGCCTTGTGGATAGCCAGCATAGCTCAGGCTTATTCCTACACACTTTGATTAATACATTTAATAATGAATCTCAGACTTGAATCCGTTTAAACCAAGTTGATGCAGACCAGTGATTCCTCAGGGTTGGTCTGGCTGAATGCACCCTGGCCTGTATTATCATTTTTGGCTAATAAAAACACAGATACGTCATACAGTCATTCTTGGTTAGATGCTTGGGCGATTCCATTTGACCATCTCTTAATACAATGGAATGTTTTTTTGCTACATGGGAAAATGTAACTTGAAATCTCCCCCTAATTTGACTGGTTACAAGACTAATATCACAAAGGCAGTAAAAGTGTTACAGTTGATAGATAAGTGTACAATAATCAGATAAGTGTACTTGGAAATGCACAACATTCCATTGACTGTCGAAGAAAAGAACGTGTACGCCAACTAAAACCCCTAAGGAAGGTGATAGCAAGGTAGCAAGTTACTACTAGTGGTATGGTGGCATGTTGATTACTCATTGGGTGGGTTACTGTAAATATATTCTTCACTTACATCAGTAACCTGATCAGCTACTACTAAATTGGGTCAGCTTTGGAAGGTCCATGCATAAGCATTTAGCTTCCCTGATGTTAGTCCCTTCCATCTAACTTAAGCTTTGGCCCCATTCTTGGCTTCTAGCGAGGAGGGTGCCCTTCACGGTGACAAGGCAAGGCTAAGGGCAGGCTGATTCACAGCTCTAAAATTAGAGGCTGGGAGGCAGCAAAAGTTGAGTGAGCTCCAGGGGAAGTCCGAATCTTAGTTAGTCAAAGTAATACACCGCATGGCCTCTCAACACTCTACACCTCCACACTTTGAAAGAGCGGGTCGCTGCGCGCACATGCCGCCAGCCCAGTAAAGCCACACTCTCTTTTTAGGCAGGGGTAGCGAGGTCGTAGGAGCCCGAATTAGAAAAGGAGGTGAAGGCGAAGGTGAGCTGTAGAGACAGTTTGTTGGCCGACAGGGAAAAAAGGTTGAGGACAGGGGCGTTGTTCGACCCAAAACTCTACTGAGGCACAGGCCCCTATTCATATATCTGGACTTCTGTGTGCGTGCTGCAGTGGCTATTTGGCTCAGAAGAGCGCGCTGACATGGAATTCTGCGTGCATCGGTTTGTGTTTTCGGTTAAACTGCTTTGATTTTACAAGCGTTGATTGAGATACTGCTGTTTCTTTTTTCCGGGATTATCAATCTAACTGAATGCACTGATTAATAAAGTAAATTGCTAAAACTTTTGATTATACTGGGGCACAGCACATTTATACTGGGGCACGTGCCCCAGTAAAAAGGGTCTAACGACGCCCCAGGTTGAGGAGTTATCGTTGTAGCTATGATGAATTCACCTGACAGGCAGGCGTTTGGAAATGAACCCACTTCAGCACTTGAGGCGCATGGGAGCCCAGCTTGCAAAATAGAGGCTCTTAGCTACCAAAACCATGTGCCACTCCACTTCTAGGTATTGTGTGCATTCAGATGGACGGTTATCCAGGCAGCGTCTTTGTCCCCCGCCCTACTGTACATCCTCTGCAGCATTGTAACGTGAGACTCACGGTGTCGTACACAGATAGTCTGACACCACACCAACACTTGAGAAGAGCAGCTATAAACATTTCTGTCTGGATGTTAGTGAACAGCTGGTGGTGAGGCCTATGAGGTCAAACTCCAGGCTACCTAGCCTATCTCTGTACCTGTCAAATAGCTTCCAAGAGCACTGTCTTCAGTTGTAATGTGTTGGTACCATTGAACACTATTTTACAATGATGGAGTTTTTGGGGGTGAATGCTTGCTAAGTCCAAGTGCACACGACAGCATGCACAACGTTAGAGGACTCTAGTCATGATACAACATGTTCGATTATTTACTGGTTTAGTTTGTGTGTCTGGGGTCTGTCTGTCTGGTATCATACATTAGCTACTGTCTGTGTGTGTGTGTGTGTGTGTGTGTGTGTTGTGTGTGTGTGTGTGTGTGTGTGTGTGTATGTGTGTGGTGTGTGTGTGTGTGTGTGGAGAAAGGGAGTGTGTGTCTTTGTATCATTTCTAAGCTGGTTGAGAGCCTGTCTGGGTTTATCAGCTCCTTCAACACAGACCATGTGACTGGGGAGTGCAGTCAGCTGCTGCCAGAGGGGAACCAGATCATGTCCATAACAGATTGGCAGCACACGTCAGTGAATGTATCCTAACGTCAATTCGTCTATGTGTAAATCGAAGCATTTGGTTCTTGGATGTACCGTCAGATGATGGTACAGACGTGTCCTGAAACACTGAATATATAAGCAGTAACATCACAGAACATCCATCTGTGATGGATTCCTCAAATATCCAAGCTCACTCACATACTGTGCCTCTGGTCAAGGCGTTGGTTGGGCTATGCTGGTAAATTGCTGAGGTCACATTATTCTTGCATTCATTCCATAGTCTGATAATGGTATCAGTGTTTGACCTCTGGTATGTAGCTCTCCCAGGCATGCCAGACAGCAGCTGGAATGGTCAAGTGGAGCTGCTGGGTCAGGGATAGAAACATGAACTCTCCCTCGTCATTCTCTTTGAGCTATTCCAGTACCCTTCACCACTCTCCCATTTTGACCAGTAAAAATAGCCACTATATCTCCAGCAAGAAGACTAAGTAAGGCCATAGTGTAGTTTCATGACCCATGTAAATATAGGATCAATCGGTGAGAGAGAAATCGGCTTCGACTTTAGAAGTTATGAGTGAGGAAGGAATCATTCGAAATTGTTTTCTTTATCGAAACTTTATTGAAACTCACAATGACATAAGAATGTAACAGCAGTGTCAGATATGATTCAGTGCATTTTGCAGCAATTCAAGTATGACAAAACAATGACGACATTTCAAACTCAATAAATAAACCTTTTTTGTGTACGTGTAGTTTAGACTTGGATTAAAAAATTCAAGTGTAAACATAAATATGTGTCTTGTGATATCAAGCTCAACAGATATCAAAATAGTACAGTACAGTTAAATAGGCATAAAATACAAAAGTATAAAAAAGAAAAGGAAATGAAATGCAAAAGGTTGCATTTTGTATGTGTAAAAAAATGGCACCATTTCTGTGAAATCCGTTTTCATTTTTTCCTTGCTAGTTTATCAGAGTCTTTACTTCAACTTTCCCCTACTTCTACTAAAAGTCTTTGTCTTGAAAGGGAAAGTAATTATTCCTCGTCGTAGTCCTCTTCTTCTGTCTCTACATCGTCATCATTGACTCCAAAGTCCATCTGGGCTAGAAGGACCTCCACATCCTCTGTATCCAAGACGAGGTGGTCCATGCTTTCGTAGCCTGGCTCTGGCCTCTGTACCTGGGCTCCCCTCGCAACCTCCTTGGCCTGGGACATCAGCTCCTTGGCGCTCACCAGGAACTCCGCCGCCCCTCCCAGCTCCAAACTCTTCGAAGCTCTCTCCTTCAGCTGGTTGCTCGTCTCAAGATGCACCTTGTGCTGCTCCACCAGAGACCTGATCACCTGGACCTTCTCCTCTTCCTCCTGGCTGATCTTCTCCACCAGCTGGCCCTTGCGCTCCTCCAGGATGGCGTACAGCAGGTCGAAGCTCTCGCTCAGGTGTCTCTTCTGCAGCTCCCCGTTCTCCTGGACGCTCTTGGTCATGTCGTCCAGCTGGGCCATGACCGCCTGGACGCAGCCGTTGCCCGCCGCCAGCATGTCCACGGCGTTGCGCAGCTCGGCCTTCTGGGCCTGGTAGACGCCCTCCAGCGTGGTCACCTCGCAGTCCTTGTGCTGGCCGAACACCTTGCACATGGAGCAGGTGGGGACCTGGCAGGTGACGCAGTAGATGTTGATCTTCTCGTCCTCGTGATCCTTGCACCTGGCCTCCTTGGTGTCCTTGTCCTTCATGGCGGGCTCCACGGGGCCTCCTCCGCCCCCGCTCTCGCCGCCCTTCTCCTGCTGGGCCTTGTAGAGGTCGATGATGTTCTCCACCAGGAGGTTCCTCTGCAGGCCGTAGACGCCGTGGCGGTCCAGCACCACCTCGAAGCGGCAGGTGGGGCAGCGGAAGATGCCCCCGGAGTAGTGGTAGGGGTTGCGGGAGTCGTAGAGGTCGCTGGCGCAGCCGCGACAGAGGTTGTGCTGGCAGGGCAGGATGACCACGGGCTTGGTGAACATCTCCAGGCAGATGGGGCAGCTCAGCTGCCTCTCAAGGCTCTCCATCGGGCTGGGAGGTCGCACCACTTGGCTGGTCTGGATATCCATGGTCTGGGTGTGTAGGGGGGTCGATCGCTTGGGGATTCGTTCCTTTAAATCCTCTGAGGTCCTTTGGTCTTTGGGGTTCAGGATCTGGGTCCCTTTTGTGCTTCTTGTTTGTTGCGTGGAAGCGACGGTGCTGTGTCTCTCTCTGCTGAGTTTATTTTTGATCTACCCCAGGCCAGGCATCTGTGGTGGCTTTTATACGGCGAGGCGGGACATGACACCTGATCCCACACACCGTCTGTGGCATGATCCCACCCTCCGCTTGTTTGTGAGTCTAATTTCGGAGAAAATAGCCCCCCCCCCGCCCCCTTTCCCTCCTAACATGGCACATGCCAGACTTAGCAACACCTCCCGGTCTCCTTTTCTGTGGAGGGCGACAAATCAAATCAACGGGAGACCTAACCACCCCGCCCCCCCTTGTAACACGGTAAGGCTCTCAGTGTTTTCCTGCTCCCGCCAATAACAACATGCCTTTTCTCCCAACTCACAACAACTATGTAGCTCAGATGTGTTTACACGTGTCGCTACACTCCCTCAGCAGCAGGCACCAGGTCGCTGCTTGTTGCATTCCGACGCTTTTGCCGTTCCATGCCGAAGGAGGACCACGAGGCTGTGCACATTTTAATGCTTAAAGCTGCGCTCTGAATTCATGTGGTATACGCGAATGAGATATGAGATAAGGCTGCACGGTACACTATGAAACAAACCATAGAAAAGTGGTAGTCTTTGTGGCAGTTCATATGCCCTTCCTGACCCCCAAACTCCCCCGAACTCCCTCCCGCAAAGCCAGCTCACGTTGGGTGTCTGCACGTTACACAACTAGGGGACTTCTGGAAGAAGCTGTAAACAATCAGTCATGTGCTCCTCAGAGCCGTCGGCGGGTCATCCAGCCACAGCTGGTTGAGCAACACTGTCCTCACTGCTCGGCGCAGCACGGGTCAGCATAGCATTCTTTGTGCCTTCGGAAAACTTCCCGCTAACAAAATAACAGGTGGTTCGAGAGGTGTGTGTGTGTGTGTGTGTGTGTGTGTGTAAACATGACCACAGTTGAGGAGTGTTATGTTGAGAGATGTTGTTGCAGTTTGGCCACGTGGGTTTGTTGACTGAAGGCTCCACTAACTTTCCATATCTATCTAATAGAAGAATAGTACGTAGTATCAAAGCAGAAAGCGGAGTATAGCACACACTTCCCTCACTTTTACTTTCATACAATATTTATATTTTATAGCATTCACGTAACATTCAGACTCACGATTAAAACACAAAAGAACCTTATTATACAACCATTATCTGGAACCATTTAGTGTAACAATCAACACCTTGCAGATCGGGACCATAATAATACAAATAATACATAAACAACCATATTTGTCCTTTCAACCTCACACCATATTGTGCAATTGAACATGATAAAAAGGACCTTTCGGGTACGACCGTACATAACACTTTCATGTGCAGTGGACTGTGTGTGACGGTGGCAGCAGGTAAGTGAACGAGTGAGGTGTGTTCTGAAAAGTTCTGGATGTTTTCCTAGTGGCCAACAGTGGTGTCAGAGCTTCACAGCATCTTCAAATGCCAGATCACATGTGAGCTGCCATCAGCCGTCCCATGGAAGTGATACTGATAATAATAACACATTGGAGGACCTTATCATCGGGGCCACAGACCCTGAACTCCACTTACGCAAACTGAAATAGCATTTTAGTTATGTCATTATAGGATAACACACAACAAAGCTGGTGTACAAAAGACAGTATATTAATGGCTTGGAGTGTGAATAACATTTTCAAATATCTTTTTTACACTTCATTTAAACATTCAAAAAATACAAGAGATAATCATTAAAGTGACCAAAAGTGATGTAAACAACATTTTTTACAGCTCCTTCCACTAGATGGCGTCCCATATCTATTTTCCAATCAAATTACGGCAGACGTAATGGACATCAGCCAACACAAGAGGACATTATTGACATAGAGCAGATGACAAAAAATGCCAAGTATTTAAATCAATCTATAGCTTTTTTTTACGGAATACATTTGTAAATACCAGTGCTATCTGAGTAGCTATGGCTGGTACAAGATGACTAATATATATCTCAGAAATAGCTTCTTAAGATTCCCTGCTTCACATCATTTTAGTGATGTTCTTCTGATAATCTGACTGATGTATTAACTAATCCATTGTCAAATGTAAAATAAAATAAAAACTCTGAATATCCATAACCCATAACCCTTAAAGAAGTCCTCATATTACTGCAGCCATTGTGAGCCATAAATGTTTCCCCTGCAACGTCACATCAGCAAACCACACTTGACTGGAGTGTTTGTGTTCTGCTGACAATCCAAGATAAACGATCGGGACGTCTGTTTCCTCCTCCGTGCCACTCGCGCACATATCAGCCGTGCCATCTCAGAACCAAAGGGCCTGTGGGAAAAATGATCCATTGTGCTTTTGTGTACGGAAACACAATGATGACCAGTGACGAAGGCGGCCGTCACAGGCCGATGTACGACCAGGCATCGGCCTGGGGCTAAAGCACGACAGGAACTACACGAGGCAGCCGGAGCTGCCAGTCTCCGCCTGTCGCGCACACCCCGGTAACCTAAACACAGTTGGCGTTCGTGGGTTTGATTCATTCACCCAGAGGAAATCAAAACGAGCCACGGTCTCGGACATTGTGCTTTGTGAGGCTCCTTTCTCTGCCCTGACGTGTGTTTACGGAGGGGTTGGATTTCCCACGCTCACTTTGGAGCGAAGGAAGAGTAATTTTCCTTCTGATGCAGGTCTATAAGTGGGTATGGGTAGAGGAGAAAGGAATAATATCAACATTCCCAGTAGAATTAAGCTTCAAAATGTGAACGCATGCAGCCATGTGTAGGCTGTGTGTGTGTGCGTGTTGTTTTTGTGTGAGTACATTTGTCTGAAGTCCTTTCCACAAGCCCTCCGGTAGAGCACTGGTCACAGAGAGTGGAGGGTTAACTGTTATCTGAATGCGGTCAGGCCAGTCAGGCGAAGGTCAGTTCCCTTCAGTGGGAGGATTCCTTCTTCTGTGCTTAAAGTTGAAAGAAGTGAAGGTTGTTTTACTATGGTCACAGTGGTTCTTCTAACAATGACTTTGATTGACATCAGCTATGTACGTTTTGGCAAGCAAACTAAGTACTGTTTCCCTATACTTTATTCACTTATTATTTGGTATATTGCTTATGCTATATTCGACAGCACTTATTTTGCTCAGAAAGGTCAAAAGATGTCATAGACAATAAACAAAGAATGACCTAACGCAGCAGAAGCCCTTAGCCATCTTTGATCCTTTGATAGATTTTCTTGACATCGGGACATTTTGGCAGTCTGAATCTCACAAATGAGGGTCTTCATTAGAGATGTCGAGTTCATAAACAACACACACAGCCCAGCCAGAACGGATAAATGAGAGTCCAATTAACACTGCATGCTCCCTGCGTCTCAAAGCATTTTGCCTTTCGACTCCCCTCCCTCATGATATAAAATCCCTTCATCTTTAAAAGAAAAAAAAGAAAAAACAGTTGAAAGCTTTCACGGAGGCTCCGCTGCTCTGCCTTACCCACCTGAAAGAGATTTGCTCATTAGAGGGCTCGCAGAGCAATGTGAAAATGCGTGGGAGGAGAAGATACTGACCACAAGCGAAACCGCCGTCATGGGAAAGGATTGCTCTCAGGAGCCACGGGGGTCAAACCCTAGATTCAGATTTCTATCCTGTCCAGGTTGCTCCTCAAAATCGACCATATACTATCTATTGATGTACGTCTTGTATGTACTTTAACCTTGAATTTGATCACATGAGACATTTTTATCCTAGCTGTGAATCCATGAGGGGAAATTGGTTTGTCTTCTTGAAGAATAAGACACCAACATTGTATCGTGTAAGGCAGGGGTTCTCAAACTTTTTGGAGCCATTGAACATTTTCCAATGACCCTCCCCAAATCGTAACCCCCATTCAGAATACCCTTTGTGGTTTTAAATGGACACAATATGCTTGTTTTATTGGTGCAAATGGTCCCCATCTGTAGATTATAATATATTTTTCACTTTTGAATGATACAGCACCATTTTACAATGTTATAATTTATGGCAAATTCGTTTTTGCGGACCCCTTGGTGTCCTGGGACCCCACTTTGAGAACCACTGGTGTAAGGTGTTAATTTAGCAGACACTTTAGTACTATATACGCACTATAAAAGCAAATAGACAATGGAACATCATCTGAGTGATGGCCCAGAAACAGCCTCAGGAGCATGTTTTGCAGACCTCATCATTTCTCTTTTCATAAAGCAACCATTAAGTAAAGCACAACAAGATGTCTGCTTTGATCTCGACCAAGATAAAAGGATGAGCTGAATTAAAGGATGCTCTCTAGAATGCTCTGTCTGTGCTCCTGAAATAGACGCCTCCGCACACTGGGGTGTAGTCTGTCACAGTGGCACGCTCATGTTTCCCCGGAAGACTAGGAAGGCCCTTTTGTTTGCTCTGGGGCACATATGTTCATGTATTTTAACCCCACAAAGAAAAATGTGTGCCCATGTCTGTACAATGAGAGATTTGTTGTGTGTTTTTTTTTCAGATTTAGCCAGAGGTAGCGCTTTCCAACCACAAGCTCCTCTGAAAACATACAATGTGTTTAAGACTGAAAACAGGATGAGGGACACAAGATCGCTCACAGATTACTGGAGCCTCTACGTCCCCACCCCCTCCCCTCCATCACCACTGCCCCCCCCCTCCACCACCACCACCGCACCACCACACACACACACACACACACCCACAGGCACACAGATCCACTTGGGGCAAACAAGAGATTAACCAGGCATGTGGTAACCCTGGCTAATGGTATTAATGCTAAACCATGTTAGACCAGCAAATATGAGTAACATTTGCATAATTTGGCTGTGTATGTTCAGTCATTTGTTCTCTGGGCTCTGCTCTCAGCCCAGCGGTGGTGAGAGAGGGCTGGGTGCGGATTTAAGATGTAGACAGAGGGTGCACACTGCAAACAGCAGCTTTGACTAGAAATCTGATTGACGTTGAGGCTTTACATTGGCTTTACTGAAGTCACATGGTTTGTTTGCCATGTCAGTAAAAGAGAAAATGGCAGTTTGTGGTCGGTTTTGTTTGAGTTTTGTTTTTTGGCCCGTAAAAACGTCCCTGAAATATACTGCTCTCTTTAACATTTATGAAGCCCGCCTGCTCAAACATAATATTTTTTTCTATAGAACTTTGACCAAAAGTTACAGTGTGTCTGTCTCGAAAACACTTTAAAAACAGCATCAAAGACTGTTTCAACAGCATCACTACAGTAGATGTTTATGCAGTATTGTATATAGGAATTGTAAATGTCTACTTTTCCTTGTAATAATATTTGTTCCCATTGCCATACTGTGTAAACTCATGCTCACATAAAAGCTAATGTGCTCAAATAACCCTAATCCGGCCCGTGTAACTGTGATTATACGAACCCTCTTTTCCCATGAAAGTTAGAAAGCCATGAACAAATTCCACTCCTTGAGGCGGCCAATGGATCTGATATTTGTTAAACAGCCATGAAATGATCCTGTATAGATTGAGACCTCCATGTTGCTTTACCCTGGTCAAGTCTCCCCCTGATGGTGTTTGAGACGGCGGAAGAAGCTCGAGGGCTGCAGCGGCCTAATTGAACCTGGAACACGTCCAAAATGTGGAAATCCAAGTCAAAACCGGCACCTTGTGTTTGTGTTACTTCTCCTCGCTCCGAAGGTATATTTGCTTTCCTATGTCTTCCACTGTGTTTGTTGTGTTTGCGCTCTCGCCTCCAGCAGCCTCGACGGCCATTGTGTTGGCAGGGCGATCCCTTGTTGCCAAAGATGACCTCACGCTTATAATGAAATGTATGCCATTAATTAACTCCCTCTCAGTTTGTAACTCGCAGTCGTTTCTTTTTCGGGAGTTCAAAGAGAGAGACTGTTTGTCTGGGGAGTTCCTGCAGGAGTGAGTAAGTGAGCAAAAATAAATACCTTTGAACTCACCGAGGTGATCTATTGTTTCTATTTTTGAAATGTGTTTAAAACAGTCATATATAAGTCATGTTTTATGAGTCTGTTGGTATTGTCGTCTTAACGTTTGTTAAGAATACAGTAGCCAATGAATCACACAACAGACTAACACTGTTCTGGAAAACACATTTAGCACATAAATATAAAAAAGAACTTTATGACACAGACTTTTACCATCACCAGAACCTGGCTGTAATTAGTTGGAAACCTCAGAGTCATTCTCCAGGGGGTTAAAGTTGTCCCGTTTCTTGAAGTAAATCCCCGTAAATCTTTGATAAATCCATCTGTGAAACTCCTTTAATTGGAAGGTTTTGCAGCTTCCACAGGTCACTTTCGGGTCAAAAGCCCAGTAATTAAAACTTGTTTCGCACAAGCATTTAGGAAGAAAACAAAATCAATCCCCCAGCTTAGGACTTTCGGTGTGACAGGTTTTATGCATTGACTAATTTAGTGTTACTTTATATTTGCTGGCTTTAGGAGAGAGGCTATTTAAAACATCTAGGGGGAACTTCAAAGCTTGAGTTTGACCTGTGACACCGAACGAGATGGAAAACAACGCTATTACTCGCCACTCTAATCTACTCTCAAGGTGCCGGCTCAGAGTCTCTTGTTGATTGGAGACTCGGTGAGTGTGAGGTTTCAGGTAGGAGGTGGATGACTGTGGGGTCCCTCTGCCTTCCTCTCCTTAGTATCCTGCTGGGCCTATTTTTTCCTCTCACTGGTGCTTTAAGCCATGTTTAGCGGATTACGACCTCTCCTCAGTTCTCAATGCTTACAGCTGTTTAGTGAACAAGGGTGGTCCTAAATCAGACTGATCTTTGTTTTTAGAAAATGATTATCTGTTGGCAGACACTTGACAGTTACCCTTATACTTACTGTTTCGGATGTGATACTATGTTCTATAATGTTTATAATTGAGTGTATAAGCACTGGGGCTTGGCTACACAAACGGTCTAATCCCTCGACATAAGAAAAAAACTCAACAGTGAAGTAAACATACTGAACTTGTGTAGCCAACCAGGTAAAACGCAGTGCCTTGACCACGGGCTGCGATTGCCGACGCAAGTCTGGCTTAATAACCGACAGATGGGGATTGATTGGACCTGAGCGGTCCTCTTGAGAACCGTAGCATGTCGGCCTGCCAGCCTCAGTGCTGAACAGAGCTCTGTCTGTGCTCCAGATATCAGCCCACCAAGGACTCAGCTGGCCCAGGAGAGAGAGAGAGACCCCCAGCCCATGGCCTCTTGTTTGTACGCATTTGTTTGTCCTAAACCTAAACTCTACTCAATTCCAGGAACTGGAAGCATTTATAGTTCACTGCAATGAAATATTCAAGACTCATAGCATCAGAAGGGAGCCACGAGTGAGATCATCGGATAGAATGTCATTTTCCCCTCATTTATTTCCGTCCTGTTTTTGAAAATGTGTGTGTTTGCTAAATAGCAACCAGGGTCATATTTTCTGGTTGTTGCAATCATTGTTAAAATCGTCTGTAAAGAAAACCTTTATAACCTTGTGACCGTAGACTCTGTCAAATGGCCAAACGATGACCAAACGAACGTATGTGGCAGAGTTGCTCTGTACAGGATGTTCCCAAACAGCCCGGTCAGCCATATCAAATCTTAACTCTGGAATTCTAAACAAACCAATCAGATTTCAAGCCACTAGTTCTATAATAAGACACACCTAACAATTACCCTTCCCTTGATGAGGGGAAGGAAATGAGTGTTGTGGCCCTTCATGAACCTAATCAAGTAGTGGCCACATGCAGCTGTGTTAGATATCAAGTACTAAACACTACGCCGGGGTTTGTGTGTATTTATGCTGACTGTTTAGGGTGGAGGCTTTAAAGGCTTTACTGTACAAACGTTTCAGTTTCAAAATAAGAACATTTAGCTGTGCCATGCCGTGTTGAACTTGTGTGAGAGAAAAAAAGCCATTACAAAACAAATACAAGTTTAAAAAAAAGATGTTGGTTAAAAGTAATGCTATTATGCTCAGTATTTATTCTTCCAAAACAAACCCCCAGTGCTGTCTGTGCTGTGAAACTTTTAAAGTTCTGTTTTATTGTTTGGACACTATCACGGGCAGTAAAGAAAATCAGGCGGAAGGAGTTTGTTTTGTGAACGTTAGCAGCTTTCATCACTTGTAGGAACACACATGACTGGATACACAGAGCTTTGAGATAACAGCTATGCACCAGGCGTGGTGAGAGAATGTGTCAGGCCAAATGAGGAAATGAAATATTGCTTTTGTAGCAACAATGGTCATATTTCAGCATTCACTGGAAGACGTGTTGCCAGCATTAGCTCATTTGTTTAACTATTTAGAAACTGGCCCATATGAGGATGTGACCAGAACATTTTTTATCTGTATATTTTACCTGCCAATAGCTGTCGTGTGCACTCTTATACTGTGAGTTTGCATGTCTCAAATGAAGGATTCATGTTTATCACCACATTCGTTACTGTATAACTGACATGAACTTTTCTTTCCTACATTTTACCCATTACGCTTCACGGAAAGGCTGGTGTTTCAATAACAACGCCTCACAACCCTTTTCCCATCGGTCCCATTTCCTCAATAAACCGTCTCTCCCCTATTCATTCTTCATCTGCGGACGTCCGACTGACAGACACATGCGGTGGCCTCTCACCCGGAGCTGAACCTGGGGATTGAAGTGTCCCTCCAGTCCTGCCTCTGGTAGCAGCTGAAGGGGCCAGTAGCCGCTCTGAGAGCCTGTAGAGTGACAGGCTGGCTTGTGCTGCATTTACTGAGGAGCCCATTGAGTTTGACCAGGGCAAACCCTATAGAGGTGTTGCTACAGTAACGTGTGTGTGTGTGTGTGTGGGTGGGTGGGTGGGTGGGTGTGTGTCTGTCGTAGATAGAACCAAGAGGACAAGTAGAGGAGAATTTAGACTGCTCGAGCCTTTTGGCCTACGTTATTCTAAAAGTTTAAGTGTTGAGTTTATAACGGTCGGTCGCCAATTGAAGCTTGAGTAACAAATGGCGACGAGGGGAATGGAGTTTGTGCGCAAAGAGCTACAACAAAGAGCTACAACAACAAAAAGGGCCCTTGTACATAATCGAAAACCTAATCTAAGTTGACAAGTCAATTCAGAGCAGAACCGTGTTCTCACTTTCATTCTGGACCGGATATCAGGCAAATGGAAAAGTAATCTGGATGAAAATAAGTGTTTGAAAAATTATAGATTTTCTGCCCCAGTAGCACTAAACACACATGACTGCACACACACACACACACACAGACCCCCCCTCCTTCCCACCAACACACACACACATTTGAAAGCAGTCTGAAATAGTCATCTTGTACTGCGGCTGGAGAAAGTGCCCCTCTGGCGCGTTGGAGGAGGTGTCATGTGCTAGAAGAGGTGTCCGATGGAGTCCGCTCTGTGTAGGTGCTGGTTCAGATTAGGGTGATGGCCGCCACCACAGGCGGTAGATGTTGTTCTACTTAATCAGGTCCCCTATCAGGTTTCCTGGCACACACACACACACACACACACTCACACGCACACACACACTCAGACACACAGACCCTTATTCGCTAACCCATATAGCGCGGCATGCACGGTCATGCGAGTGAGATATGTGATGATGAATGAGGGTGGATGTGGCCTGAGGTCCAGGTTTTTTTTTCCTCTGGAAAGGTTTTTTATAGGTGTAGAGTCGTGAAAGGCTGGGTTTTCTCTGGAGACAGTTATATATGGGGTCCTGTGAGACCCCATTAGTGCTCTGTTATTAATTATATGCTAAGATAACAGATGAGTGAGGGAAAGCCATTTACCACCGTGCTGGGGAAGGAGAGCTACGTTTAATCATAATCACTCCTTCTCTGGTTTGACTTGACTGGTCTGAAAAGCAGCACTTCACAGGCTGATTGATGGCTTGGTTAACATGCTGCGGTGTCGAGGTTTACGGTGTAGGGGTTACAATGTAGCCACGGAGCACATAAATGGAAAATGTGATGCTTCCCGAGTTAAAGTGTTGCAATTGTTTTGATGAATTTCCACCAGAATGGGGGGAAAGTCAGTAGGTTTTGTACGTGTCAGTGGAAGATGGATGGTCCTGTCCTCCAAATGGATCTTCTCCAAAGAGTGTCCCGCTCAAAAGAAAACATACTTGTACATATATAAAATGTAGAACTTCAGTCAAACTTTTTTTTTCTTCTTCCCATGAGTTTTTAGGTCATCATCCAGTTTCATGAATCATCAGGTTTGGCTCATGGGCTACAGACATGGATCATGATGGATTTGTGTATTTATCATCCTCATATTCCCAATGACATGAGCTTTGACAGCACTCTAACTCTGACAGCTTGAGTGCTGCACACATATCTCACCTTCCATCTTTGGGTCTCCACTACATGGTTTTATTTCAGATTTAGATGTATTCACTAAGAGACACTGAGGATACGTTATGAATTATCAGTATGTACAAATGACTGCAAAAATCCCTGTTCATTTGATGAACTGCATCCACGGTTTGGTGTTTTTTTTTGGCTGGAAGTCTATGGTACATGTATGTATCATCTATACATATGAAGACTACTACAAGGTGCATATCTGAGAAGTGGAGCTCCTTGTGAACAGTGCCAAACCAGTTTTTAGCTCCGCAATGACATTCCAACAGTGATCTGTATGTGAACTTGTCTTCCATTTGAACCTGTACTTTTCTAATCCAAGGAAACTAGGGTACAGAATTACATTTTTTAGATCCTACTATCTAGGATTTGATTGTCATGGTGATACTGTTACATTCGTTAAATCCTCACACATGCAATGTCGGTCATTCCAATCAGTGCTTCTCTGCAGAACTTGATCCAAACCATGTGTTGTTGACACTTTCCACTCAACAAGAGAAGACAATCAAAAGGATTTCAGTTTCCAGCGTTGTAGCAATGACAAGGACTGTACCACAGTCATGCGAGGTATTGAATGCCACGGAAAAGCCTTCTCACAAGCACCGTCTCAGACACGCCAAATCCAAATGCCAAAGAAAACAATGACTGTAGTTCCCATTAGATGGTAGTGATGTTTGAGATGCCTTTCTTTTTTTAGCCGGGAGGAAGTCCTTTTGACCGAAGAATTACCGACCTATCAAACGTCAAGCGCGTAGCGCGGATTCATTCATGAATATACAATGAGAAAAACACTTTTAAGCAAATTCAAACACTCCTCCCAACACCACGATTCATATTCATGTGTATTCAGTGAAAGCGGACAAACATTGCGCAACCCCCGTCTTCTTTGATGTCTATCCGACTGGTGATCTGGTCGGCTGGCTCATACCAGCATACGGGCTGCAGACCATCATTCAACAACCCTACACCACATTCAATCTAACCCAACAGACATCGTGTTTTGGATCCAAACGTCAGATAAACTTTCAATGACCCCCCTGGCAATCGACATGGACATTTTCAGGAGCGGAGAATGCACAGCCTTCTCTCATTGCACATGAGAACAAGCAACGTAGAGAGTCAGATAGAGAGCAGGAGACGTGACGATTGCGGAGACATTGTCTTCGAGGCCGTGTTTGTTTGTGAAGTCTAGCAGATAGACTCTGGAATGCCACACGTCTACGGGTCGACGTGGAGCCTTTTTAGCCAGGGTCTGTGTTTCCCTCGGGGGCGTTGGTCGTCAATGCTGGAACTATCCCGTGTCATTCGTCAATCTGGGTTACGCAGCGTCGCGGAACAGATATCGTGTTTGCACATTTGTCTTCTCGTGACAGAATGTCACAATGGCGCAAGACCCCCGGGGTCAGTTCCCCCCCGGCGGGGCCTCAGTCCCGGGGTCTGCTCCTGAGCATTCTGAGTGACAGAGTTCAGGACCTCCAACACACACTGTTAGGAGGTCCCTCCAGTATCTGTCTGAATGCTTGAAACACACACATACACTCTCACACACACACACATCACCATGCAAAAACATCAGTTGTCACTGCAGCTGTCGAAGCCGAATTCTACAAGTGGAACAGAATAGGCTGGCATAGCTGTAAAATAGCTAATGGAGCACCGTGTAGGGCAGAGCTATTCAAGCTGGTTCAGTCAAGCAGCTGTGTCTAGAACAGCCTGTAGAGCCAAAACAAAAGACTTTTGCTTCAATCTCTGTCAGCAGTTTGGCAATATTTACTTATTTCTTATATTTTCTTGAACCTTACACAGCTTAGATGATAGCATTAACTACCTAGTATACAGCGACATGAAGCTATGGGATTGAAGCTCTAGTACGGACTGCAGTTTGGAGATGTTCGGAGATTTAAAAGAGGAGTGTCGTCGCAAACCTCCTGCAGGTGCCATGGATCATACGGCGTAGGTTCAAGGAAGAAGAACTTCTCTGTACGGCCCCTTCATGTGTAAAAGCCATGGCTAGGGTTGGTAGCCTCAGCCCCTATCCCTTTGTTTACACCATTCCCCAGAGGAACTGCTCTCAGTGTCCTTTTTAAAGAATCATTTGACACGACACACGCATCGCACGACAGCTCCACAAAAGCTCGCTCGGTGGATTCTCAGCGGAGCGTCTCGGCGTTCAGGTTATCATGCCCTCGCAGCTGCGAGCATTCTCTCCCTGCCGTGTGCCATGTGGAATGATGGATAGGACTCCCTCATGTAATCAAAGTGCTCCATTCATAAAAAAGAAAAAACGACAACAAAGGTGTGCAGCGAGGCATGTCCAGACCTCTGGTCGGGCCTTTGTGAACGCGGCACGTATCCGTGGCCGTGTTTGGTTTGCCAATTTTGGGTCGCCCACACATATAAGCTAGCCATCCATCACAGGGCTAGCCGTTAAAGCTAACAAGTGGAGGGGAAAAAGAGTTCCTCTCAAAGGACCCGTTTTAAAACACAACATGGCACACTGCGGATATTCGCGAGGACAGTATAGCTTGTTTGGATAGAGAGAGTTGAAGTACTCAAAACTGTTCTGGGCAAACATGGCTGGTACGGACCCAGCCAATGAAGGCGCCGTTGCCCTGGAGACGTTTAGTCTAGGAGGCGGGGTCAGCGAAGCGTGTCTTCCGGTTGACCCTGACGCCAGCCGCAGGTCCTCTGGAATGTGCCGAGGCGGGTGCCCTCTTGATTTCACACCTGCTCTCTGTAAACACGACCTCGGGGTCAAAGGTCAAACGCCCCAGTCTGAAGAGTTTGTGTGGGTTTTCTGAGCAAGTGGCTCTGTGGGATTATTCCTGGCATTCAACCAGGCATTTGTGTGGAATGCACTGTAACTGTTTTAAGTATGAATTTAAAGAGGCGTACCGTACATGGATTCATGCCGTGATAGATAGTTACACTTTGTTATGATGTGGGGGGTTCTCAGTGGATCACTGGTTGTTGAAAATGGCATAGATCCAGTTATACTGTACATTTGTATTTTTTATAGCCCAAACGATTTAAATCATAAAGAACCAAAACAACTCTCAGTCATTTACAGTTTATATAAAGGATAGGCATAAAGAACGTTTATCTGATAAAGCTTATCTAAAGCATAACAAAACTGATAATTATATAGTATAGTGTCTGTGTTTTCATGAGATACCATGTATGACTTCACTTTTCACAAGGATGTTCAGCTGCATACTATATCAAAGTCGTTGCCATGATTTAACATATCATGTCTTTTCTCAGTAGCTTTTTATCATCAAGATAATATTAAATTGACTATTCCATCCAATCAAATCACAGGGATATCTTATATCAACCATCACAACCATCCCACATCTCTTTCACCAAGCTTTCTAAAAGGCACATGAACAGTGCTGATCTTCCCGTGAATGTCGAGTCTGTCAAGCAGCCGAATGGAAACTATCAAATTCACCCTGGAAATAACTCCTAATACTGAAAGCTTGGGTTGCTAAAGGCACCGTATCAGCACCTCCTGAGGTCTTTGGGGGTCAAAGAATCTCCCCTCCTATGATAATGTTGAATACGCTTTGTCACCGATGACATTCCTGCGCGCCATAGCTGGAGGCAGGGCTCTCTGTGAGAGGGACCCGGCCCTCGGGGTCGTCGGTTATTGTTGGAGGAGAGATGGGGACCGTCCGCGCTGTGTCGTTTTTTGTCCAAAGCCCATTCAGTCTCCGGGCTGGTTTAGAAATTCTATCCAGCATTGTGATTCTCCATAGAGAGGTGGGTGGGTGGGCGGGTGGGAGGGAGGGTGGGCGACGAGTTGAGTTAGGTTAGGTGTTGGATGTCTTAAGAGCCCAGATGACAGCTATAGTGCCAAACATTGTGAATTTTGACACTTTCAAAGTGTCACCTTCACTTGAACCTCAATCCCCACCCCCACCGCCCACCCCCCAAATGATGCTCTGTATGTACATGCCTGGTATGAAACTGTATGTGTGTGTGTGGTGTGTGTGTGTGTGTGTGTGGGTGTGTGTGTGTGTGTGTGTGTGTGTGTGTGTGGTGTGTGTGTGTGCGAGGGGGTTAGAGTCCCATTTATAAGGCCTATACAAATGTACTGAAATGTTTTTGACACGGCGCCAGTTTCTCTATTACAGGCCCAGACCAGGAGATATAGTAGCTCTCCTTAATGGAGAGATTCCTCCACCTGATCCAAGCAGCAAAAGCTTTTGACGCTTTCACTTCAGTCGAGAAAGAGGACTGGTAGAGACGGACAGCCGCCGCTCCGGAGACAACCCAAGGACCATGTCTGAGTGGGCTCCGGCCCGTGACTCTACCCAACACCATGGGAACGCAGGCGTCTGCTGTGGCTGTGCAGAGCTGAGTGTGGGCCGGATCCTTCCGGAACCCACATTCTCAGCCGACCACCCTACCTTGAAACCAGCCGGTGTCCGACGGGCAGAGAACGGAAATGGAAAGTTCCGGCGGGTTTTAGGGTGAAGTTACCGCTTTTGCACATATCGCGTGTACTGTATATAATTGCATATAATGAAAGCATTTGGCAGTTATACACGAGTTGTGTTCAAGAACTATTTATTTGTAGCTATTATCCAGCAATCATCATATCAAGTTACTGCCAAAGTTCACTTAAACGCAGCATTTTTCCAGAAACAGCTGCCCAGTCCCACAAGGCCCTATTGAATGATGAAAATAACAAACATCTAAACACAAGCAAAGATACATGACTGAAGACAAATCCCTTCCAGCAAACTGTCCAACAGAACGCTCTGAGAAGCCCATCTCCTTCAACCAGTCCCTCAAGCTCGTATCCACCCCTGCCTCAGTCTGGGCTGCCTCTTGCCCCTGCCTCAGTCTTATCCGGGCTGCCTCTTGCCCCTGCCTCAGTCTTATCCGGGCTGCTTCTTGCCCCTGCCTCAGTCTTATCCGGGCTGCCTCTTGCCCCTGCCTCAGTCTTATCCGGGCTGCCTCTTGCCCCTGCCTCAGTCTTATCTGGGCTGCCTCTTGCCACGGCCTCAGTCTTATCCGGGCTGCCTCTTGCCACGGCCGAGGTGTCAGTGGCACATTAGTGACGCCTCGTTCACTAATGACCCTGAATACAATCCCCGGGTAGATAGGCGAGCCTAGTCGTGGACAATGGCCTCCCAGTGTGCCGCTGAGCTGTGAAACAGTGTGTCTCAGGCCCCTGTTGGGGCCCAGAGGTGATAAGTCTTCCATAGTCTCTGTTCCACCTGGTGAGCAGCAGAGACAAGGGGGGACAGACCTACAGCAGGCAGCAGGGGAAACTCCCGTTTCCATATGGGGCTTCAGCTTTGTCGCGTGACCAGTTTGGGGTTTGTTTGTGTGTGTGTGTGCGTGTTAGGGAATGAGTGGGTGTGGAGTGTGTTTGGGGGAGGGTGTGTGTGTGATGGGAGGGGGGGGGGAGGCACAGGAAGTATGTCAATGAGTTCCAATGCAGTGGATCCTTGAAATTGTCCATCTCGTGGGCAATTAGGCGCTCAATGGACCGGAAAAATATTTCTGTTCCCGTTTTTCTTTTCATGGGGTCTGAAAGCTCTGAATGGCGCGTCCACGGATGATGTGTGTCTCAGACTGAGAATGAGGATTTACTGTGCCATTGTGAGGTGCATCATTAGATCATTTCAATATGAATGAGAGAGAGCGCCGTCCCAGATCAGGAGGTGAAACTCGGAAGCAGGTTCTCACGCGGCCCGTCACTCAGCCCCCGCGCGGAACGTTCTGGAAAAGCCTGTGTAGGAGCGATGTTCATATGGCATACGTTCAGTGTCTTGATGTGTGTGTGCGCGTGTCTGCTTGTGTGTTTGTGTACCCGTGTGTGTGTGTGTGTGTGTGTGTACCCGTGTGTGAGAACCTTCAGTCCAAGCCGAGGACTTCAGGGCTCCTTTGAACTCCTGCTTTCCTTTCATCGAGCCTCGCCCCTCCGCCCTTCACCCGTCCCCACGACTCCGCCCATGTTTCTGAGGGAGGGAACACAGCCTGTCTTTAGCATCCGAGAGACACACAGACACACACAGCCTGACTTCTACCTCAGCGCCAGACCCCGGGCCTCATACAGTATGGGGGAGGGGAGAGGAGGGGGAGGGAGGGAGGGAGGAGGAGGGAGGAGCAGGAGGGGGGGGGGCGGTATCTCTCTGGCTGGCTGGCACTTTGCTGAACCAGACTACAGTAAAATCACTCCGCGCAATACACACTACATGTTTCTGCAGCACAAAAAAGTGAAGCCGATTCTTGCGGCCTAAAGGGAAATAGGAGTTGTCGTACCAAAATGGAGTCTGTAGTACAAATGCAGTACGAGACAAAAGCGGTACAAAACAAAAGGCTGCAGCCTGTTGTGTCGGGGGGGCTGTTTTATCTCAGCATGGTAGAAAATTCTAAAAACTCGGCCAAGGTTCTGAGAACGAGCCAGCGTGTGTGAATACTAAGTAGACTTCTCCTCCAGCCCTGCTCCAAAGGGAGACAGGCGTTTCCACCGTAGGTATTTTCAATTAGTGCCCTGAAATCTGGCTTTAGAAGACTTGCACCACTTGTATTGTATTCGGGACATCAATCAGCTTAGCAGTCGGGTTATTATTGTATCAAAGGTTAAATCCGACGTACTCCAACGAGGCTCATTTATTTTCCCTTCCTCCACTTCAATAACACGTCCTCACACAAAAGGCTCATGTGAGCACAGCTCTGTCTCCCCTCTCCGTAGAGCACACATGGAGGCTCCAGAAGACTCCCTTTCTAAACATTTCTGTCCACTCCCTCCGACTTGAAACAAATCGAATCGAGGCAACAGACCAGGGGAAAGCAATCACAAATTGCATCTCTATCCGTGTTTTCCCAACATTGTGTTTCTGGCAGTGTGAACAAAAGGGTTCTGCCTTGGGTGGAAACTTCATGGAAAATAATCAAAATGGGTTTATGTGCCCTTTGGGACGGAAGCTGCCCCTTCCCAAGATGATTTGACTTTGGATTCTCGACCCAGTTCACCTCACCTCTCCTAGGTTTCCTTCTCACACAGCAGTTGGTTCAGAACCACACACACACACCTCACAAGCTCCTTGTGAGATGTGCGTGAGCTCCTATTGACTGTCTAATTACCAAACAATGGAGCCTAGTGAGAGTTAACTAAAAGTAGCTTCTCTGTTGAATGGGCAATTAACTTAAAGGTGATGCGACCAAAGGCAACAGGGTCATACTATTTGCAACAGGGTCACACTATTTGCATGTCACACTGGGCCCAACCCTGGGTGTGCCCAGTGTGACATACAAATAGTGCGGCCGGTGTGACATGCAAATAGTGTGATCCCCGCCCTCCTCCCCAGACCTGCCTCAGTATCACATCGCTGGGCCGGAAACCTCTGTCCTACCATGTAATGATGTCATGCATCATTCTGCTCGGATGACATAACCTCCAAACTTCTGTCATCTTCCACCCAGTATGCTATGTATTTTTAGACTTTGTCCGACTAAACGCTGCCCCTTTTAGCGTAGCAAATGCCTAAAATAGCGATGTTTTCGGTCAGCGAGCACCGTATAGAATGTACAGGTCATTATCCCTGCTCCAGACGGTATACTCCCCAACGTCGCTAATCCCCAGATTGAGATTCCGAACATGGTTCAGACATGGTCTCAGTGCAGCCTTGGCCCGGGCCGGTCTGTCAGAGGCTCTGCTTCATGCTCCCTCCACACCCCCAGACGAGGAGGCCTAATGAGCCTTCACCTCCAGGACCCTCTCTCTCATCTGACAGCCCATCAGATCGCTGTCTCGCCGCCACACTCGCGGTCGTGAGAACACGGGACCCCGAGGAGAGAGCGGCGCACACACACACATGCACGCACGCCCGCTTCCCTCTATTCGCGGCGCAGGAGGAATGAGGATGCGGTGAAAGGCCGTTTGTTCTCCCGTGCGGCGTCGCCCGCGCGGAGCCCCTTTGGCATTCAGGCGCACACCGCTCCCACGATCCGGCCTTTCAGCGGACCCTCACACAGGAGAGGGCGCCCTGGCTCTAAGACCCCACCGCCGTTGTTCTGGAAGCCCCCCCATTGAAGCAGGGGAGGCCGGGGGGGAGACGGGGTGATTAAACATGGGATTCATCTTCTCCACCGTCCTGACAGTTGGCACCCGCGTGCGGTTCTCCCCTCGGAACATCCTTCTTGGTCGGACAGCGAGGGCTGAGGAGGGCCTCGTTAAGCCGTGAGGTGGAGCAGCACATATGCTACTGTTGTCTTCTCCTCGCCCATTACGCACTCAATTCAAAATGTTTCTTTTATCTGTTTTTCCTGGATCCCAAAATCCCCTAAATCAATCCAAACCTGAAAACGCTTCGACCTTGAAAGCGCTAAACCTCTCCAAGGGGGAAACGTTATAGATTTCCTTCTCTCGTCGAGTCTCGCACATATACTTTCCGCCTCACGTGGGACCGTCCAGACGGCGTTTCTCCCAGCGTAGCTCGTCGCTAGGCCCGTGCCCTGGAGCGGTGGACGCGTTCAGACAGAGCTGGAGGAATCCCAGGAGCCGCCGTCTGTCTGCTAGCCCAGGGTTCATCCCTCCGCTGGGCTGCAGGAGGCGTGCCGACTCCCCCAGACGTGGAGAGCGCTCACAGCGTATTTCCTCGATGATATGTGTGCCATATGTTGACAAAGGAACATTTATTCAAAGAATAGTGTGTGTATGAGAAACCATGTGCTCCTTCCAAGAGAGGCCTGAATACATGAATATCTAACATTAAACATTACACTAAGTGGCATTGAGGATATATCTCACATAGTATGTGTAATTAAATAGCTATTGCCGTACACACAGACCTATATGTTCCATTGCTTACGATGGTGTCAAAAGATAGCAGTGTCATTTTTAGCTTAAAAATGTGGGGGGTAGCTTCAGCCCTCTGGACCAAGGTTGGGTGAGACGTACGAGGTCTCTCGCTGACACTTTGAACTGACCGTTGCACACCTGGCTTTCCACTTGATCTCCAGAGCCCTAACGAGCGCGAGGAGCCCCTCGCCACGCAGTCGTTTCTGATTACTCATGCTCTGCCCCTTGTTTGGGTGGAACAAGACGGAGAGGGGAAAGACTTTGTTCTGCGAGAGAACACGGTACGTTCCCACACGCTACATCTTTCTCTCGTTGTCAAGACACGCATGCACACGATGTGCCCCCCACTGTCCACGCACGCACACACTTTCAAAACTCTCTTTGTGTCGTTTTAGACATTATTGTATTTATTTGAACGACAGCATTGGCAGACATCAACCAACTTACAGAAAAGTCTTTCTTAAGAGTATATAAAGAAATGTGTCTTGGCAGCATTGCTAATTTGTACATTTGCGTTGTCTTTTAGCTAGCATTTTACAATTGAGCAGCCATTGATTTCTTTTAAGAAAAATATAAATGTTTGCAAACATGTCTAACATACAGAACATAGTCTCACATGTTTATAATAGACAATTATATAACAGAATATTATATATTGGAATATTATAAACATTGTTCACCCCACTCACAAAGCACACCTTCATTGATTCAGTATCTGAATTGTTTGGTATAAAAGTACAGTATTGATAGCAGATGCATTTGTATGCCATATACAAACTTTACAAGTAAATGCACATACAGTACAGTTAAAGAGATATAAATATGATATTTACAAAATATATACAATTTCTGTTTCCAATTGAATTTGAAGGTGAACTATGAACCTCCATTATACAGTACAATGCAACATGGGATAGCCTTAACCTAAAAAGGAAGATTCAGATGGAACATTCAAGAACCACTTTTAGAATGTCCATACTGTGGGGGGTCAAATGTGGAAGGGTGAATTATGACAATACCAGTTTCAGAACTTAGCAATCTTCAAACAGAAGCAACACAACAAAACTCTCTGAAACTGCTCAAAACGGTTTTATCCAAACTTGTTCCGGCAGAAGCCAGACCGTCAAAACTGAACCCTCCTTGACAAAAGCGTACATAAACAGTACAGCTAATAAACATAAAATACACACAGTATTTACTTTCTGTACAACTCAACAATATGAGGCCGTGAAGTCCTGCTAGCAATCTCTCTTTTCTCCTTCATTCACTGTTCCCTTTGACATTCCACACTTCCCTGTAAACACAGAGCAGGTCAAACTGCTAAAACCTTCCTCACAGAGTCAAATACTTTTGTCAGCTTCCCTCAGGTTAGAATCGAGTGTGAATCCTTTTCTAGGCCTGTAAAACCTGCCTGAATGTCTGGCTCTTCTGACTGTCCCATTAGCTCAAGTGTGATGGAATCTGAGCAACTGACAACAGCAAACTCAGATAAACACAGACTTAGAGAGCTTCTAGTCTTTGCCTCTGGCTCCGATGGGGGAAGTGTGTATATGTGTGTATATGTGTGTATATGTGTGTGTGTGTGTGTGTGAGAGTGTTTATGTTGTCATAAACCCATCAGATTAGGTGACACCCAGTCTCTAGTTCAGTTGAAGTGCTTTGAAAAATAAAGTACAAATGAACGGGCTTGTTACTACATCTGACAGGACTCAGATGAGGGGAATACCGGTATAAAAATAACACAGAGAAAAGGAGACCAACGGAGATATTGGTTTGGTCGTTGTGTTTTACAGTGCCTCATAAACCGACTCTCTTTCCATGCAAAGGACGCACGGTAGAAGTGGCGTTTTCAAGCTTGGTGGGGCTTTGGTAGAGTCTCTTCCGCGAGTGAGCCATTCCGTGACCCCACCCCCTCACAACTGGGCGTGGTTCTCCACGGCCACGGCCGAGTACTCGGTCTCGGAGACCCGCGAGGTGTCGATGAGCTTAGCCAGGCCCGTCTTGGTGGAGTACTTGAAGATGAAGGCCTTCATGAGGTCGTAGCGGTAGTTCCTGTTGATGAAGTTGTAGATGACCGGGTTGACGCAGCAGTGGAGCAGGGAGAAGCACTGGGTGAAGTGCAGCGCCACAAACAGGAAGTTCTCCAGGCGGCAGCTGAAGGGCAGCACGTTGAGCAGCGACAGGGAGTCCATGAGGAGGACCCCGTGGTAGGGCAGCCAGCACACGAGGAACACCACGATGTAGGTGAGGATGATCTTCCGGCTGACCCGCCGCTCGCTGTCCGAGCCGGAGGGGATCGACGTGGCCAGGAGGAGGTAGAAGATGGCGATGACGGGGAAGGGGATGGCGAAGCCCAGGACGAAGAAGCTCATCTGGATGCCGACCATCCACTCTCGGGAGCTGTCGACCGGGTACACGGGCCGGCACAGGATGCTGTCGGTGTGGGTCGACTTGACCGCCTGGAGGAAGTAGGTATCCGGTAGGGACGCGACCAGCGCCAGGACCCACACCAGGATGCAGATGAGCTGGCGGACCACCCTCCTCAAACGGCTGCTGGAGGATTCTCCAAAGAGCGCCACGGACAAGTAGCGGTCCATGCTCATGCAGGTGAGGAAGAAGATGCTACTGAAGAGGTTGACGCTGAACACCAGGTGGGTGATTTTGCAGACGGCCTCGCCGAACGGCCAGTGGCCTTTCTGGAGCAGGGAGCTGACCCACACGGGGAGGGTGGCCACCACGCACAGGTCGGCCACCGCCAGGTTCAGGATGTACAGGTGGGTCTCGTAGCGGTTCCTCTCGGAGCGGACGTTCACCCAGACCACCAGGGAGTTGGCGGCCAGGCCCACCAGGAAGATGAAGACGTAGAGGACCGAGAGGGTGTAGAAGACGGCGTTGTGGCTGAAGACGGCGGGACACATCAGCGCCTCCACGTGGGACAGGTTGTCGTCGTGCTCGCCCGTGAAGTTGAGCTCCTCCCACATCTCCATCAGCTCGCTCAGGTCGTTGGCGTTCACGCTCATGGTTGGTTTCCGAAAGGGGGCGGTCGGTTGCTGAAAGAGCTGAAACAAAAAAATGTTCGCCGGTTAGCGCTGCGTTCAAAGGCGCACAAACACAGGAAGCCTGGGAAGAGATCTGGGAGATGAAAAGGAGTACGCTAACCAATCGGTGTTTATTTGAAGAGACTACAGGCGTCGTTTCCAACATGTCAGATGCCGCATGGTGTGATGTCAGGGGGTTAGACAGCGTGTTGCTTTGAGGAATGCTCTCTCCCTCGTTTACCAAACAGAGACATTTCCCATGGCTCCTGAGGTCCTCCCAGGACATCAATAACAAACAGAAGTGAGGCTGTCGCTGCCAAAGAATTCAACGAGGGACATAAGAAGATTCATTCTTACATCTGAGAGTTATCAGAAAGGGATTAAGTCGACTACCAGACTCCCTTTTTTGCTCGAACAGCTGCTGTTCAATACACATTCAAAACAATCGGATGTCTAAATCAAAAAGAAGTGATATTTCTATTTGGATCCTACATTTGGAACTAAAGCTGTCTAAATCGTACATGTGAATCCATATCGTTGTCATCGATGATTCCCTTGTGTTCCAGAGCAGGAAACGACTTGTGCACTGAGAGAGTATGTCGTGATGCGTGCTAAAAGGACAGGCTATTCCTGCACGAGATGACCGTCTTCATCAGAGGTGGTGTGGGGATCAGGTGAAGTGGGCCGCGGTGTGTCTCCAGTAGTAATGACATGTGAAAGGTCAGTCTCTTTAATAGCCATCACCGCATTTGGCCCCCTTGCAGTTAAACTGACAGAATGAGGTGGGGCAGATGTCTAGAGTGAGACAATATTACTTCTGACACGTAGAAGTAGTTTACTATTACTAAAAAAACTGTTCCACAGCTTACATTTCCTTTTGGGGTGTCTTTTGAATGGACAATGTTACACTGTACTGCGTAAAACACAGTAATACAGTAATACACGATACTTAGCTAATTTAGCCCAATTAGCTAAATGCAACCGTCAAAGAACCGAACCATTTATTTGCACTTAACATTAGCCATATGTTTGTTCTCCTAACAAAGTTAGAAAGATAGCTCTAAAAGGATCGTGGGTAACATGAGTAGACCCAGCTGTAGTGGACAACCTTAAATCAGTGACAGATGAAAACAAAAAGGACTAAACCAGCCTGAAATCCGAGTGGGACGTTTCATAAAAACAAAAGCTGTCTTTTCTTTACTGCCCCCAAACCCCTCCATCCATTGGGGGGAAGGATGGAGGGAATAGGATGGAAGGAATAGGATGGAGGGAATAGGATGGAGGGAATAGGATGACGTCAAATGTGAAGCCGCATCTCCAGGAGCCGTAAAAAGCGGCGGCCTATTAGGATCTCCCGGTGCCCTTGTAAACTGTCTGTGTTTACTCTGCCTGGCGGAGCGCGGCCCCCTTCACCTGATCCCCACACTCTGGGCAGCCAGCGCCGTCTGGGGCACAAAGAGCACCCTGTGCTGTCACATCGGCTCCCACCACAGTTACCACAGAACACCGCCAACATGCCCCCCCCCCTCACCCCACCCCCCCCATCCCTCTGCCTGCCTCTCTTGCTTAACTTGCTTATTTGCTCTGTGCACTGTCACAGGTTTTTGAGCCTTGTTTGCGCCTCATCTTTATTTATTTTTTACCATACCGTTTCACCTTATCTTTTTGAATACTTTCCATATCTCTCACCGTGTTTAAAAATGAAATCAGAACTCGTTCTTTGGAGAGTCGTCTCCCTCCCCTTTCTCCCACCCGTGACTGAAACTCAGCTACTTTGCATTGCTCTCTTCCACGGATACATATCATCTTTCTCCTTCAGTTTCTCTCTACCTATCTCTCTCTCTCTCTCTCTCTCATTCATTATATTGATATTCATATTTCAAATGCTTAATGGGCATTAGAAACATTGCAAATAGGGCCAAACCCAACATACTGTCCCCCCCCCCTCCCCCCTAAATCTCTATGTTCCTTAGAACTGTGATGGAATATATTACTTGAAACAAATCAGACAGGTTCCATACCCCTCTTTTTTATTACATTGATGCTTTAGGTGTGCCATTTAAATAATAACTAAACACAAATAGCCATACCATATATACATGCCAAAAGATTATTAAAAAAACGATAACCATTTTCCATCTGACTAAACCATCATTCCAATACCAGCCTCTCAGCTCTACAGAAAACATAATTTTTGACTGGTTATAAACCAGTTTTCGTTTGTGTTTATAACCCACGAAAAAACATGACGCCTAGCTGGTTTGATATTGAAAGACAAAGCATAATTATGGGTATGCTTTAAAGGTAATTAGATGCGCCTTGCTATCATTGGCCTTATCAGTTACATACAGTGTAATCTAGGATCTCATTGAATGCAAACAAACCCGTGGAACTGAAGCCCACCGTTAATCCGTACCACCTACAGCGAAACTCAGGAGCCCACAATGTGGCCCGCCTGACAACTAAGCGTCCTCAGGGCATAAGCCTAGTTAGCCTCTGGCACAATCATGATTTGATATTCTTTACACAGATGCCACAAATATTTCGCGAAAAGACCCATAAATACTACAGCAAATTCCAACAGATGATAAAGTATTTCAATACAGTTTCCTAGGCTTTAACAAATCAGCTGCGCCAAAGTTCAGAAATTACATTTAAATGATAGCATACTTACAAGTATGCCCTTGCTATTTCTTGTCGTTCTATGATCCACACGTGTCACAAAACGTTTTTGTAAATGTTCTGCGGAGGATTTTAGCTGGTGTTGCGAATGCGAGAAGTGTCTTATCCTCCAAGTTGCGGAGGAACTCTCCGTCGGTCCTGCGCTGTCGAGAGACTGGCTTGCTTTGTCCTGCTGCACTTGTTAAATCAGCGCTGAGAGCAACGCCTACTTCTACATCTTGGAATGGAAATCTGATTCATTGAAGTTTAGGCGTTTTCAAACAATGGTTTTGGCGGATGTGCGAACATAGGATTTCCACTGTCAGTAGCCTACTTAGCTGAGATATTAACTGCCGTCGATTTTTTTAAATTGCATCCGACAACTGTGTGAAGTATGGCTTATCCATTAGTTCTTTGAGTCTTTACATATGGTCATGCTAGGCCAACCTATATCAATTACGAACTATATTTCTAAACTATAAATGTCCTGTTGAACTTGACAAATCATGCTGAGTTATTCAACGCTTTTGTCTATGCAGCTCGTCCGTCCAATTCGTCAAAAGTTGATGAGGGGTGAATATGAAACAGGAAAGGTGGTGCTGCGGTGTAACTGCTCGTCTTTCATCGTTCTGAAATTCGTTAATGAAGAATAGCTTGTCAGGCAACCTTGACGGATCATATAGCACTCATAATGCACCATTGTGTTCATAGACCACCGGAAGAAAGACGCCCTTTTGAAACTATTGATGCCTTCATTGCAAATTGAATTTACATTATACTGGTGTCACTGAAATTGAGTGCTGGTAATGCACCCCTTTAGTCAATTCAATTCGCACGGATCTCCATTAGAAATCATGCCTACTCGTTTGCCCATGGATAGGCCGACTAACGCAATTATCCTATTTGCACACTGAGGGAATTGGGATAGTCCAAAGCGTGACACAGAGGTGTATAGTTAAAGACAAGGCAGTTTATAGGCTATTACATTCGCGTTTTTGCGATCTTACTGTCCGGTGTGGGTGCATTGCGCAGGCGTGTCACTCCGTTGCTAGACGCTCGAGTGCTCACAGAAAAGCAACATACTTTAATCGATTGGAGGCAGTTTTTGTTTATATGTCTTTACATGGAAAATGGGAAGGTTACAACATGTCAGACTCGCGGAATCAGAAGAATTTGATTGCATGGACATCATTAGGACAGGATATCTAAACGTTAAATGCTTTTACAATATTTAGGACAGCTGAATCTCAGATAGGCAATGCATCAAATGAAATACAATTGTCACATACCTGTCTAAAAGGGTCTAATCTAGTTCTCTACAATATTTTTGCAGCGCTTATTGGGAAGTCAGAGATGAAACAGTCATCTGGGTTTTGTAGTAACAGATTTGTTGCACACAGTCGTGTTGGCTATAAGTTCCTAATTTAATTATGTTCATTGTGAAGACTGACAGAGACTCATCTTGATTCATCTATCGGAAACAGCTGGTATATAACAGAAGAACATGTCTCACAGGTTTGATACATCTAATTCATTTCTCTCTGCAACTTTGTATACTTTGATCTGTTCAATGCTTTCCTCTACTGAAAACATATTTTTACAGATGTTGGTCACAAGACACAATTTCTTCAAAGTATCTGTCCACGGAGGCACAGACTGATATTAATTCTGAATTGTCAGCAGCTTTTAAACTTAATAAGCGAGAACTGCAGGTTGTGAGACAGGGAGAAAGTGCACTGTGTTGCTGTTCCCATAACAACAGACAGGCATTCTTGCTTCAACTTGGTGCTTGAAAAAGCAGTTCTTTGGACTCTAATACCAGTAAATGTCAAGGCTGGTATATTCATGCGATGACACTGCTTCGCTTGCAAGCACCCCGTCAGAGAAATATGTTTCCCAGACGACAAAAGTAATAAGCCTTCATTTCCTGATAGGTGGAACCTTTGTGATTTGTTGACTGAGTTTCTATGGTGCGCTTTCAAATTCTTTGACTCAGGGCTTTGTTGCCGGGCACTAGCTGGGTATCTAGTTGAGTCCCCCACACCCTCCCATTTTATTGTTAAGGTCCCCTAAGAAATGGTCCCTCAGCCTCCACACTGCTCCTCCTTCCTTCCCACCCACTCTCTGCTCCTTTGATACAGCTAGCCCTTGAACAAGAATTACTGCAGGCAACGGAGATTGCCTTTAGGGTAGCAGTATAGAACTCATCCGAATATGAAAGAAGCGCGATGTCACCATTGTGAATCATGTCAATTGGGATTTACTGAGGCAGCAACTTATCCAGAGCACAGAGCATGATCAGGAATGTGTTTATTGGCGGACGTGAGTGCCATTTTGCATTTATTTTTGCCAATACACAATTTAAAGCAATCATTTTTCCTGAGGTAACAAAGGTATTCCCACGCCTCTACATCTGGATTGGTCCTTTCCCTTGGCAAGTGTTAGCGGTGCTGGCTGTTTATTTCAGCATAATAAGGATATGGTCTGGGAGAGATCGTGGAAGAGCCCTTGACTCTCAGAAGCTATAGCGGGTCAGTATAGCCTGTCAGTGTTTTCACCATCTGAACACTCCTCTGCCCAGCTCCTACGCCAGGATGTGGGCTACAGCCCAGGTAGCTCTGGAAGACCTCCTAGTGGACGAGTTCCCTTCCACGGTGCCCCGGCCTCAGAAAGACCGTCTGCAGATCTTCCAGGGCCTGGCCACGTTCTACCTGAAGTACCTCCAGATCTTCCGCAGCCTGGAGGCGGTGTACGACCAGGTGGTTCACCCCCAGAAGCGTCGCGTGGTCAGGCAGGTGCTGGACGGCGTGATGGGCCGTCTGCTGGAGCTGAAGAATGAGATGGTGGAGCTGGAGTTCTCGGAGTTTCACTACTTCGACGATGTGCTGGAGGACCTCAAACTGACGCCCGTGAGTGGGACCCGGAGGTGGAACGGACTGGGGAGAAGATCGGAATGAGTTGTTCCTCAGTAGCAGTAGGAGGGGCTTGTCGAAGGCTTAGGTTCTGAATGTTTATTCATATACAAGTTCTCTCACTGTTGAGGAACGTTCTCACCAAATGAGCCTGACGTGAAGGTGTGATGTGTGTCTCAGGAGGACCTGGAGGTGCCCATCCCTCGGTACTTTGTGAGGGAGAAGATACGGGTTCTTCGGGACAGAGAGAAGATGCTGGCTCACGTGCTGGCCAAAGGAGGAGACTTGGAACAGGAGCCGGTCAGTAACACAAACTTCACATCCACGTGAAACCTTGCTTACACTTTTTCATTCAACTTCCTGATATTGGAAACGGTTATAAAATGTCCAATTTACATATTTAAATCCAATGACATCCGTTACATATCAAAAAACGAAATGGTTGACCTCAATCCATTCAGTCGTACTATCTGTAATGATTAAATGAGCCCTGTATTGCTGCTGTTGAACGCGGCAGGAGATCCCCCTTCAGACCATGTGTGTGGAGGAGGCGGTGCGGGTCCTTCAGGTTTGTGAGCGGGCACGCCAGGGACGCCTCAGGGCCCGCTTCATGAGGGAGATCCGTCAGGCGGAGGAGGAGGCCGCCCGGGGACAGAGCTGCACCCCCGCTTCCCTGGACCCGGACCAGGCCGCCACTCGCATACAGAAGGTACAGCAGCCTCTGCCCTCTGGCTAGAAAGCACTGCGCACGGGGGGAAAGCACTGCGCACGGGGGAAAGCACTGCGCACGCTACTCCCCATCCCTCACGACTGGGAATAAAGTCAAATATGAAGGCAAGGGATATTTGCATTCAGATATCGGTGGTGAACGCGTCTGTTTCCTATTTGATCAAATGGAACGCGACCCATAAGCACAGTAGGCGTTCCAAGGCGGGGTGCGTATCGCCTGGTTGCTCCAGCCAGCTCATGGCTCGCCCAAAAACATGACCCGAACACGACCGGTCCAGTTGAGGTCAGTAGAACCGTGGCCCTCCTGTCACCCTCGCCGTGACACGAAACACACAAAAGATATTATAATCGTCATCGGATCCCGCCGAGCCATAAGAAGTGCACCCGATTCCGCTGTGAAAGCAATGTGCCGAGGGCCTTTGTTCGCCCGGGGAAGGTTAGCGCTTGTGCGATGACAGAGGGGAGGAAAGTGAGTCAGGATTTGGGGTGTTCGTTTTCATGACCTTGCTAATCTCGTAATCCGATCCTCTGGCGTGTTGACGTCAAGAGAGAGGACCGTGTTGTGGTTATGGTTATGGGCCGAGTCATTCCCCAACAGAGAGCGACATTGTGTTAAGATTTTGCTGAAACGAACCATTTGTACCGCTTTGCGACGACAGTAGAGCCTGCATTCAGCTCAATATCTCAATGCAAAGCACTACTGCCATTGATTTAGACTGGGACGGAGTCCAAATGTAACTCTTTAATGTAAGTTGTCTTCAGTTTGCTGCATGATTTAGTGCTATTCATAGATAGGCCTTTTGGGTGAAGGTGAGACTAGAGGGGATGGACTGCAAACCCTGTAACCATATTAAAACCATGAATCACCTTGTAGTCCGCTGTGTAGATGAAACCTGCTGGTTCAGTCTTAATCATTCAGTGTAGGCACAGTTGTTCAGCACAGTTCAAGGAAGATTTACACAGTTATCTTGTATTCAGTTGAATATTTCTGTTGAAGACAGCAGCGCAAATCGTTTTTTCCAATGTGTACAGTTCCAAAACTTCAGTCAACAGTTTGTCAGAATCATGACAATTGTAGCTTTGAGCTGCATACCTTAACAGCGACAGAGCGTTGTGTTTTGATTACAGGCGAGAGAGGAGATATCCCAGCCAAGCAAGGTCTCACCTTCTGTTAAAGACGGTTGTTATCAGATGTTATCATCAACCCTGTCTCCCAAGTGTTGCCACCAACTACCACGCACGCACCACACACACACACACACACACACACACACACACACACACACAGTCACTCTTTAGACACATGAACATGGGCACATATTCTCTTTCTCTTTCTTTCGAATCTTTGTCTCTCTCACACACACACACTCCCACACACACACACACACACACACTCACTCCACACACACACCAGGCCCCAGGTGACCCCTCCTGTGTTGTGTTGTAGGTGTGGCTGGGCTACAGCACCAGGAAGAGGACCAAGCAGGAACGTCTAGAGGAGATGATCTTCCTGGGAATGGTGCGTGCCCTGCTTCCCTGTACCAGGGTGTGTGTGGTGTGTGTGTGTGTGTGTGTGTGTGTGGTGTGTGTGGGTGTGGTGTGGGTGTGGGTGTGTGGTGTGGTGTGTGTGTGTGTGTGGGTGTGTGTGTGTGTGTGTGTGTGTGTGGGGGGGGGGTGTGTGTGGATGTGTGTGTGTGTGTGTGTGTATGTATGTGTGTGTGTGTGTGTGTGTGTGTGTGTGTGTGTGTGTGTGTGTGTGTGGATGTGTGTGTGTGTGTGTGTATGTATGTGTGTGTGTGTGAACTATAAACAAGTTATATTGTCAGGCTTATCCAGGTGATGAATAAGCTTTTGTATAGTAACAGTTTCCCAAACTGATCATGTGCCTGGGTACAAGTGATTGTGCACGCCCATACAGTCTTTGAAAATAACCTTTCATTTATTGCTTTGAGTCATTTTATGTGAACCATTATGTGACTAAACAGACTTTTTTTCACGCCTATTTTCTGATCTCAGAATACTCAGAACACCTTGTCCTTGTTCTCTCTATGTCATTTATCTCACATCCCTCACAGCAGCCAATGGTCTGCTTTTGTTCTTTTTCCTTGAGTTCATTTTTCCAAAAGAATTCACTTTAAATGAAAAACAGTTTACATTCAAACCAAAAAAGTAACACAATATCAACTGCCTTCATCAAAACATAAAACTTGACATCTAATGACAAGCTTTTACTACAATAATTACACCCACTCAATAAATACTAAACTATCAATACACCCTAACATATTTTCACCCTCTTTGAGATGCCTGTGCCATTTGTTGATGCTGTAATTATAGTTCATACCATGAAAGAAGTAGACAAGTAGACTCACAGACCACAAACTAATAGTCACATGGGCATGAATTCCCAGTAACAAAAGGCTAGTTTATAGTAGCTAAGAAAACAACATGTCATGTCAAAAAGGCAACTGAAATGCACCACATTCAGTACATTAATCCTTGTTGATCCAGCCATATGTTTTCATCAGCTTGACTCTGGGTGTCATCCTTAGCAATGCTGTGGGAAACGTCCCTCTGCATGGCGCATTACAAGGTGCACCTGTTATGCATGAATCAACATTCACTGTTCGAGGAGGTTCACAGTTATGGGAGTGATTTGTAGCAGTTGAGACCTAAATGTCTTTTGTTTTTCACTTGATTTGCTTATTGGGGAAAGGAGCTTCAGCATGTGCGGTGTGTGAAAAGGACAAACTGTCCTGCACAACAACCCAAAACACAGTTTGACTCTGGCTCGGTTATCACTTCGATCGAGTGTATCCCATTTTTAGGAAAAGTATCTTCGCAAATTAAGAAAGAAACGGTTTCGCACATGGTGAATGGTCATCTTGTAGAGGAACATTCTGTCCTGTTTGAGCTGGGCCTGGGTGTTCCCCTGGTCCCCAGATCCCTCCGGAGCAGCTGGGGCCCAGCGTGGCTCTGCTGCAGGCCCAGCAGGTGGAGGCCTCTCGCAGGCTGGTCCAGGAGGACCACGAGGCAGAGTACCAGAGGGCACTGGTCCACATCAAGGAGTCCGTGGGCTCCGTCGAGGGCCCTGACATAAGGGAGACTCTGCAGGAGCAGATACGCCAGTGGTTCATCGAATGCAGGTGAGAGAGAGCGAGAGAGGAGGGGGGGAGAGAGAGAGACGAGAGAGAGAGAGAGAGAGAGAGGAGAGAGAGAGAGAGAAAGAGAAAGAGGGGGGGGAGGAGAGAGGGAGAAGAGAGGGAGAGGGAGAGGGAGGGAGAGAGAGAGAGAGGAGGAGAGAGAGAGAGAGAGAGAGAGGAGAAAGTGACGACTGAGAGAGAGAGAGAGGAAGATGAGAAGAGAGAGAGAGAGAGAGAGAGAGAGGAGGAGAGAGAGAGAAGAGAGAGAAAGTGGGAGAGAGAGAAAGAGAGAGGGAGAGAGAGAGGGAGAGAGAGGAAGAGAGAGAGGGGGAGAGAGATACAGAGAGAGAGATAGAGGGAGGGGGAGAGAGAGAGAGAGGAGAGAGAGAGGGAGAGAGAGAAAGAGGGAAGAGAGAGAGAGAGGCAGCCAGGGAAGTGGGTGCTCGAGGTCTGGACAATGCACATTAGTTTAGGACTCCATCCATCTCCTTCACTGGAGGGGCCGAGGCCGCGCTGGTGTTCTACTCTGCACAGCCTCTTAGTTAATTGGCCTATCATTCAGTGTGCAGTCTCCTGGCTTCTTCTAAGTCTGATTTCAATCAGTGAGAAAGACTGAGATCCTGACTCAGTTTGGTGTGGCCCTGCTGCAATGGAGCAGCTGTCTGGCTCGTCAGCAAAAAGCCCTTTCTTCACATCCTTCCGATTCTTCCTATTCTTTGACGCCTGTACAGAGGAGGCGACCAAACAGTACTGTGTCATTGTCTGTCTGTTTCTTTCATTTGACAGTTTCAATGTGGGTGTGGGCGTGGGTGGGTGTCTGTGTGTGGTGAGGCAGGGGTGGGGTGCACGAGAGTGCGCCTGCTTGCGGGTTTGGGTGTGCTGGAGAGACCCGGTGCTTAGTGGGAGGGCCCGTGTTTCGACTAGGACCACAGAAAGATCTAGAAATGAGCACGGCGGCGATCTTCTCAAGTCAAGCCCATCGCTGCTGAGGTGGCCTATTAGCACATTCCTGGGTGATTTATGGTTGGCCACCGGTGGGTGCTACCCATTAGAGGAGGAGAGGGAGGGGGGACAATGGTTGTAAGTCATCCAGGCCCGGTGCTTAGGGAGTAGCACAGCTCCTATACAGCTCCCATAAGGGGAGAGACAAAGCTCCAGACCCACACGCTGACCCCTCGCTGTGTCCCAGCGCTCTGAGCTGCTGCCCTCTGCTCTGACCCCGGCTGGAACGCTGACAATAACATAAGCACCGTGATGGATAAAGAGACCCCACCCTCCGGGGTTCGCAGGCCCACCGCCAGTGGAGCTTCCTCCCAGAGCCTGATGAGAATCCAAGGGCTTCCTGGCCCCGAGGAGACCACCGAGATTAGCAAAGCCTCTGAATGCCGGGGTGGTGTTAGAATAAGATGAGAACTTGGAGCTGGGTGGGCTGTGGGGGATGTGTGTGTGTGTGTGTGTGTGTTTGTCAAAGTGTATTAGAATATTGTTTTGTATGTAAGTAAGGAAGGTTTTGCCATGACACAAAATACAATTCTAAAGGGTGCCAGGCACACCATAAAATACCTATTGGTGGTAACGCTTAAATATTCAGTCAGTTGACCTAGTATTTAAAACAGACTTTCCCAAAGACTTAAAGAAGGATACATGACATTAAAGCACATTGATGATGAACTGACTGTAGCGTGGTCTCTCTCTCACCACAGAGACGCTACTGGTCGGTTCCCTGACTTCCCAAACACGGAGGACGGGGGATCAGCGTCCATATTCGCTCAGAAAACACCGGAACAGGTCCGACTCACGTTCTCTTTTCTCATCTTTCGTATTTTCCCTGTTCATTCGTCCTCCCTGGATGGTCACTGTATGTTGTCTCCTCTCACCTTAAACAGGTGGCTGCAGAGCTAGCAGCAAGAGAGGAGGAGAAGGAGAAGAAGAGGAAAAGCAAAGGAAAGAAAGACAAGAAGTCTGGGAAGGAACGGAAGGAGAAGAAGAAAGACAAGAAGGGAAAGACCAAAGGGAAGAAGGGGAAAGACGACAAAGAGGTTCGTTCAGGAACATTCTGAGCCGTTGGACCTGTAGTGGCCTGCGCTATTTATTTTGGCTACGCAGAAACACTCAATCATTTCCGAAAGTCAAAACAACAAAACAAATCATAGAGATAGGAATAGTTTCGTTTTTCCAATTCAGTCCAGGAACTGCTCGTGCTCCACTGAATGGTACTCCGATGAGAAATGAGGTTTATCTGTGTTTTCAGATGACTGAGATAGAGGGAGAGAGGGGTGGAAACCATGGACATATTTATTATCTAACCACCAAAAACGGTCTCCAGGAGACCACTCAAACATTCCTTAAATGAGCCATTAACACCAAGGCTTCCTAAACCCTTACGTCTGCTCTTCCTAACACTCCCTGCAGAGTTTAGAACAACCCGGAATCCGCGCACCTCAAGATGCAGCTTTCTCAGTTAGCAGTCCGCTGTTTTATATAGTTGAACAATGACTATTGGGTGAAACAATTGAGTGGGCTAATGTTTTTAGGGCAGAATAGGCTAGCGTTGTCGACAGATACTGGTGTGTAACTCTAGAGCCTGGTGATTGACAGCTGTGACCTGCAGCCCTATCTGGCATGTGACATCTCCATTAGGGCCTCCTGGGTTTCCCCAACCTTGTTTGAACAACTGAAATGTTGATCATGCCTGCCCTTTCCACCAGGAAGTGGCTTGCCTTGCACCCCGAGCATCGTCATACACCATTTAAAGTGTAATGTGGAGTACTTAAAATCTCTTCATATTTTCTAATGGACTTTTCCATCTTTAGAGGGGACCATTACATATCAACAGCGTGATACAAAGGAGTAGGGACGTGAAATCTCCTTAATGATTACATTTTGTGAAGGTGTGTGCGTGTGCCTGTGCCTGTGTGTGTGTGGGGTGTGTGTGTGTGTGTGTTGTAAAGTAAATGAATGTTCAAAGTTGTACCTCTGACTGTGAGGCAGAACAACATATCGTTTCATAAATCACACTCACAGTCTCTCTTTACCCCCCCCCCGCCGTGTGTTCACATCATCAACGATGGCTGAGGATTTGACCCGTTGCCACAGCACAGTGGAGAACCGGTCCTGACCGGAGCAGCTTTGAACTCCCACAGAATCAGTGTCTCTCTACTAAATTAGCCATAGACTGACCCAGGACCCTTGTATTAAAACGGAGGGGAGAAACCAGGAACTGAAAAGCCCTTTCGCTCGCTCCGTCTTGCTAAGTTATTAGGCGTCATATTTTAATTGGAAGCAGGAGATCCCACAGGAGCATCACGGTAGACGAATTACCAGTAAAAAATGCTCTCTTTCCTGAAACACCTGTTTAGGATTTATCACTATGACGATTTCTAATTGTGGTTTTGTCTTTTAGGAGGAAGAGAAAGGTTGGAAAATGCCCCCGAGCAGTTTTCTTCCAACAGTCGTGGAAGGAGCCAAGATGTATAAAGGTGAATAAAAAGATTAGAAATAGGTAGAAAGTAACACACATTCCACCATGCTGTCTCTCTGGGAGGTACGGGTACAGCTGCAAGCCACACACACCATATGCTCCACGCACTTTTATCACATCAATGTTATACTGTATTTTGAGACTCTAAACAATTTCTTGTTGTTGTTTATTTATAGTATTTAGAGACCATATTGTGTGTGTGCTCACGCTTTCATTTACCAGGGAAAAAGTCTCAAAATAGAGTTTGACATTGATTTAATAAAAATGAAGAGGATACGTTGGAAGTCCATCAACGGGGCGGGAGACAGAGTGCATTCCAGATCCCCCCTCCTGTTGTCTGTCAACCTGATAAGGTTTAATCTGCAAGCTTCCTCCCATTGTGTTCATCCACACTGTATCTGTTGGATGCCATGCCCATATCTTCTATTGACTAGCAGGTCTGCCTCTCTGTGGGCTTCCGTCTTCGGGGCCGACTGGAGTGTTTACGTCCAGTCAAGGGGCCCTCTAGTGGCTGGGCTAGGGTTTCTCGTGGATTGATTTGGATGCCTGTCTTGGATTTGAATTCAAAACCCCCCCCACCATGGGACACCTCTCAATTCCACGCAGATGATCTTCCTTGAGGAATGCTAAGCGTGTGAGCTTCGAGCCTTCTCCCGCCTGTGTCTCGGCCAGTCTGGGTGTGCAGTGCTAAAGAGGCTCTCTGGGTGTGCAGGCTAAATAGGCTCTCTGGGATGTTAAATCAATCTCCCTTTGTGACAGGCTTGCAAATGGCCATCCCTCTCCTTCCTGTTTCCCAGCGGGAGGAGCCCTCAGACAGGAAGTGAGGCAGCGAGGCCTGGCCTCTGTGTGGCGCTGACCCGTGGCCAGACGTGTGCAGAGGTCTAGTCTTCTCCAAACCCAGCTCTTGACCTTTACTCTAGAACATTCCACGGGGAGCCGTTGGACTTGAAGTCTCCTGTGGAACTAATATTATTTCTTTCCCCAATGTCAACCTCGTATTGTTTTGTGTGCAGTTTCACTCAGAAGTAAAGACTTTTCTGGCCCTCTCTGGATGGCTATAATCCATGTACTTAGTTTTGCCCAGTACTTGTTCTGGAAAGGGTTTCAACGGAATGTAGACCTATAAAGTCTGTGTTCACTCCAGGTTCCTCCCTCAGTGAGAGACAAGGTAGAGAAATGGGATCAGGCCGAGCTGCTGAAAGATCCAGGTCAAACAACCAGGAGTAGCTGCACCCTTTCCCCGGCCCGACTCATCCGTCTTCCTCCGGGACGACAGTCAGGGAACCGTCCCGCAACGCTCTCAGCAACCTCCCCACAACCCGTCAGGCTCAGTCCTCGACGGGGGCGGAATGCCCCGAGGCGTCGGCCGCCACGTCCTGGATCTTATCACTCCATCATCGCCCGTCCCCACCCGCCCCCCGTCCCCCTCCACTCTATCACCCCACCCCCCCCTCTCCCTCCCTGCCTCCCTGCCTCCGTCCTTCCTTTCCTTAATTTTCCCTTATCTGACCCTGTCACCTGAGAAGGAGGGGCTGGGTTGGAGAAGGAGGTTCTAATGTGTGTGGGAGGGCATGTGCTTTACAGCTTGACTGTTTCGTGGACCCTTGGTCTCCCTGTGCAAACACCCACAAATCACAGCTGGATGTGTGCACATGCTCTCCCCAGCCTGTCTGGAAGGTTTTCGAGGGGTGGCTCCGAAACAACAAACATCGTTTGGGAGTAATGGCGACTGCGAGCGTCGATAACCTAAGCCGAGATTGGACGTGTCTGTCACTCAAAGATGAATTTGGGGCGGCGGTAGCGTAAACATCATAGGAACTTCGGAGACCAAAGTTTGGGGTCAAACCTCTCTGAATTCCTAGTAGTTGAAGAGGCAGAGTGCATATCCAATCCATCTAATTGGTATGCAATCAGACTGGAAATTTCATCCAGTCCAATTCTCCCGTGATTGCTGCTCCTTGAACGAGTGTAATTCTTGGGCTCACTGACTGAGTACATAGTGGACACTGGATAGATTAATGACAGGGTCAAATGTCTTCCTTTCCCAGCTGTTTATCAGCTTCCTAATTCCTGGGACAATGGGAGTGAATGAGTAAAACACTCCAACATCCTGTCTGAATACGGAACGGCGGATATAGATACGACCCGTGAAACATTTCCCGCTACGGGGAAAAAACCCTAAATAAATATCAATCAATAGCACTCGAGAACATTCATGTTAACTCACTTCACAGCCAATTGATTCAGTGAGCGTTTGTGCCCAGCTACAGAAGAACACACTGTGATTTCA